>CM019150.1:71986738-72030131 GCA_009733165.1 Naja naja
TCTTCTTTCCTACTCCTATTGATATCTTATGATTTATCACGTGTTGCTTGCATCTTATGATTAATGATTGTGACTATGATTTATGATCTATGACCTATCACTTTGTTGTTGGTATGTACACTGAGAGCTTATGCACCGGAGACAAATTCCTTGCATGTCCAATCACACTTGACCAATAACAAATTCTATTCTGTTCTGTTCTACTCTAACTCTAACTCCACTAACTAACTCTAATTCCTCTAACTAACTCTAACTCTAATCTAATTTTCTTGTACCATAGAGAGATTACCACTTTCACATATTCGTAGGGAGATGGTATGCTTCAGGTTACGTTTTGCTACGGAACCCTGAAGATATTTATTGTGCTTCATAACCTTTATATAAAACAGAGTCCTGAGTGAAAAATGATTAACCTACTGATAAGACTCCCACTTTTCAGTCAGAGCAGCCCATAGAACCACCAGGCAGTTGCCTGGAGTTCATAACAATCATTGATCATACACAGAAATTGAATCATTTCTACAAATTATACTAATCTAGAAGGACTGCAAACCATTTAAAGAACAGTTGTGTACCCTGAAATTTATTCCTGGATCCAGCAGAGTCATTTGAGACTCTTCAAGCCACAATGCCATGAATTAAGATAGAATTTAAGGTAGAATTACTGCTGGGTGGGATAGTTTGTGGATGATGGTGAACTTCAACTCAATTAATATAATGTTGAGACTCCCCTCTCAAGCGATATAAACGTTCAAGCAGCATAGAATGTAAATGCCAGAATTTGAAGTAGTATAGCCAAAGGGAGTCTATTGCTATAACTACATCAATCTCCCTGGATATGAAGATCTTCAGGGATTTCCTTGTTTGTTTTTTACCATAAAGGATGAAGAAGTGTAAGTTGGGTGGCCAGAATATTTCTTTATTGGTTGGTTGGTTGGTTGGTTGGTTGATTAGCCACTCGGTTGCAGAATGGCTAAAATTGCACTGAGTGAGGTGGGGTGGTAACATGAAGGTATTGAAGAAGGTTGGACTAAGATTTTCTTTCAGATTCGGAAATGTGGGTAAAGTCTGTTGGGTAGAAAACAAAGGCTTACACATCTTAATACATTGCTTTTTAGCTAGCAAATGATAGGTTCATTTCCATATTTGGCAGCTTGCCTTGAAATTCAACAGTACAATTTCTGAAGTCATCTTAATTCAGTATAATCCAATCATAAAATAGTCTTTGTGATGCCCAGTTCTCAAATCTCACTCTATTTGAATGGCACAAGTTTTTCTACCATTCTAATAATAGCTTGAATCTACAACTTTACCCAGGCATGTTAAAAAATTGGATTGAACTGCTTCTTGTACACATCTGATTTCTCTTGAATCCCGTATTATGATTTTACCACAATATGTGGAAAAATATTTTTAATAAATATGAAATATATTTGCATTTAACGTTTCTCTCAAAGGATCATAATAACCTAAGATAAATACCATTAACCTACACACATGTGTAAAGAGCCCTGTTGGCACACAGCTTACTGCAGAATGCAGTATTGTAGGCAAACTCTGCCCACAGCCTGGAGTTTGAGCCTGATCAGCTCAAGATTGATTCAGCATTCCATCCTTC
Source organism: Naja naja (assembly GCA_009733165.1). Lineage (NCBI taxonomy): Eukaryota > Metazoa > Chordata > Lepidosauria > Squamata > Elapidae > Naja > Naja naja. The sequence goes on from CM019150.1 coordinate 71,988,357, forward strand.
TGAGGTTGTTAAAATGAGGACCCAGCCTGCTGGGGAAAATATGCAAATAATGCTTCTATACTGTAAACTACCCAGAGAGTGCTGTAAAGTGTTATGGGATGGTATATAAATCTAAATGTTATTTCTATTTAGTAGAAACTGGAAAACAAACTCTAAAATGCTAATATTATGGCTGGAAACTGTGAGGGCTTTTTGATGGAGTATTAGTAGAAAGGACAACTTCCAGAAGATGTGGTGTTTCCTTTCTAACTTCCCATCTACAAGAAACTATACCAGGTGAAGCAATTCCTAATTCTTTTTCTGCTGATGGTGTATTCAGCCAAAATATCCCCACTGGAACAATTATATGCACGAGCTCCTTCCCACTCCACTTTATTGCCCTCATCTAATAAAAATGTTTGTAAATATTAATTGTCTATGAACGAACTAAAATTTTCAGTTGGCAGTAGTGGAAAATGAGCTTTCTTTGCACTGGAAGAATGAGCAAATCTAACTAAATGATAATAAATACCAGTCTGCAGCTTACATTCTAAAAACTGCATTATGCACATCATATGGAGGTATATGCTCAAAGGATAATGTTCTAATGCTCACTGATCACATAGTATCATTTTGCCAGAATTAAAACTTTAGCATCTTTCTCTCTCTCTGTCTCTCTCTCTCTCACACACACACACACACACACAGAGTAAATTATCCTTTCCATAAACAATTTTGTTTTTCTATTATTCATTTCCAAGGTTTTCAAGAACTAGGAATCTCAGATGGATGCAGTCTCTTACAAATGCCTTCTTGTGATAAGTTAATGATTTTCTTATCAGAAATGCAAGCCAAGTAAGATGAAAGTTAATTAATGCCCATTCAACAGCAAGTTGACAGCTCTGTAATTTATCTATAAAAATACCTGTTGAATTGCAACTCAATATTTTAATTCCTTACTTGGGTTTATTTCTTTGTGCCAGATTCATAGCTGAAGAATTATAAGTCTCATTGAAGATGTGGAAATGGGCTAATGAATACTCTTTTCCTGTCACTTCTTCGTCTAACTGTTTTAAAAGCTCTTGACTGTGACTGTCATGGTATCATCTACTGACAGATAAATTGCTCACTATACTGAAAAGAAAGACATATTTGTAAACAAGCCATCCACTTGATATTTTGATTTGCCAAAGATAGAATGGCAGATACACAGTTGTACATATTGTCGATCTAAATGTCTAAATGTCTATTGAAGAATGTCAGTTCCTTTATAATGTTAAAATAATTCTATACTATTTCTTAATATCATCTAAAATTCACTTTAATCTGTTAGAGAAATGTAAAATAGATTCAGAAATATGACTGTAGCAATCTTTATGTGTGCATTTACCACATTTATACAATCACATTGGTCAAGACGAATAACTCCATTTTGGAAATATTGAGACCATTATGGAATCTAAACCAATCTGGATTTGAGCTGAAAAAAATGCTTCCAATATATAGTGTATGGGTTCATTATTACAGCTTTAGTGCAATATAATAATTTTGTACCTCCTCAAAGCTTTCCATACAGTAAATGGAAAATGCCAAGCTGATAGGAATTTACAAAACAGAGCGGGGAAATCTATAGCTCTCTAGCTTCTAATCACATAATTATTTTAACAGGATATCCTTTCACAGAATTTGGAAAGAAATTTTAAAAGAATGTCTCAAGTCAAAACCCATTTTAGTAATTTTACCCTGCTGGCTCTTTAGATGACAATGGCTGTTTTCTGACAGATCAGAAGAGAAAGAGAAACATACACTTTGCTTTCTGAATTCCTTTAGTGCTTATTGCTAGCTTTTGGTTGATTTGTCCAGAAAAAGGGTAGACTGAACACAAGGAAAACCAAATTGAAATGACATGGAAAAGATGTGGATTTGTCAGAAGAGACTCTATTGCAGCGTGAATGGGCACATAATTCAGGCATTCATACGTATATTTATATTATACAGCACTGCATATTGAAGAAAGGCGCCTACTGAAAAACAATGTATTTGGATCAGTTGCATGCAACAAATTAGCAAGAGTTGCATATAAATGTATGTGTGTGTGTATATATATATATATATATATATATATATATATATGCATACACACACACATTCACAAATTAGTGGATGTTACATATGAGGTGTGTCAGTTTGGTGAGAGGTTCTTTTTTATTTACTTATTTCTGAAGAGAACACCCCAATAACTGGAAAGTGGACTTAAAAAGTAAAGAGAACAGTTTATAAGCGGCGAGATTAAGCTTTTCTTAAGATTGATGGCTTTTTTCTTCCTTTTTATCTCTTCTGGAACTATTTGATTTTAAAAGGGACTGGCTTTTCCTCTATGTAAAATAATCTTTTGTTCTGATGGTCTTTTTCCTTTTTTTCCACCAATATTTTTTGGATTAAACGCTGTTTATGATTTTAAGAACTTTTTAGAAAAGAGAGCAATACCAATGTGCCTTTTCTCTTTTTTTTCCTTTTTTCTTGCTCTTGAGGGGGAGGAGTGAAAGTGAAAGCACTGCCATTTAGAGGCTTGGATATACTGTATTCCTTTCTTCTTCATTTGTTTATCTATGTGACTGCATTCAAGGACATAGAGTTCCTTCTTGAAAGAGATAGTGGGGTGAGCACGACGGATTGTATACACAGGTGCCCATCTGTGAACTATTGATAGCGGAACCCAGAGTTGGAACTGAAAGAAAGAAGACTAAAGTGACCTTGAAAATATATTCTACTGGAAATTTGACTTGATATTCTAAAAAGCCTTGGACATCTGGTGGCAGTAGTTTTCTTTTTCTCTTTGGCTGGATTTGTGGCTGCTCTATCTTTTCCACCCCCCATTGATTGAATTTTTATTGTTTGGATTATCCCTTTTTCAATTTTTAGCCAGGAATTTTCTTTTCCCTTTTCTCTGCCTATGATTTGCTCCCCTTTTCGCTTTTTTTCTTTTTTCATCTTGTTGATTCGCCATTGGATTAGGGTATATAAATACCTGAAGTCTCTTCCCTTTTTTCCTTTTTATTTTTGAACTGGTAACCACCTGTTGTTGCTTTTTGAGACCTTCCTTTTCTTCTTTACTTTTTTTTCTATTTTTGTATACAAGTGGAACCAACTGGATTAAGGTGTACAAGAACCTGAAGAATTTTTTTGTTTCTTTAATTTTTTTATATTCCTTAATATTTTTAATTTTTACTTTTTTCCCTTTTTGTCTACTTATTTTATTATTTTTGGAGGGCCCTCTGCTTTTTGGGGCCCTACTAGGAAATAACTATAAAATGAGTAGAAAAGCAATAGCTCAAGCTCTCAATCAACAACTCCTGCTTCTTCACCATCTGGAGGTCAGCGATCAATACAGGCAATGTTGCAACAGGAAAAGGAAAAGAGAAGGAGGATACATTACAGAAGATTTTGCAAGGAATTCAAATTCTACAGACAAAAGTAGAAAATGTTGAAAAGAGTAATGAGAATATCTCCAAAAATTGAACAGACAAATCAAAAGGTGGAGAAGATTCAGCAGAAAATAGATAAGACAGATGAAAAAGTTGAAAATATTCAACAGAAAATTGGAAAGACAGATGAGAAAGTGGAAAATATCCAAGAGATGATGACCAAATATGATGAAAAGATTAAGAAAATTGAAGAGCAGGACGAACAAAGAGATAAGGAAATTGGAAATATCAATATCAGATTGAGTGAAGTTGAGAAAGACAGATTGAGCCATTGAGAGGAGAGATGGATAGATCAGAATTTTACTTGAGATTTCAAAATGTGGAGGAAGAAAAGGTGAAAACCTCATTGGAAAAATGATAGAAATATTGGCGGAAGCACTAGAAATAACGAAAGAGAAAATGATGGATGGAATGGATGAAGTGTTTCGTGTACATACAAGATATGCAACGAGGAATAAGCTACCAAGAGAAGTCCATATTAGATTTACTAAGAAAATTATTAAAACACAAATTTTGCAAATGACAAGAAAAAAGACATTAAAGTATAAAGACAAAGAAATTGTGGTGCTGAAACAGGTACCAAGAAGAGTAAGGAGACGAGGAGAGAGTACCTCTTTCTAACCAAAGAACTGCTTAGAAAAGGAATAAATTATAGATGGCTGATACCAGAAGGCCTTCTGTTTACATGGCGGGAACAAAGACATAGAATTGACACGGTTGAAAAGGCGGAATCATTTTATTATGAATATATTAGAGGAAAGGAGGAAGATACAAGAAAAGAAGAGCCCTGATTGAACCTCAAAAGGAGTTGATAGCAGTAATTGAAAAAGAAAAGGAAAAAGAAGAAGGCACAGTAGGCGGGCCCAGAGAATGAAGAGAAATAAGATCCACCAGAGCAATAAATCCCTCTTACAAAATCTAAAATGGAGGAAAGAAAACTGGTTACGATGAATATAAATGGACTCAATTCAATCATTAAAAGAAGGAAAGTATTTCACAAATTGGAGAAATTAAAATTTGATATAATTTGCCTACAAGAGGTACATATTAAAAACAACATGAACACGTACTGAAACAAAAAAATTAGGAAAATTGTTTACTTCATTGGCACAATGTAAAAAAAGAGCGTGGTTCTATATATTAAAGAAACAATTTGGCTGAATTAATTTATACAGATGATGATGGAAGAATCTTAATGGTAGAAATAATGGACAATAATACTAAAATACTTTTAATAGCAATATATGCTCCAAATGACCACCAAGAGGAATTTTATAATAAACTCCATAAAAAATAATTGAACTGGACTACGTTAATTTATGCATGATGGGAGATTTTAATGGAATAATTAATGAGCAGCTGGATTATAAATCACAAAAAGCCACAAAGAAAGCTAGAAAGAAACTACCAAAACCCTTTTTCAAATGATAGAAGAAATAAATTTAAAAGATGCATGGAGAGAGAAATATAGGAAATAAACAATATACATTTTACTCAAACAGGCATGAATCATGGTCAAGAATAGATATGATATGGACATCAGCTGATCTATTTTTAATATACAAAAATTGAAATAGAAGCAAGTATTTGGGCGATCATAATCCAATGATTATTATTTGGAAAGGACAAAAGATGAGATCTAGATGGACATTAAACAATAAGATATTAAAGGAAGAAGATTTTAAACAGAAAATGGAGAGAGAACTGGTATTCTTTTTTAAAGAAAATAAGAAAGAGGATACATCGTTACAGAATCTCTGGGACACGATGAAGGCCTATACAAGAGGCTTGATAATTGATTATACAAGGAAAAGAAATATCAAACAAAAAAGACTTTTAAAACATTAGAAGAAGAATATAAAAACTGGAAAAAGAACTACAGAAATTTCCACAAAAAAAGATGTTAAAATCAAAATGGATATAACCAAACATAAAATGGAATTAATGGAAAAAGAAGAGCTAGCCCAAAAGATTAAAAATGCTAAACAGAATTATTTTGAGGACAAACAAACCAGGAAGATGGTTAGCCTATAAATTAAGAAAGGAAAGAGAATCAAGGAAAATTAGCCATTTAATAGATGAAGAAGGACATCCTTGTTATGGAAATGAAGGAAAAAAGAATTATACAAGACTATTATGGAAAATTGTACTATCAAGAGAGTATTCAAGAAGAAAAATTAAACAATATATACAAAAGGCAAAGTTACCACAGATACCTAAAGATATCGAAATAATGTTAGAAGAGAATATAACAATGATGGAGTTAACAGAAGCCTTAAAGAAACAAAATACAGGGAAAGCACCAGGCCGGATGGTTTACCAGTGGAATTTTATAAGACTTTTCAGGAGGTGTTAAACCTCCAATTATTAGAAGTTATGAATGAAGTCATGCAAGAGAAGAGAATACCAAAGACTTGGTCAGAAGCTTATATCACACTTATACGAAGGAAGACACAGACTTACAACAAGTTAAAAATTATAGGCCTATTTCCTATTAAATTCAGACTATAAAATTTTTGCTTCAATTTTGGCAGAAAGACTGAAAAGATACTTAAACAACTTTATACATGTTGACCAAAATGGGTTTCTGCCAAAAGACAAATCAAACATAATATGAGAATAATCCTGGACACTCTGGAGTACTATGAGGCACATCCTGAAAAGCAAATGGCCTTGATGTTTCTGGATGCTCAAAAAGCCTTTGATAATGTGAGTTGGCGCTTCATGTTACTACAATTGACACAAATGGGCTTTGGCAAAAATTTTATCGTGCTATTGAGACTATATATTCTGAACAAACCGCAAGGGTTTTGATAAATGGAGAATTGACAGAGCCTATAAATATAAGAAAAGGGACTAGACAAGGCTGCCCACTGTCATCCCTGCTGTTTGTGTTAACCTTAGAAGTGTTAAACAGGTGTATTAGAGAAGATAAACAAATAAAAGGAATGAAAATTAAAGAGAAGAATATAAGTTACAAGCCTTTGCAGATGACCTGGTATTTATATTAGAGGACCCACTGGAATCAGCGCTTAAGCTAATTGAAAGAATAGAAGAGTATGGAGAAGTAGCAGGATTGAAAATTAATAAAGACAAAACAAAGATATTAACAAAGAATATGTTAGCAGACGGAAGAAAGAATTGGAAGAAGCTTTAGAAATACAGGTCACAAGTAAGGTTAAGTATCTAGGGATATATATTACAGCAAGATGTAGTACACTGAAGGAGGATAATTACATTAAACTTAAACAGCAGATAGCGACAGACTTGGAAAAATGGAAAAACTTACAACTATCATTGATTGGGAGAATATCAACAATCAAGATGAATGTATTGCCTAGAATTCTATACTTATTCCAGACAATTCCAATCAGATTAGGGAAAGAGTTTTTGAAGACCTAAATCGAATGATGTTGAAATATATATGGCAAGGCAAAAAGCAAGAATAAAACTTAAGTTATTGCAGGATGCAAGATTAAGAGGAGGGTTTGCTTTGCCCAATTGGGAACTATACTATCAGGGCAAATTTGATGTGGGTAAAAGATTGGATAACACTAAGGAATACTAGATTATTGACTCTAGAAGGACATGACTTGCTATTGGGGTGGCATGCATTCCTTTGGTATAAGGGAACTAAAACACAAGGGTATTTTAGAAGACATTATATTTGAGAAGCTTTGTTTTTAAACTGGGAGAAGATTTAAAAACAACATTACTTGAAAATTCCAATATGGATATCTACTATTGAAGCCTTTTCATATCCAGTAATATATAAAAGGAACAAACAGTTAGATATGGTGAGATATTGAATGAAAGGGTGAACTTAAATCTATGCAAGCATTGGAAGAACAAGGTATAAAAATGAATTGGTTTTCATATTTGCAAGTACAATCTAGATTTGATAAGGATATTAAAGTAGAAGGTATTTATAACAAGCAGATTGGGCTAGACAAAATATTGATGGGTACTGATGAAAAGGTGGTTAAAAACTTTATGGATATTTTTAGAAATTAAAATGGAAGAGGAACAAGTTAAAGAAACAATGATTGCTTGGGGAAAATTTTGGATATGGGATTGATCTAGAGAAATGGGAAAAATTATGGCCCCAGAATTATAAAATGACAATGTCAACTGCTTATAAAGAAAATTTGTATAAGATGTTTTACAGGTGGCACTTACCCCCGACGAGAATTGCAAGAATGTTTAAGAATAAATCGGATAAATGTTGGAAATGTCATCAGATACCTGGATCATATTACCATATGAGGTGGACTTGTTCGGATGCAAAAAGATATTGGACTAAAATCCACATATGGATTCACATAGACTTGAAACCAGAAACACATAGACTTGAAACCAGAAATATTTTTATTGGGAATTATACCAGATATCTACAATAAAGAGTTGAAATATTTGATTGTAAATTTTTAACAGCAGCTAGAATTGTTTTTGCCAAAAATTGGAAGAATGATAAAATACCTATGCAGGAGGAAGTGATTAGGAAAATTATGGACTGTGCTGAAATGAGTAAATTGACATTTGAAATTAGAGAACAAGAAGATAAACAATTTTACAAGATATGGGATTTGTTTTATCAATGGTTGGATAAAAAGACTTATGCAATAGACTATATAATTTTGTAATAGAAATATAATAGGCTGATATAAATTATAATGTTGATATATATAACCATTGGATGAAAGTATAACATAAATTTTAGATTAAAAATATATCTCGTATATATGATGAAATAAATAGTTTAATTGTACACAAGTAAAAATTGATAAATACATAATGTTTTATTGATAATATGAAAAATTTTCTTTTTGATAAATTGTGAGTGATGAATATGAAAGGATGACACAAAGGATTTGTAACCAACTGACACACTGTATGTATATATGGAAGATGGTTTTTATGTTTTGTATGTCCTGTTTGTATGTTTGTATCAAAAATAAAAAACTTTTTATATAAAAAAAGAGAATTCTTAAAAACAAATTAATGAAATGTAGACTGTTAAAGCAAGTATTTGACCATTGACACAGGATCTTGCTTAAATCGTTCCAGGCTTTCTTAATTTCAGCCAATGCTCTCTGGAGTTTTGCCTTGGCTGCTCTATGTGTCAGCTGCTAAGTGTGTACCGGCCATCTGTAGCCTATGTTCTATGTTCCTCTGTCAGTCTCTCTTCCACTGTTTCAACTAAGCTTCACTCCCACATTCCAGCATAGAATGTTATCTTTCTTTTCACTGCCAGATGATAGCACTACTTAGGTGCTTCAGAAGTTTATCACTTCTGAATCACAGCATTTTCTGCTTTTTATTATTATTTTTATTCATATTTATATCCCGCCCTTCTCTGAAGACTCAGGACGGCTTACAATTTTTTTGGAGCACAACCCAATGCTCTTAGCGATAGCCTTTATTCCATTGTATAAGCCTGCTTATTACTAGGGCTTTTTTGCCCCCCCGCTAGCGGCATTTTTACAAAGTCAGCTTATTGCCCCCAACAATCTTGGGTCCTCAATTTACCTACCCTGAGAGGATGGAAGGCTGAGTCAACCTTGAGCCTGGTGGGATTCGAGCCTGCACTAATTGCAGGCAGCTGGAACTAAGTGCTAGGCGTTTAATAGCCTGCACCACCAAGGCACTTTCTATTTTCAAAAGTAGAAAACTGGAGTGAGAACCTTTGTGGATCAACCATCTGTTTAGTTATAGAGAACCCTACAGTCAATTAAGCTTCCATTATGTCATTAACAAGATATACTACTGACATTTGCTACGCTTGAAATCCTTACATCTCATATGACTTTTTCTTGTTTCAGAAGAAAACAAAGAATAAGTTTTACGTTTAAGTTTAAGTTTGTTGAGATTTCTATGCCGCCCTGCCTCCTGAGGGACTCAGGGCAGCTCACAACAATCAAAACAGAAATACAAAATTTAAAAAACTATTAAATCAAAGAACCCCAATTGTAAACCTTAAAACATTAAAAGCCAACGCATAGATTAAAACAATTAAAATCCCCTTCAGTTCAGGTTGGCTGATTGAAAAAGCCAAGTCTTCAGGTCACGATGGAAGGATCGAAGGTCAGGAGCCTCTGTATAGCAAAATCAGTTGAATTTATTTTTATTTTCTGGCATATATATTCTTCCCCATGTACATAGACAAGAATCCTATAAACCAGGAGTGTTCAACATGGACATGTCTGGCTGAGAAATTCTGGGAATTGACATCCACAAGTCTTAAAAGTTGGATTATTATTTTTTATTATTATTTATTAGACTTGTATGCCACCCTCTTTCCCTAAGGACTCAGGCAGCAAACAGAATAAAAAATACAATACAATAAGTTAACTAAAAATAATTAAACAGTACAAGCCTAATATTAAACATTAAAACTATTAAAACCATTAAAAAATTTAAAAATAAACCCCCCTCCCCTCTTGGTTCAGTCCAGGCCGGCCTGCTGAAATAACCAAGTCTTTAGGTCACGGCGGAAGGAGTGGAGATCCAGAGCCAAACGAAGGTCCAAGGGGAGTTGATTCCACAGGGTGGGTGCCCCCACAGAGAAGGCTCTACCCCTGGGCCCTGCCAGCCAACAATATCTGGCCGATGGTATCCCAAGGAGGCCCTGTCTGTGGGAGTGTACAGGACGATTGGAGTGTGATGCCGGAAGGAGACGTTCCCGCAAGTACGCTGGACCCAAGCCATGTAGGACTTTATATGTTGTTACTAAAACCTTGAATCTCCTATAGTAGGATGCCCCTACTATAAACCAATGGTAAATGGGTAGGGACAAAAAAGTAGAAGATCTTTTGTTTTTGGCATGGTGGTAAAAGAACAAAGTGGATGCCTAAAGACTTGAAGGAACCTCTTAAAAATTAGTGGCCTAGAAGAATGTGAACTGTTCATACTGGGAAAGGATTCCTGTAAAGAACCGTAGATGATTATAGCTTGTTCAGCTTTTATTACAGCAATACTGTCTATGAAGGTTGATGGAAACACTGAGTAAAAGATCAAGATCAATTATTTATTCAGTTTGAATAGTCACTCACTTGACATGCAACTCAGGGTGGTATGTGTGCAATTAAAAAGCAACACTTGGCAACCATAAAAGAATTAAAATCTATAAATTGTTGAGGAGAAATGTTCAGGAGAAATGAAGTAGTGAAGTCACTAATGATGCCAATAAATAAATAAATTGGAGAGATTTAAAGAGTCCAACATTGATATATGTACAAGATCCTTTGTAGAAAAACTAATGTTCATAGGGAGAAATGAACCAGCTTGTGAAAGATACCAAAAATTACACAAACGGGTTTTGGAATTTAGTAAAAACAAAAACACAAAAAATGCAAAAAAGGACATTTTAAAAGTTGTAAACCATCTCAAATTTAAAAATAGATTTTTTTCTGACAATAGCTTTTCAAAGAAGAGATGAACCTTAGAATGACTTGATTGTCAGTCATTTTGTTTGTCACATTTTTTATTACTTAATGCATGAGGTAATGTATTAACTATACAACAGACAATATGCAAAGATGTGTAACTCTCAAGGAATCTTAATACATTTTGGCCAAGGAAACAATCATTTATTTAATCAATTCAGTAAAAACATAAATTTATATGAAATGCTTGCCTAACTTTCTGGCTTTCAAAGCCATATGTGCAATGCAAATTTTCCCCACAAAAAAACTACTTTATTATACAGGAAGCATCAGGGAAATCCCAAAGAGAACAGAATATTTCCAACTATTCTAAAATAATCCTACTCTATGCACCCCATTTGAGACACCATCCCAGGCTGAAGTCCCTGAAGACCAAAGTTTACCTTCAAAAGAAAAGAAAAAAATCTCAAATTCTCTGCTTCTACCTTTATTAGCCTCAAAAGCAGCTGTGAATTAAAGCATTTTGCTTAATTGTTCTCTTTTCTCAAATAATATTTGTAGTAAGTTTAAGAGAATCAACCATGGTCGGGACTATGAAACTGTCAATTAATGTGATTTTTTTTATTTTGCTAAATATAAAAAAAGTAGAAGAGGTGTGTATAAGGTCCCTCTGAGTCTCCACTGTGTTAATACTAAATTATGTGTAGTCTATAAAGATCTTTTAGAACAAAGACTTGAAGCAGCCCTTATAAATAATTTAAATGATTTAGATAATTAGATTAGAATGCAATATACTTGTTATCTTTTCTCAATAATTTCAGACATGAGTGCATGCTGTAAAGCTGCAGTTAATGTAATTTCTAGTGGGAACAGAGCAGCCCTAGTTGTCCAAGCACTGCTAGCAGTTAAGTAACTGAGCGTAGATGAATATCACCTGAAGCTAAGTTATTTTAATTGCTCATTTGTCCACATATATGATAAAAGTCTCCCCATCCAGCTTCTCTCACAGCAAAACACAATGGTGTTTTTTAAAGATCCCAGGAGAAGGATATAATTTGATAACATTCCTACTGTACAGGGTCAAGGGAAGCATGAATTACGTTGGGGACCTACAATATCTAGTCCTGTTTCTGAAACATCAGGCAACTAAATGTGCAGATTTCCTGTAAAGCCCATAAGAAGATCCCTGCTGAGTCCTATCTACTCAAACACAGTACTCACCAGAAAGCCTAACTAGGTGTCCATGAGAAGTCTGACTCCAATTTGGCAATTCAAATCACACCAGGCTCAAGGTTGACTTAGTCTTCCATCCTTCTGAGGTGGGTAAAATAAGGACCCAAATTGTTGGGGGCAATATGCTGACTCTGTAAACTGCTCAGAGAGGACTGTAAACCACCATAAAGTGGTATATAAGTCTAAGTGCTATTGCTATTGATATCTTCCTAATCTCCTTATATTCTGAACATGAGAAGTCAAGACTTTGCCATCATTGCAAAATATTGGTTCTATTTTTCAGGCCTAAGTTGAAAGAGCCCTGAGTTAATAAAATATATTAGAGATTAGAGTTAAGAATTCCAGAGTTTTTGGTACTTGACTGTTTCAGCATCCACACTGAATTCAGTTTTTCTTTGAGGCCTATGGGCCTTTCTCAAATAATATCTGCCCACATTCATTAAGCAGGACACCCTTTAAACCTGGATTTTGATACTGATAATAGGGATCCATATTGGGGAGAATCAGAAATGAGTCTTTTCTCACTGATATATCACTATTTGGTCAGAATGCAGTAATTGGCACCATCTCTTCATGGGAAAACTGTGACCTGATTTTGAAGGCCTGCCTATCGTGTTTTCTAAATCTGAAGGAAATTCACACATCAGAAGGTTTGCTATTGTGCCAGCTGGTTTGATCAAAACCTTTTTGATAAACTGAAATGACCTGTTGACCCGACTTTTGATTGACTGACTCCAAGTGACGTCTATGGATCTTCCTAGTTTACAGACAGATGTCTATGGGTGAAGTAGTCTACAAGTGAATAAATTGTAAAGATATGTTATATTCTAAGGAGAATGGTTAGTGTCATGCCCCTGGTGGAGACTGACTCTGAGGAACAGCCAACAGGGAGTGGGAGTGTGGCTCCAGAGGTGGTGGTGGAGGCTGGGGAAGGGCAGAGGCTGGCTGAGCAATCAGAGGAGGATCCAGGCCCATCTCTTATCCATCCCAGGGCATGCAGGGAGGAGAGGATCAGGGAAAAGTGTGGTCTACTCAGAAGGAAAGGGCCATGATCCTCCTCAGGGCTTACAGCTGGGAACTATGTATATAAGTTCGTAAATGCATAGTTAGAATTGCTGGAGTCAAAGTTAGTGTTTTAGTTCTAAAGAAGGTTTATCTTGGTTGGCATTCTTCCAATGGATTGTTCCTGGTTATCTTCCTGAAGCTGGCAATTATCTATCCTGGTCTGATGAGGAACTTTCCACAATTGGGATGGTCCTATCTCAGATCTGCATTATAGACTACATCTAATGGAAGGATGGCAATCAAAGACACCCCTGACTAGAACAGGTAAGGAAGGCACATTTAGATGTTCTTGTTCCTTAGATAGTTTTAGAATATAATTAAATTGAGCCAATATCTCAAATTCTACTATCCATTATAGCAGATGCCTTTATGTTGTCTTCTTAATGGTAAGATCTGATTTCAAGTTTCTCTCAGTGACCCAAGTCCACATACTCCCTCTTAAACTAACCTAAAGTTCAGTGAAACTTAAATAATACCACATTGGGAAAACAATTCCTTTTTCTCAAGTTGAAATGGAAAGCTGGTTGATGTATAACATGAAGAAATATAGTACTTTGTAGATATCCAAGATATTCTTTTTCAGAAATAAGGATGCTTGTGATGTAGTTCTTTGCACATCATCGAGTTTAATCATACTCCTACTGCTAGTCTCTCAATGCCCAACCTTCCAATTATGATTTAGTGTTGTATGACATGTGGCTCTTTTGTATTGTTGACATATATCCACAGGAGACTCCAACAGCATTGCCAAGCTCACTTTAGATGTGACCTTAAGCCAGAGTTTCCAGAGATGAAGCATGACAATAGCAATCTGTTGTACCAAACAGCCACTTTCACAAAGAAAAATGGACAAATAGCACCCGTGAAGACCACAGTGTGGCCATAGGCAGGAGTTTTACATAAATACTTGAGCTGGACAGTTCCTCTAACCAGAAGAACTGATCAAGTGTTTTCTCCTGGGAAACCTCCAGAGAAGTTTGCAATACTACAACTGGGATGTTGCAAAGACACATCTAAGCTATCCAACCTCCATTTGGGAGAGATGTTAATGCCATGTTATAGTGTGCTAAGATACTCAGATATCAGCCTGTCAAAACTCAGGCATTATTATTAGATGGATGAAATTCTACAAGTATTCCCTGGGTTAAGAACCATAGAAGAAAAAAATAAGTTTCTAGCACTTATACCCAGAGGAGAAACTAACTTGTATTTTCAAAGTTGTTTGAAAAGGAGCTAGATTCTGCCTCGTTTACTTTCATACTTTTACTGTTTGATATCAAGACAGAATTACCTTGAGTTTATGTCAGCATGACACAATGAAATATTTCCTGAATGCATACTGCATGAATGCATATCCCTTATTTAAAAGGCTTTCATTGTACAGCATCTTCTTCCATTAGACATTATTAAAACTCTGAGTGCTAGATGGTTCAGTCTTGAAACTATTATTTAAATTGTGCCTAATGTAACTATGAAGTACTGTGATATTAAATGGCTGCTTCCAGCCATGTATTGTTGCACACTATCATCATTGCCTGATAAACCCATCGCTGAGGAACCTCAAACTGACCTTTCTTTATTCTATCTTACCTACTGTAAGGGTGTGGAACTAGCCCACCATCCTGTGGCACACCTTGGGAAGCACATGAGTGTGAACCAAACAGGAATGGCAAACAGGCAGCCAAACTACTACTCTGCATTAGCATTGTAGTCTTCTGGCTAATGTAATCTTGCCGTGTGCTAAATAAATAAATAACCTACTGTAAGTTTGCAGAGTTATTCATTTGGCAGTCACTAGAAGTGCAATCCATTTATTCATTTCTGACTGGTCAGTGTATAACAATCAAATAAATAATAATAATTAATAATTATTGTATCAATCATTATTGTTGGAAGATAAATCCACTCTGGTTCTTATTTCAAGTCAGGAGAGAGATGCAGGAGAAATGAATTGGAGGCAGGCTGCAGGTTTTTTGGAAATGATGTCTCCATTTATTTGGTAGCCAGAAACAACAGTGACAGCAACATGTTTCTGGGGTAGCTGAGAAATTGGGGTTGAGAGTAGATGAGCTTTTATACAATTTTGGGGGCGTTGTGATTGAGATGCCTGTTCCTGTGCAAGAATATATCCTTCAATATTTTAATGGCTGTTGCCAGATTCCTATGGGGTCATGTAGGGGTCATGACTGGCTCTACAGGCAAAAGGGGGAAATGCAAATCCTAGGTATTTTGTTTATCTGAGCTAATCTTGTCTGTTTCGGCTCCTTGCCTATTATGCTGCTTATTTGGAGCTGCAGGCTGCCCTTTGTTTATAAATAAAGTGGCCTGGCTTTATAAATGGAGACAAAATATCCATTTACAGAGACTAGCCTCTTCAGGCTTCTGCTTAAGGCTGATTTCCTTTAGCAGAAAGACCGGGGCTGCTTTTTGTTTTTGTTAAGGAGATTTTTCTCCTCTTCTTCTTTAGGGGAAATATTCTATTCTGCCTCATTTAATATTCTGCAGAATATTTTATTCTGGGGGGGACCCTTCTCACATTATAAAACACATAATTATTATGGAAAAATTAAAATATATTAAAAAGTGAGATATACAGACCATAGGCATAGAGAGAATATATCTATGTATGATGGAGTTATCTAAGATGTTATTGGTTCTCTGTGACCAATATGATGACATGATGATAATAACAGGGCTTGACAGACTTCTGGAACATTAGCAGTCATGGAGCTATCCTGACTTTGTGTTGACATGAGCATATTCCATAAAGCAGACCTCATGGCAGAGAAGGCCCACTCCTGGGACCCACCAAACATAAGTTCCTGGTGGATGGAACTAGCAGCTAATAAAATGGACTGTGGGTTGATGCAATCAGGGAGAGCAGTCCCTCAGATTACTCTCTCCCATGACATGAAGGGCTTTTAGAATAGAATAGAATAGAATAGAATAGAATAGAATAGAATAATAGAGCATATATAGAGTTAGGAAGGGACCTTGGAGGTCTTCTAGTCCAAGCCCCTGACTAGGCAGGAAGCCCTACACCACTTTAGACAGATGGTTATCCAACATCTTTTTTAAATTTCCAGTTGTTGAAGCATTCACAACTTCTGGAGGCAAGTTATTCCACTGATTAATTGTTCTGTCAGGAAATTTCTCCTTAGTTCTAAGTTGCTTCTCTCCTTGATTAGTTTCCACCCATTGCTTCTTGTCCTGCCCTCAGGTGTTTTGGAGAATAGCTTGACTCCCTCTTCTTTGTGGTAACCCCTGAGATATTGGAACACTGCTATCATGTCTCCCCTAGTCCTTCTATTCATTAAACTAGACATACCCAGTTCGTGCAACCATTCTTCATATGTTTTAGCCTCCAGTCCCCTAAAGTAGCCTTGGTGGTGCAGGCTGTTAAACACCTAGCACTTAATTCCAGCTGCCTGCAATTAGTGCAGGCTTGAATCCCACCAGGCTCAAGGTTGACTCAGCCTTCCATCCTCTCAGGGTAGGTAAATTGAGGACCCGAGATTGTTGGGGGCAATAAGCTGACTTTGTAAAAATGCGCTGGGGGCAAAAAGCCCTAGTAATAAGCAGGCATATACAATGGAATGAAGGCTATTGCTGAGCGCATTGGGTTGTGCTCCAAAAATTGTAAGCCGCCCTGAGTCTCCGGAGAAGGGCAGCATATAAATATGTATTAAAAAATCATCTTTGTTGTTCTTCTCTGCACTCTTTCTAGAGTCTCAACATCTTTTTTACATCGTGGCTACCAAAACTGAATGCAGTATTCTTTAACTTTAAATTATCAGATTCAGCAAGGCAAATTTTACACCCACAAGTAAGATTCAAATAATATTTTTTTTAAAAAACGTAGAATCTTTCAGCCAATGTTTTGGAAGTGCACTCCAACATATCAAATTCTTTCCTTTTTGGATCAGTTAAATGGCTTTGTTTTATAATATCCTTATTAAATTAAAATTCAAACAAACATTTTAAAAAGGGAAAGGAATAACAAAACACACAAATAAGCAGGAAGCAAGTTGTCTGTATTTTCCAGGCACTCCTAGATCTCTTTCTGTGTGTATCAGCCTTGACCAAGTAGTGAGATCCATTTCTCTTTGCAGAATTCAGAAGCAGAATATGGTTGACTTTCAGGAACCTGCATTGTTGAGTATTCTTATTTGACCAAGAATCACTTGCATTAAATTTGCTGCCCACAGGCCTTGCCATTCACCACATCAAGATTGGGGCCAAAGGGCATGGTCTCATGCTCTTCTCACAAGCTTAAAAGTTCAGGGATGCTGGCCTCAAATCTTGGTCACTTGCTCATTATTATTTCCTTTTCATTAATCTAACTCATGGATTTTTATAGACAGATGTCTCTGCCACAAAAAATGCTATTCCAGAAGCACAAAATACAATTTCAAAGATACCTTAAACAGGCATCTCACTTTTGTTGTACATGAAGGCAAAATATTCATTTGCCCTGTTCTTGGCCTATGTCTGAAAACTCATTTTTATTCCTTTATACCTGAGTCATTTGTGAACATGCTAGCAACACTGAAGTGAAACAGATGAATAGACCAAAGCCAACATGGGAAACTTAAGTGGTAATAACTTTTGACTTTTAAAATGGAACTTTCAATCTCAATTGGGTCATCAAAAGGATTGTTCCTTTCACTCAAGAAGTAATCAGGAGCATTTCTCTACTTATGCAGCACAGACTGAATATTACCAGTTGTCTTTTATGATAAAATCACAGTTGATTGTTTGCTTGATGATTGCAATGAGGAATGCTATTCCTACTGATACTTATTCCACCATACCTTAGATACACAAAATGACTTTAACATTGTTACACTGAGAACAAAAGATAGTGCTATCATCAGCCATTGCTCAGAACATGCATTATTGCTTTCATTAACCTCAGCATTGATACTTAATCAGTTCTGTAGCAGACATGGGTATAGGCATAGAAACAGTTGTACTAAGAGCTCTCTACCTGTCAAACACATTGATACAAATTGATTTCCTCTTTGTTGACTGCCACTTCTGGAAAATGACCACCAGTTTTTGTTAATAATCAAGATGTGCAATATAGGAAGACTGTCTTGGAAAAATAAGAGGAATTAACTCTGTCAATTAGCTTTGTGACAAGACAACAGGAAAGCAAACTTCTCTGATACATATTTGCTGATATTGGACAATCCATTTTTATGGTACAACATTACCCACAAGCATTGTTCAGGCACAGGAGCTCAAATGGGAATGGTAATAAGTGCTAAATGAAACTTGACACCACACGATCAGACAGTAACACTTTCCTCTGTGTGTTTTCATTATACTTCAAACCCCAATGACCTACTCAGCAAGAAGGTCAAAGTCTAAACAAAAGATGGCAAGGCAGAGCCTCAAGAACTATTATTTTCCTGTAAGTAAATTTTGAAATTATTGAGAGTTGTTGATAGAGTGACAGAAGGTGCTGGTGGAGACCAAAGGTGGTCATAGCACTAGCAAATTTCACTTGAGTAATAACATCAAGGTCACAGCAGCCAAGAAAGTGAAAACAGGAGGAGGAGGAGGAGGAGGAGGAGGAGGAGGAGGAGGAGGAGGAGGAGATGATTATCTTTCTCCTAGTCTCTTGTCACAGTCAACAATGTTTTGCAAAAGACTGTTCAATAATTCATAGGTTCCTTCCACCGTAGAAAGAAATGTACAGAACAAAACACTGGATGTTTTCCTCACCTCAAATACAAGGAGTGCTTGAACAAGAGACAGTCCATGATCATTTGAAAAGGAAAAAACAGACATGCATACATCTGTTCCCCTAGAATTGGACAAAGACAGGCATAGAAACAGTTGTGAAAATTGGGGAGATGCTGATATTATACGGTTGTAAAAAGCATGAACTTCATTTGTAAATGCAGGCATTTAGGGCAGGAGCGAGGTCCCCCAAAAAAGCATCCTATGATTATATTACTGAAATGTGGCAGGGATTTGTTGAAGTTTAGCTTTTTAAAAAAACAAATGTAGATAAGGAATAACAATGATTTGCTTACCAGAGATTTCCCATTCCATTTTCATCCTTACACTGTCCCAAAAGATTCAGCAACAATTCTTTGGTGATATCATTGACTCACTAGATGGATTTTATCTATATTGAAGACACCAAGTTGCTTCTGTGACCTCTCCAAAGCAGCATAGATAAAATCTAGCCAATATTCCTGTTTTTCTTCCTTACAGTGTCCCTCTGCCCCAGATTAGTGCCTCCCCCAGTATGTTTTGGGGGAATACAGGGAGGGAGGAAACTAGCAGCATTAAAAGAGAAGGCCACTATCCTAACACAGAGGTCCCTGTTCACTTGTCATGAATGTGAGAGAGAGTGAAATCTCTAAATAGATTCTGGCAGACAAATATAACCAAGACCTGCAGCCATTAATGTTTATGGACCCCACTATAAACTATAGCTCTTAGATCTACCACTCCAAGGAATCATTCATTAAAACTTACTTCATGCCTCCAACTGTTCAACTCAGACAAGCCATCATAACAGTTAAAGGCTTAAAACCACATCTAAAAACTGTGAATAACGAGGGAATCACATATTGCAGATCTTTCCATAGTTTACAGCCTGTAATCTTGCTTTTAAGACTGAGAGAAAACTCAGAAATGCTATGAAAAAGGTCTATAAATCCCCAGATGGCAAGTCGTTGTTAACAGCTACAAGAATGAAACATATTACCTCAGGGAAAGAATAAAGCTGGCATGGTTACAGTTAAATCCAGAAAATGGCAAACTGTACACCTCAAACTGGACCAACCTGAGGCAAATCCCAGATTAACCATATGTATATACCTAAAAAAAAGCCAACAAAAGCCAATTCAGACTGTTGTTTTTTAAACAGGCTCATATTTTTCAGCTTAGAAATAATCTTAATCATAGATGGATAAACAGTCACAGAGACATAACTCTATATGTGAATGCTAATCATTCCATTTGCATTAATTACAGAGTGGGATCATGTAACGTAATTGTAGGTGGGCTCCCTTGAATTATACATTTGAATATATACAGATATTCATTCCCACATGCATACAGTATATATTTCACCTGCAACATTTGAAAAAGAAAAGATATTATAAGATTAGTCTAAAATATGCATATAAAATATCGAATCCACATCATATATTAGACTTGAAGATCCATTGAACATACAGGATTATTCTTTGGGCAATATATGAATAGGCTTGCTGACTGGAGTGATTATTAGTAATTCACATTTGGGAAAGGAGGCACTTAATATTCTTAACCAAATTATTAGGTGTTTAATAATTAAATGGGGAAAAAGATTAATCATAGATACTACCAGCATTAATTGATATGATTGCAGTGGGACATTACTCCTTTTATCAGCTTTCAAAATTAAAGGAAATATATTGGCCTTCATTCATTTCACATTACTTGCTTTATGTGAATTGTTATACTGATAGCATGGATTACATGAATACATGTAGCATATGATAACATGCAGCATAACCTACAAGGAAATAAATGCTGAAAAAAGAACATTTCTTTCAATTTCATGTTATCTTCAATCTGGACTAAAAAGACATCTGAAATAGCTCAGTTAGAGTCCCCAAACAGAAGGCCTGAAAAAGTCACATGGGAAAAGATATGTTAGATCATGAGAGGGATGGATTTTTTTTTCATTTAGTAAAAGACAAGAACACCGAGGTGTGAGGGGATTTATAAAACTGTGTTTGTAATTCTTCTTATAATACTAAAACGTGAGATCTTCCAATGAAACTGATTAATATGAAATCCAATGCACACAAAAGGAAATATTTTGTCACACAATACCTACAATTCAGCTGAAATTTGGTCTTAAATTTAATATATGGATCTAAAGGCATGATTCTTTTAGCAGGTGAAGTCTTTTTTAAGTTACAAAGGCATTTTCTGGTCCAGGTTAGAATTGATGACAATAGGGGGAAAAAATCCCTTGATTACATCATTAAACAATTATCAGGTTCATATTTGTTATAAATATAGTAAAGATCTTGAGATCTTTTGCAGACAATAACTTTAAACATGAATAAAATACATGAGATCATGAATTTTGATAGATGAATGTATATTCTAGAATATTAATCATTTGTATGGAATTTCCATATATATGTATATATAAAAACATTTCCAAAAATTTAGTGTTTTCCTATTCTTTTTTGCTTCTTTTTTGTTTCTTTTTTCTTTTTTAAAGATTGTGTATTATACGGAAGGGAGGGTCAAATTTTGATGAATGCTATTTTTAATATCTGTTTGCCTTATGGAAATTCTCCTTCTTTAGAATATTTATATATTACATTTATTATTAATTGGAGTATCTAAGGATCAATATTAAAACATAGTTCCACTAGCTGCTTTCACTATTACCACAAAGCAAAGACCGTCTTACATTATTTCTAACAAATGGCATACATATAAATACACACACCCACATTCACATATCCACAGATACTGTATGTTGATACTGTACAGCAATCCAAATCTCAGAACTGATTTTTAAAAACCTATTAAATGGACATTTTAGATGGAAGCCAGGATTTATATTTCTGCTTAAATAATAGCTAAACATGATTAATTGTTATCATTTTCCATTTTAAAGAACAAATATTATCTGCCTAGTATGGCTCAGTGGCAGTATTTAAAATTAAAATGTCTATTGATATTCCAGTTTGAACCTGAGGCATTTTCGGCCTTGGAAACACTTAATCCACTACAAGTGATTATTAAATCCTATTCACAAAACCCCCTACAATTACTCTTTGTACAATTAGGTTGGTGATGAATCAATCTGATATGCAAACTTTCATGATTGAATGTAATAAAGCATTAAAACTCCTATTTTGCCTAGACAATGGGGACAATTGTTAACTTCAATTAAAAAAACCAGTAAAAGTTACATTATGTTTTTTATTCAACCAAAAAAATGTTCAGGCCTATAGGACTCAGTTGCTTTTATATAGGAAAAAAACTTCAATAAATGATTGCATTGTTATCCAGTGATACTCATCTTTCATTCAAAATTTCATTTGAATAGTGCCCTCTAATTGATCCACTCAGGGAGGAAGTCATTACATGTATTAGCTGTGAAAGAAATTTTAGTATATTCAGACAATCATATTTTTAAAACTATTTCTTACCGCATGAAACTTGACACCAGGACAAAGAAAAAGGAATCTCTGCAACCTACCTATAACTAAAAGATATATTCTGCAGCATCGAAAAGCTAAATTATATGCTTCAATATACTCAGTTGTCAGCAAAGTTGATATTATAAGCAACTTACAAAAAAACCATTTTCAGACATAAATTAGCAATGGATGATTATAATGAAATATGACTACCATACAGTGAAATGCTTATGCAAAATGTGTGTACTGTATGTGTGTGTGTGTGTGTGTGTAAGATATAGGTACACATATGCATAAACATAGACACACAGCCTGAAGATGGCGAGTGGGATCTCGTTGAAACGTCGCCAAGGTATTCTCAGTCTTACACGGGACAAGACCCGAATACACCAAGACCTACATATATATATATATATATAATCCCAGCCACAAAAACCAACACCGGACCCAAAATAACACATGATGCCACCACCAATCTCCTTCACCAGACTCAAACCCAAGCCCACGCCACAGATGAAAGGCAACCACCATCCAGAAACCAGACCATGGCTGCAACACCAGCTGCTACACCCCCCTCTAACCCCCAAACTAAGCAAACTGACACACGCTATAAACACATAGCCAGACCTCAAACTCGGAGCCAAACCAAGGCCCAGAATGTCACATCACAGCCTTCCACCCAGGATACTACATCACAGAACTCAGGAGATTACAACACAAAACATCAGGAGGTTGCAACACAGACAACGACCCAGGAGACTACAGCACCACACCCAGGATGTCACAACAATAGAACTCAGAAGGTCATCACACAGCCCATTACCCACATCGTTACAACACAAAAGGCTGAGAGACACACAGCCAGCACCTCAGCCACACAGGGTCTCAGGAAAAAGCCATCCAATCTGCATACATCAACTCCATCAACCAATCAAGAAGTAACAACACAGCCAACTCTGGAGTTTAAAAGGGAAAAACAGCCACGATCACGCACTTCTCCCAGGAGAACAAAGCTGAAGACACCAGCCTGAAGATGACGGATGAGATTTCGTCGAAACGTTGCCAAGGTATTCTCAATCTTACAGGACAAGACCGAATACACCAAGACCTATATATATATATATATATATATATATATATATATATATATATATACAGTATGTATGATTCTCTGTATGATTTCCTTTTTGTTTTTAGATATTTTTCCTGTCATTTATGTATGTGTGAATAGTTTTTAATCCAATTAATAAAATAAATAAATAGTCATGGGCTTTCCAAATGCCCTACATCACCTTCTCCTCCTTGGGCCTTCTAGAAGACTGCTAGCACATTTGGGTTATCCACAAAATATTAGGCATTGGGTATTAGAGGAGTCTGATATAATGTACACTGTATGTGTGATTTATGAAGTATCATGAGCTACCTTGATTTTTGTGTGTGGGTGTGCACTCTCCTTATTTTAATACGGAGGTTAATGCTCTTTTTGAATGTATTGTTCATTGCTAATACACAAGGGTATAAAAGACAGAAGGAGCATAGCATTATCAGACTTTCAAGATTCAGCTATTGTAGCCAATTTTAATAAAAGTAGTTATAACCTTCCTATGTGGAATTGATTTTTGGTCTAATCTGCCTGGTGCTGAGAGAATAAGGGAATAACAGGATATGAAAGGACCTTGGTGGTTTTCTAGCCCAACCCCCTGTTCAGGCAGGAAACCCTATATCATTTCAGACAAATGGTTGTCCAATCTTTTCTTAAAATCTTCCAGTGTTGCAGCACCCACAACTTCTGAAATCAAGTTGTTCCACTGATTAATTGTTCTCATTGACAGGAAATTTCTCCTTAGTTCTAGGCTGGTTCTCGCCTTGATTAATTTCCATCCATTGCTTCTTGTTTTCTCATCAGATGCTTTGGAGAATAGGTTGCCCCATCTTCTATGTGGCAGCCCCTTAGATATTGGAACACTGCTATCAAGTCATCCCTTAGTCACCCGTAGAGAATGATACATTCTGGATGTTCACAACAGTTGCTATTTTCACACTAAAGCATCACTCTTGTTGGGAAAGAGTTAACTACCAGCTTCTATAGAGAGCCACTATTTAGTTTTTTTCATCTACATTTGGTTTTCAATTTATACAAAACAAAAACAAAAATTTGGGCAGCAACAATGTTCCCTTCTTCAATTCTGTTATGTATGTAGGTTTGAATGTCATTGGTTTAGTTTGAATTGTTCTTGTAAAATGTCAAATATGATTGGTTTGAAAAGTGCGGGAAAACCCTGCACTCTGATTGGCTGGCAACTGCGGCTGCTGGCTATAAGTAGCAGCCGTAGCCCAGCCAAGACGGGTGCATTCGAGCTGTAATCACTAATAAACTCTTCACTGAAGCTCTTCGCATCTGACTCTTCATGCAAACTTAACACTGGCAACGAGGATGGGATTCCCCTGAAGAGAAGACGACGGAAGACAAGCAGAAGAGCGAGATGGCTGCGCTGAACACCCCCAGCCCCATTCGATCTGGCGGCAGAAGACTGGGAATCATATGCGGATCGCTTCCAAATGTATTTGGAAGGAAACGACCTCACCGACATCTCCGAGAAGTGGAAGAGGGCGGTCTTTCTCACGCACTGCGGTCCGGCAGTCTTCAAGATGGCGAAGGCATTGGCGGGAGCTGCAGACGTGAAGGTAATGGAATGGCCTGATTTAGAAAAGCTTTTAAGAGCCCATTACGCCCCACAAGTATCGTGCCTCATTAAGAGACACGAGTTTTACCATCAGGATCAAGGGGAAAGCAAAAACGTTAACGACTTCGTGGCAAGTTTAAGAGACATTGGGGTGCATGCGAGTTTAACAACTTGGAGGAGGCCATGCTCAATCGATTTGTTCTAGGTCTCAGAGACAAGGTGCTTCAGAGCAAATTGTTATTAATTAATCACGTTGAAGGAAGCCATAGAAGAGGCCTCCTCAGCAGAAGCCACTAAGTCCTCAGCAGCAGCCATGAAGAAAATTAACAAGGCCTCAAGCCATTCTGATGTGGAAAAGTCCACAACAACTCATTGCGAGCAAATAGATTCTGAATCAGACTGTAGTGAGGTGGAGGAAGGAATTTACAGACTCAGAATGGAAAAGAAAAGAAAGACCTGGGAAGAAAAAGGCAAGACTTTTATTGCAGAGGTTGTGGGGGGCCACCCACAATGAATGCAAGTTTCTTGATACCATCTGCCTTCGTTGTGAAAAAGAGGTCACTTAGCAAGAGTCTGCAAATCATCCAGAACTCCACCACACAGAAGAAAGTTTCCTGACAAAGATTTCAAGCCCAACAACTTCAGTGAGAAAATGGGGCAACTCAGAAGCAAAGGGAAGAATGAAATTCATCAAACAGTCACCATTGGTCATTCTTCAACCTTAAGAAGCAGAAAAGTACATGTGAAGGTACTAATTGAAGGAAGGCCTTGCCAAATGGAAGTGGACTCAGGCTCCTATTTATCTATGGTGTCATGGGACACTATTCACAGACTACTCCCAAACATTCAGAAGAAACATTTCCAGAAGCAAGCACTGACTCTTAAAGACTACCAAGGAAACAAGATTCCAGTAGTTGGAACAAGAGAATTCAACGTGAAGTTCAAAGGCCACACAAACGTTTGCCCCTGACCATCGTGGACAAGGATCCAAGCTTGCTGGGACTTGAGTGGTTCAATCCACTAGGCATCGAGGTGACTGAGCAACTCTGAATGGGAGGAGGCCTTGAAGTCTGAGTTTCCAGAGGTCTTCAGCGAAGGATTGGGCAAGTATATGGGGACCCCTATCACTTTCAACCTAGATCCCAAGGTGCCCCCAATTCGTTTAAAGCCCAGTAGGGTCCCATTTGCCTTAAAGGAAAAAATTGATGCACAATTAGATAAACTAATAGCTCAAGGAGTTTTAGAGCCCACTGACCACTCCAGATGGGAGACACCCATAGTCACACCTGTCAAGACTGATGGGTCAGTAAAATCTGTGGGGGACTATAAGGGGACACTGAACCATGCTTGGCAGCAGCCAAATTGGAGCAGGCATACCAGTTCCAGTGGTGCATCATCTATTACATTCACTTAGTGCTTACTTTGATGGGTTAATCTCTGCTGAAAATGACACTCAGTTTCAGAGAAGTCCTTAAATTCAGGAGTCAAGGAAGAAAAAATGCACTCTTAAAACTGACAAGGTTGAGTTCCTGGGCTATATGATTGACAAGCATGGCATCCACCCCTACCGATGCCAAGGTTCAAGCAATCAAAGAAGCCCCTAGACCTAAATGCAAAACAGATTTGCAAGCCTTCCTTGGACTCATTAACTTTTATCACATGTTCCTACCTCAGAAGGCAACCATTGCAGAACCATTGCACAGATTACTTGACAAAAAGTCTGTTTGGGTCTGGGGGAGGAAGGAACAATCAGCATTTAACAGTATTAAAAGACTAATCACGTCTGATGCTGTACTGATACAGTTCTCTGAGAATTTGCCTGTTGTACTGACTTTGGAGTGGGGGGGGGTTGAGCCACAGGCTTCCCAGTGGGAGAGAATCCCCTATTGCATTTTACTCTCACACTTTGACCAAAGCAGAGAGGATTGGACAATTGGACAAGGAAGCATTGGCAATTGTTGCAGCTGTCAAGAAATTTCATGAATATTTGTATGGGAGAACATTTACCATTGTTACAGATCACAAACCTTTGTTAGACATTGTGGCAGGAGATAAACCTACACCTACTATCCTGTCACCAAGAATGCTGAGGTGGACTGAATTTCTTGCTGCTTATTCTTACAAACTTATCCACAAGCCTGGCAAGGACATTGGACATGCTAATGCCTTGAGTCGTTGCCCACTTCCTTGCCACAAGGAGGACTTTGAACCTGAAACACACACCTTTTTCCTAGAAACTGTTGCCAAGCTTCCAGTTCATGCTGCTGAAATTGCCAGAGAGACTGCCAAAGACACTTTATTGGCTCCTGTTATAGGCTGGATTAAGAAAGGTTGGCCTCTTCAAGATCTACCTCACCTGGCCCAACCTTTTAAGTCCAGGCAAACTGAATTATCTGTATTAAGAGGATGTATTTTGTGGGGTAACAGGGTGGTTATTCCTGCAAAACTACAAAAGAGGTTTTGGAAATGTTACATGAGGGTCATCCTGGTATTGTAAGGATGAAGGGATTGGCCAGGAGTTATGTATGGTGGCCAGGTATTGACAAAATGGTTGAAAACTGGGTTGCATCTTGTCCCAACTGTCAGCTAATCAGGCCTGCCCCACCTCTCGCCCCAAACAGGAATGGGAATGTCCTAGGGGCCCATGGTCTAGGATTCACATTGATTTGCAGGCCCTACCAGAGGGAACACCTTTCTTATTATAGTAGATGCATATTCCAAATGGCTAGAGGTAATCCCTATGGCATCCACCACAACTGATGCTGTCATCAAGCAGCTCAAAAACTTTTGTAACCCACGGGTTACCTGATGTTCTTGTCTCTGACAATGGCCCTCAATTTACATCCAACATTTTGAATCCTATTTAGCACAACAGGGTATCAGACATGCCCTCACTGCCCCTGGGCACCCTTCGCTAACGGCCGGGCTGAACGCATGGTACGTTTTACCAAGGAGAAACTTCAGCAACTGGGTCCTGGGGACATCACTGAGAAAATTGAAAAACTTCTTAGTGTTCAGCACATCACCCCTAACCCATCTAATAACTTATCCCCAGCAGAGTTGTTGATGGGTAGGAAACTTAGGTCTTCCCTTGACCGCCTTCATCCCACTTACGCACCCAACGCACCACTGGATTCCACTTCCAAAGTTCACACATTCAGTGTGGGTGATTCTGTTTATGCTAAGAACCTTATGGGTGAACCTTTGTGGATTCCTGCTGAGATAACTCAAATCACAGGCCCTCGTTCTTACAGGGTACAAACAGAGGATGGAGTCCTCTGGAGCAGGCACATTGATCAACTTAGATCCAGGTTTTCTCAGGAACATCGCACTTGTTCCTCTCTAGTTCCCTCACCTGATGTCAATTCTAGGGGAAGGGAGGAGCAGGAGGATAATCAGCAAGCAAGAATCCATCCCATGTGTAATGAGCCATTATGACAGAAACCATTCCAAAACCTGTCACAATGCCAAAATCCATCCTTAGAAGTGGAAGATTGTACATCACTACCTGACTTGGGTGCTGACATTGGGCTGGAGATGGTTGGGAGGAGAGACCAGATTCTAACAATCAAACAGGGTCTTCTTTCACAGGAAGTCCCAGTAGGGAAATGTCAGCAGACACATTTCCTCTCTCACTGGGTGAGAATGTTAAAACTTCTGAACCACGAAGGTCTCAACGTACACGTAAGAGCCCCACCTATTTAAAAGAATACATTAGATAGGTTGGGGTTTGGTATGGACTGAACCTAGTGGGGAGGGGTGTTATGTATGTAGGTTTGAATGTCATTGGTTTAGTTTGAATTGTTCTTGTAAAATGTCAAATATGATTGGTTTGAAAAGTGCGGGCAAACCCTGCACTCTGATTGGCTAGCAACTGCGGCTGCTGGCTATAAGTAGCAGCCGTAGCCCAGCCAAGATGGGTCCATTTGAGCTGTAGTCACTAATAAACTCTTCACTGAAGCTCTTCGCATCTGACTCTTCATGCAAACTTAACAAATTCCATACATCAGTGTTCAATTTACAGTCTAAACACAAGTAGTACTACCTGTGGTTTCCATCTTGTAGCAGTATTTATTTCAATTTTTCTCTTAAGTCAGGGGTGTCAAACTTGTGGCATCACATTGTCATCATGTGACATATTGTGACTTATTTCCCCTTTGCCAAAATGGGGGTGGGCATGGCCAGCATGTGATGCATCTGGCCTGCAAGTTTGACACTTCTTTCTGAAGTGATTTGAGGAATTCTCTTCCACATTATCATCATCCTGATTGTCTTCCTGTATGTGTGCATCTTCAACTTCATCTAAGCCACCTGTAGGAGGAGTGGCAGAACCTGGGGTGGAGGAAAAAGAGGAATCAGCCTAGAGTCTTTATGTAGCCAAAAATGGACTAAGTCCAGCCACTTAAATTCTATTGATCCTTATCTAATGCCAAGACAGTGCTAACCTTAGTTGAGTAGATTCTTGTGCATAGGCATGATTAATACCATAATAAAACAATTTAATTGGAACTTCATGTGTAGTCCTAATCTTTCACACCTGAGATGACCTCAATCTTCAATGGAAAACTTCCCGAGCTCATCCTCCTCCTTCAGAAGGCCCAGATCAACAACTCGCTTCTTTTCTGTACTTATCAGCTTTGGCCTGCTCCTTCATTTTCATCTAAGGGAGCAACATTCTTCTGGCCATCTATGATTATTGAAAAACATCTCATAGTTCTCTTCCTCATAAAGTAAGAACATATAAATTACCTATCATTTGAACAAAGCAAAACATGCAACCATGATAGACAAGGGAAATTTGAATTGATTTTACAGGTATAACCATTTGAGGGACTTCGTTCTTTGGGATGCTTACTCTTCATCCAGACTTAAATGCCTTTTAAAGCAGAGAAAAATGACCCAGTGTCAGAATTCTTCAAGTCTAGTGTATGTAGGAGGAACATAATAAAAGTAAAAGAAAAGCAGAGATGAAAAATAGTGATGCAGACACTCTTCTCAGTATTACAAACAAGTGTGTATCTCTATGAATGCATACAGGAGAGAGGGAATCATATTTAATATCTATGTGGACTGCCTGCCATCAATCTGCCTTGGCAGATGCATTACTTCTGGTTTCAGGGCTCATCATAATGAATTCTGGTTCTTGTTTTTCTTTCGTTGATGCTGCTGGGAGGCTGACTTCCCCGCCCCCAACGTTCCTGTCATTCTGCTAATGCAAGAAGGCTTGAATTGAAATATAGCATTTTGAATTCAATCTTTTATTTCCCATTCATTACATCTGGGAGGGGGAGAAAAACTCATAACCCCCTTCTTCAAAGTAACTCACAATGAATTCCTTATACAAGCACTGAGAGTTCTAATCTAGTCAGGAAAAAAAAGACCATCTGAAATGTAGTAACCAAAGACTTGGTTGAAGAAAAACAAAGTAAAATCTGGGCCCTGAGAAAGTATTTAATTTCACAAAGTTTATTTGAAATATCCTGGTTGTAGATAAGACATAGTACATTTTAGCTTGAATAGGGGAGAGAGAAAAAACACTTTTTTTTAACCCACCAGTAGTCGAAGTGCAAATGGACTGAAGGATGTCCATAAATTACTAACAGTTTATCAAAACCAGCATCAGCAATTGCTCCAGAGAAGAAATAATTACAGCACCACAACTGCATTGGAAGAAAAAGAATGAGCAAGAGGAACAATTATAAGCCTCAATGTGCTATTGACTTTGCAATTTTCAACAACGTACAAATGACAAAATGTATTTTTGATAAATATTTCGATCTGGTTTGTCATGAATCATACTTTAACGTTAACAATAATAAATACAAAAATCAATAGAACAATTAAAAGATAACAGAATGGGGAAAAAACCACAAGCAACTACGATTAAAATGTTACCACAGAGCAAATAAAATATAAATAGTTTCAGCAGAAAGGCATACAGGTTTTCCTTCTAGGTAGGAAAGTTTTCCTGGTATAATGAAACACTATCAACGGGCAGATAATGTTATTGATAAAGTGTATGCATTATTAAATAAATAGCCCAGTGCTAGAACATTCTTCCCAACTTTCTTTTCCTGTTAGCATGGAAATGAATGTGTGATAATGATCCTACCAAAGTTGAATGTCATCTATCCAAGAACTTCATAATGGGTTTAGAAGGTTACCATTAAATGAAGGGCCTGTAGGACATGAAATGTTCTTTCTGTAGAGTTTACCTACTTCTACTTCTTTTACCTACCTCTTCTACTCCTACTTCTACTTCTTTTACCTACTAAGATCATTGTGTAATCCCAGCTATTTTAGGCGTCCTTGACCCATGTAATTCTAGTCTTTCTGGCAATAATACAGTTTTAATAACTTTGTTGGCTGGTTGCTTTTAGTTTAATAATACCATTTTCTTATTCTGCTGATATTGTAATTGGGTTTGCTTATTAAATTGAATGCTTACTAAGAAATGTTGCTAAATATGTATAATGAGCCATGATGGTGCAGTAGTTAGAGTGCAGTACTGCAGGCTACTTCTGCTGACTGCTGGCTGCCTGCAATTTGGCAGTTCAAATCTCATCAGGTTCAAGGCTGACTCAGCCTTCTATCCTTCCAAGATGGGTAAAATGAGGACCCAATATGCTGACTCTGTGAACCGCTTAGAGAAGGCTGTAAGCACTGTAAAGCGGTATATAAGTCTAAGTGCTATTGCTATAAGATTGTAGCATAATTGTTTGCTTTTATGACCAATATATTTTCCTTCAAGTTTACTTTAACTTCTGGTGATGTAAAGACCAGCACAGGTGATGTTCTTGGAAATAATACCAAACCAATTTACCATTGCATATTCCAGGATATTATATTCCAGAAGAGTCATGGTGGCAC
This sequence comes from Naja naja, assembly GCA_009733165.1. NCBI lineage: Eukaryota > Metazoa > Chordata > Lepidosauria > Squamata > Elapidae > Naja > Naja naja. Next base: position 72,020,240 of record CM019150.1, read on the forward strand.
AGTGGTTAGAATGCAGTACTGCAGGCTACTTCTGCTGACTGCTGGCTGCCTGCAATTTGGTAGTTCAAAACTCACCAGGCTCAATGTTGTCTCAGCCTTCCATTCTTCCGAGGTTGGTAAAATGAGGGCCCAGATTTTTGGGACAATATGCTGACTCTGTAAAACCACTTAGAGAGGGCTGTGAAATGGTATATAAGTCTAAGTGCTATTGCTATTGCTATATGTTTTTTTTATCCTTCCTCCCAGTCTAACTAACAGCCCTAGGACTCTTGGTGGTGTCCTGTGTAGTTATTAAACAGGGCCAATCTTTATTACATTTTTCAAATTAGCCAACATCAGCCAGTATGTTGTGTTTCTCAATAAAAGCTAAATACCATGTTTAAAAAAAATAACTCCTTCAGTTACGTGAAACAGTTTTACCGCTGCTTCGACTATGTTCTCTAACACAGCTCATGAGGGTTTTCAGGCAGAAACTGATCTTTGATCATTCTACTGTTTATTCGAAATTGCTTTCAAGACATCAGTTTAACCAAGGAAAATAATATATTGCAAAAATGGGAGCATCGTAAAGAGGCAGCAGCATCCAGATGCTCTTAGACTTCCCTTGAAGTGCTTCTTATTCCATCTGATATTAGATGGGTATATGGGATGAGAAGCAAAAAGTGTGTAATTGAGGTGATGGCTTTTCCATCATCCCCAATGCACCTGTCTATTTAGATGTACAAAATGCCTGCGTTTCTTTCCAAATGCTGCTTGGAGATATTACTCAAATTCTTAATAGCAGAGAGAAAGAAAGACGCCCAGACTGAGTACATGGGTGTGAATTTTTGCCTATGTTTAGAAAAAAACTTGTGAACAAGTTTCTTTAGTTTTATCACACCAGCAAATCATACATAACTCAAAATAATCACAAGCAGCATTTTTAATACCATTATGTGAAAAGGGAATATAACAAAAAACATTTTTTTTACAAAATGTCAATCCTGTCTTTTTTTAGAACTAGTGCTCAAGGTAAGTAACAAAAACAAACTTTATGTAGGATGCAAGGAGTTCTGAAGCTAATGTATTGCTAAATGAATCAACTCAGATTTCTCATATAGTAAGCAATCAAATTAGAGAATTATATCCTATACAGAATACAGAATAATCAAGGATCCAACTGAATAACTGGAAGGGACCTTGAAGGTTTTCTAGTCCACCCCCTACTCAAACAGGAGACCTTATACTTTTTCAGACAAGTGACTGTCCAGTCTCTTCTTAAAAACCTCCAGTGATGAAGCACCCACAATTTCTGAAAGCAAGCTGTTCCACTGGTTAATTGTTCTCACTATTAGGAAATTTATCCTTAGTTCTAAGCTGATCTCCTTGAAACTAATTTCCTTGATTGGTTTCCATCCATTGTTTCTTGTCTTGCCATCTCGTGCTTTGGATAATGGGTAGACCCCTCTTCTCTGTGGCAGCCTCTCAAATATTGGAACGCTGCTATCATGTTGCCCCTGGTGCTCCTTTTCTCTAGACTAGCCATGCCCAATTCCTGCAACCATTCTTCACATGTCTTCGTCTCCAGACCCATAATCATTCTTGTTGTTCTTCTCTGCACTCTTTCCAGAGTCTCAATATCTTTTTTTTTATATTGTGGTCCAAACTGGATGCAGTATTCCAGATGTAGTCTTATTAAGGTTTTATAAAGCGGTACTATTACTTCGTGTGATCTTGACTCTATCCCTCTCTTCGTGCAACCAAGGATTGCATCAGCTTTTATAAAAAAAAAATTGGCTGCAGGCTGGCTGGGGAATTCTTGGAGTTGAAGTTCACCTATCTTAAAGTTGCCAAGGCTAGAAAACATAGCCCTAATATTTAAAAAAAAACTGTGGTGCACTCCGTTTCTTAGAATATCAGCCCATTTGACTGCTCTTCATTGTAGTGTTTGGGAATGGTTTTGTAACTCTGAGGCTGCTTTAAATTGAAGTGCTTTAATAAATTGATACAAGCCTTTAAATGGATCAGAAGTGGAGAAGAGATAATTGGAGACACTCTAAGAATTTTGCTCTGCAATTTGCAGAATTCCTAGCCATTACGGTGGCTGAGAGAGTTCTGCTTTAAACACCAAGAGGGCAACAGAGTCTCTGTCCCTGTATTACTAGCAAATCTACCCAAATTTAACTGCTGACACACTCTACGCTTCAACATGTTAGTAAAGATAAAGGTAAAGGTTCCCCTCGCACATATGTGCTAGTCGTTTCCAGCTCTAGGAGGTGGTGCTCATCTTCATTACAAAGCCGAAGAGCCAGTGTTGTCTGAAGACGTCTCCATGGTCATGTGGCCAGCCAAAGGTGCACAGAATGCTATAACCTTCCCACCAAAGTGCTCGCTATTTTTCTACTTGCATTTTTACATGCTTTCGAACTGCTAGGTTGGCAGAAGCTGGGACAAGTAATGGGAGCTCATTCCATTACGTGGTGCTAGGGATTCAAACCACCGAACTGCTAACCTTTCTGATCGACAAGCTCAGCTCCTTAGTCACTGAGCCATCATATCCAACATGTTAGACTCCCATTACTGGTTTTCAACTTAAAACATTTATGCACACACAGAGAGAGGTTGGAAGGCAGAGAACTGGACATTTTACAAACGTAAATAATTTTCTATTTTTCTATTTTCTATTTTTCACTGCCAGGGATAGTTAATATCTCACCCACCAAAAAATCCCCCTTCTCTGAGGAAAAGCCATAGCAACAGGGTGTTCCCCTGTCACTGAAAACTAGCAGTGTTTTTTTTTTATAAAGAAAGTTTTTTTAAAGAAGCAAAATCATCCATGACAAATCTCTGGCCAATTGTTTAATTGCAAAAACCTGGCTGACTGAGGAATTCTGGGAGTTGAAGTCCGTACACCTTAAAGTTGTTGAGATTGACAGAGACTGATCTGGATGATATATCGCAGCAAAGAAATATAGAATATGCTAACTCTTTCTTTCCATGTAGTGGTTGTCAGGATGCATGAAGCCCAGATTTGGTAGCCCCAATTTTAGACCTATAGGGAAAGGGAAGGTAATTAAACAATCCTTGCATTCAAGATGTTTTAGATCTAGATTATCAATCAATGCCTATTAGAGAAATTAACAACAAGGAACTGTTGCTTCCAAAAGTTTTGCAGAGTCCCTGATTTTCTGCCTGTCCCATAGTATATTCCTGTACTAATCCTTCTTTTTCCCATTCTAATTGAAATATATGCCAAGACTTAATCTGACATTTCACCATTCATCCTTTGAGTTAGCAACAAAGGTGGGGCATAACTTGGGGAAATATGATGCAATTAGCTGCATGAGTATATTATAATATCCATTAATGCTGCTGTACTAAAGTCAGTTTCTTTTTTTATTTTAACTGCCCACACTTCTAAAGAAACTTGATTTATTTATGTTTTTTGAAAGAACTTGGCTTTCAACCAAAAGCACATTTTGTGGATGAAATTCCATCAAATCTGTTCACATTCCTTTTGATTAGTGAGAAAACATAGTGAAGGCTTCTTTTGAGTTCCTTTAAATGCTCTTTTCTTAACTCTTCTGCCCAAAAAAAATGTGTAGTCATTTAATGCTCTTTTATTCAAAAATGCATATTGCATAATTGGGCAACCCAGTGTTTTGAAAAGATATACATTCTACATGTTGCTTGTACAAGGAAGCAAAATTGAGGCACGTTCTTTTCTATGAAGCAATGTGAAACCCCTCCCAAATCTCAATAAGATTCTCTGATAAGACTGGATTGTAAACAAGTCTAGACAGCAGAAAACTCTACAACCCAGATCCTTGCTTCCTGTACGGCAGCAGTCTCCTGGCTCGGTGGACCGGTGAAGGTGGAGCGGTGGCACATGCACTACTTTCACAAATGCAGTTTTGCATGCACTCAGACACCAATTCCACAATCCTGTTCTGAATGGGCTGCAGCCCAACACCAGACCATGGACCGGGGGTTGAGGGATCCCTGCTGTAAGGAATTGCTGGTCTACTCTTTTGGGCTTGCTGGTCCACTCTTTTGGGCTTGGACAATCTGGAACTGAGCTGCATGCAGTCTGATCTAAGCATAGTACACAAAATTGTCTGCTACAACGTCTTGCCTGTCAACAACTTCTTTAGCTTCAACCACAATAATACATGGGCAAACAACAGATACAAACTCAAAGTAAACCACTCCAAACTCGATTGCAGAAAATACAACTTTAGCAACAGAATGGTCAATAGCCTGGAACGCCCTACCAGACTCCATTGTTACAGACTCAAACCCTCACAGCTTCAATCTCAAACTGTCTACCATGGACCTCACCCCATTCCTAAGAGGTCCTTAAAGGGGGCATGCATAAGCACACCAGTGTGCCTATCTTACTGACTTACTGTCCCCATTTATCTGTACTTACTTTCTTTGTTCTTGTTTATGTTCATACCTATACTTGTTATCTTGTAGATGTTTGACAAACAAATAAAATAAAAAATAAAATAAAATTAACATATTATTTATTTTTCAATAATTTGTATTACATGTGTGGGATGGCAACCCAAATCTGTGCATGACAAATTGGCATGGAAGAAGGAATTCAGTGCATCAACTACACCCAAAAAGCCCCACACCCAATTTAGCACCATGGGACAGTATATATCTGGAATCACTTTTTGGTTGATACTTTTTGGTTGATACGTGTGGGCCAATACAAACTTCCTTATATTATGAGGATAATTCCAGGCCAAAGGTCTTTTACAAAAAAAAGTATGCAGGAATTGCTGCAATCATTTACATTCATGTCCTCTAACATAATAGAGCTTTTGTATATGCATGTTCTCCTAATTTATGTAGCTGTTAACATAAATTGCCCAGTACTCTTTTTGCATTTTAAAAATGTAAATTACCCTGCTTCTGTTTCTGACAAATTAATGTCCTTAATGCAGATTTCTTTAACACAAATTTCCCTGATGTAAGCTCTTTTTAAAAGTGTAACTACTCCTGTTTCTATGCAACTTTCAGTAGAGTAGATTTTTTAATAAAAAAAAATTAGATTCTTGATCAAGGCAACTGGTAACCAGACTTCCTTTGATGCCAAGATCCATGTCTCAGAAAAATCCAGAGGGAACAGAATACTCAAGTCCACTCCCAACAGAATCCATGATGGAATTATTTTCCATCCCTACTTTTAATTGGCATAAAAAGTGCTGGATGTTAATGATACAAATATAAAGATTGCTTGACAGCCAAAGTAGTTCAAAACTAAATTTAAATATTAAAAAAAGTGTGCTTTGGCACAACAGATGTTTCATACAGCCAATTCTTCTCTAAATATCTCTAAATATCTTCAAATTTTATGTAACTGGAACTGCAAGCTAAAATACTGCATAAAAAGCAGAAAAAAATAAGTACTACCAAAGACTTTTCAGAAATAATCACATGATTTTTACTTAATTATTTCATGTTAGGCTACTTGGAAAAATGCTACCATTTATGCCTCCATAAAACTAGCATTCATGTTATTAGAACTTATTAGTATTAGTTATTAGAACATAATAGAAATATGATAATAATAATAACATTTTTGCTACAAATATTGAACAAGCATCCAAACATTTTGTAAAAATGTTTTTTTTTATTTTTTTGCTTCCAATTAAATTTTGATATATGCTTCCTATTTTGGTTAGGCTGTGTTTTATAAATTAATTGATTCATAGCAGAATCTTCTACAAAAATTCTAAGAATCCTTTGGCCATAGGCTTTGTAACTCAAACTATTTTGGGGAAAAAAATCTACATTTACTTTCATAAAGAATAGAAGAATTAAGCCTGAGTTAATGGCATTGCTTGTAAGCCATAATTGTGTATTCCAAGATTTAATGTCTATAAAAACAATTTGCCATCCTTATCCAAAAAGTGCTGTAAAAATCTGAAGCTCTATGAATAATAATGGAACAATGGTGTTTAAATATGATGCAGCCAATCCAATATCACAAACATTCTAGAGAGAATGTAAAATTCATTGCAGCACCTGGATTGAAATTAAATGTGGGGAAAAAACAGCAGTTCACAGGAATTCAAATGAAAAGCAACTTTTTATGATATCTTGGTAGTTAAAGTTCCTATCAGAAAAGCAGAAATTTGCTTGTAGCCTGACATGTAAAACATTTTACCTAAAATTGCACATAATATTGTTAAACATAATTGAAAAGAGTAACAGTTAATAGAGGAACTTTATGAAGAGTTGTCCCTTCTTTCAGGAGGCAACTGGACTTCCTTGTTTTTTCTTTTGAAGACATTTCACTTTTCATCCAAGAAGCTTCTTCAGCTCCGACAGGATAGTGGGGAATGGAAGGATTTATATTCCTTGCAGACCTCTGGTAATTACATCATGTTGAGAGGTCAAAAGCTCAAAAGACTCAGAATTTGTATTGTGATGTCAAAATGGATGTTTCATCATTTCTCGTGTCCATGCTCATGTGTAGGCTTCTTATTGTCTCTGGAGGCAGAGGCAATAATATGTCTAATATGTCAAAGTAGAATACACATCAGAACATAAGAGTCATGCTAGATCAGGTCAATGGCTCATCTAGTCAAACATTCCTAGCCATTCCTATTTTCCATTTTAAAGGGATGCTTTTTGCACTACTAAAAAGCATACAAGACTTGCAACCATTTATAACCTCCCCTGCTTGACTGTTCCCAATTCCTTTCAAAAACTATTTAATTTGGTGGCCATCTAATGGCAGCAGATTGCTGTTGGTCTACGCATCAGCATTGCATTCCCAATAATTCCTTTGAGTAAGAAGAACATGAAAGAAGTTACAGTTGGGTCAATTGGCAAAATGAGATATTATGTACAGGATTTAATGTACAATTAATTCAAAATAAATGTTTTCAGAAAACATAAATGGATCTGGCATTGATATATTTTATGAAATTGGATAAGCAATATTCACTATCTTTAAAATCACAGCAACAGAAGATACTTCATTCTCATTTTTCTTTTGTTCTTATTTCCTTAAATTTGCATCCCAAGCAGTGAATCTTATAAAGACTGGCACAATGTTCTGGTTAAAAAAAATCATTTATGATACAAGTCATGTGGTGACCTAGATTTCAAGCATTGCTGGAGTTTGAGCACCTGGAATACGCTTGAGGAAATGGGTCTTTCACTATATGGATTTCATGTGCATTTGTTCACAGAGCACAATGGGGAATACTGGATATTACAAGTCCATATATGGAAATTAAAAAGATCTGCAGCTTCGAATATAGCATGTGAAATGTTTTTCTAGGATTTAAGCACCAGAAAAAGTGACCTACAGTTATACAGTATTAATGTAAGCATATAAAGTGCTGCCTTAAATAGAATCAGGCTCTTATTCCCAATGGTGTTAGCTATGGATGGAAGCTAATTTCAGACAAAGGTCTTCTCTCTTTATTTGCTGAGCTCTTGTGAAATGGAAAGCTTCCACCAATGATGGGAGAAAAAGATTTTAAGAGGGAAATAAAAGTGTTGATTTCACACTACTAGGCATTGTTCATCTTATATGCTGTTGTGGTAGCAAATGTTTTGGACTTTATAAAGGTGGAAGCTATAGTATGGTTTCAGTAGAAGAGAATATATATATGTATATATGTATATATGTATATATTTTTATATATGGAAATTTAACTTATACACCTAAGAATTTAAAGAACCAAACTGAAGCCATTTTGTGTTCGCTATCTGAACTTTTTAAAGATCAGAACATTTATGCAATGTGTTTACTGCTAAGAGTTATGCAGAATTGTGAAATATCCTATCTTTGGCTTAATTTACTGGGGCGTCTTGACATTATAAGACATATTAAGGGATATTAATGATCTCTTGTGTAATCTTGTAAGAGGAAAACAGGAAATCTGAAGATAAATGGTGAAGTGAAGAAAGTTGGGGAACTTCCAGGGACGCATGGGAGGAGTTATGGAAAAACACCCAGGACTACCCATGTGGAAAACAGGAAGTGTTATGTAACCATGTAATTGTGAAAAACCTATATAAGTCTGTAAGTATTGGAAGGGAGTGTCTCCTTTCTCCTAAATGGTTGTTTGGGAATTAGGGGTCCACTACTGCAGTATCTTATGTAATAAAGCATCCTATCGATTATCAGATTATCATAGTCTGTTGTTTTAATTATTTTTGGTATATTATCTCAGTATATATGTATGTATGTATGTATGTATGTGTATATATATATATATATATATATATATATATATATATATATATATGTAGGTCTTGGTGTATTCGGGTCTTGTCCCGTGTAAGGTTGAGAATACCTTGGCAGCGTTTGAAATCTCATCCATCATCTTCAGGCTGGTGTCTTCAGCTTCGTTCTCCTGGGAGAAGTGTGTGATTGTGGCTGTTTTCCCCTTTTAAACTCTAGAGTTGGCTGTGTTGTTACTTCTTGATTGGTTTGTGGAGTTGATGTATGCAGATTGGATGGCTTTTTCCTGAGACCCTGTGTGGCTGAGGTGCTGGCTGTGTGTCTCTCAGCCTTTTGTGTTGTAACGACCTGGGTAATGGGCTGTGTGATGACCTTCTGAGTTCTATTGTTGTGACGTCCTGGGTGTGGTGCTGTAATCTCCTGGGTCGTTGTCTGTGCTGCAACCTCCTGATGTTTTGTGTTGTGATCTCCTGAGTTCTGTGATGTAGTATCCTGGGTGGAAGGCTGTGATGTGGCATTCTGGGCCTTGGTTTGGCTCCGAGTTTGAGGTCTGGCTATGTGTTTATAGCATGTGTCAGTTTGCTTAGTTTGGGGTTGGAGGGGGTGTAGCAGCTGGTGTTGCAGCCATGGTCTGGTTTCTGGATGGTGGTTGCCTTTCATCTGTGGCGTGGGCTTGGGTTTGAGTCTGGTGAAGGAGATTGGTGGTGGCATCATGTGTTATTTTGGGTCCGGTGTTGGTTTTCGTGGCTGGGACTCGTTTGTTGATTAGGGCTAGTTTCCAGATGTCTGGTAGGCGGAAGTATCATCCGTTTATTCATGTTATGGGGTGTTTCTCTATTTGATGGCTTCCCTAATTATTCTCTTGTTGAAGTGTTCAGTATTGGAGATAAGTTTGGATCCCTCAAAATCAATTTCATGTCCTGTGGCTTTAAGGTGCTGGAAAAGGGAGGAAGTTTTTCTTCTTTTCTGACTGCGTTCTTGTGTTCTGCGATGCATGCATTTATTCTCCTGTTGGTTTGTCCAATGTATGTGGCTGGGCAAATTTTGCATGGTATTTTATAAACTCCTTGGTTTTCTAGCTGGATCTTGTCTTTGGGGTTTCTTAAGATGTTGGCTATTTTTGGTCAGTGCCAAAGGCTGTCCTGATATTGTGTTTGTGGAGAATTTTGCTGATTTTATCTGTGGTGCCTTTGATGTAAGGGAGGAGGCGATGCCATTGTCCTGTTCTGTGTCTTGGTTTTGGGGAGTCCCTTCGGATTAGGTTGGTGATTGTGCTTCTTTGGAATCCATTGGACATTAATACGTTAGTGAGGGTGTGTAATTCTGTTCTCAAGTGGTCTTTGTCAGCTAGGCGTTTGGTTCTGGAGATGAGGGTCTTGGCACGGAGTTGATCTGTGCAGGGTGGTGATGGGATTGAGCATTTAAGTAGCGGTTAGTGTGTGTCTTTTTCTGGTAGATGGTGTGTCCTAGGGAGCCGTTGGGGTTTTGTAAATTAGGATGTCCAGGAACAGAAGTTGATTGTTGGTTCTGTTTCCATGGTAAATTGGTTTTGGGGTGTAGCTGTTGAGATGTGTGAGGAAGTTGTCCAGTTTTCTTGGGTGGAATTACAAAAGTGTCATCTACATATCTGCCAGAGTTTGGGTTGTATTGTTGTCTAGAGCATTGGTTTTGTTCCATGTATAGGTTATGGAC
>CM019150.1:72068278-72134827 GCA_009733165.1 Naja naja
GCATCCAGCTCAGTGGACTTGGCTAAAGAATGATATCCGATCCATCCCTCAACAATACTTACATTATATCCTCTCCTGTTCCACTTTCTGTTAATTTTAACATTTCATCTGAAGACTACGGCTCTTATGCCTGTTCCTGTTTTTCCCAAAGCAAGAAAGATCTTTTGATATGAAAGTTTCTCTCTCCTTGCCTTTTTCCCATGTTTTACCCCCCTGCAGCTCTCGCCATGGGCGCCCCTATTCCAGCATACAGCAGAACCTGCATCGTCCCGCTAATTATACTTGGACTATTTTTGACTTTCAAGGAAGCATCCTTCATTCCATCTCTAATCAACTCTGTGGCCTTGGTTTCCTACACTTTCTTTTGACTTTGCTGAAATGCTGGTCGGCCCATGGATTTAAACATAAAACAAAATGTGAACCTTCCCTCGGGATGTCTGGAGCATTGGTCCAGGCTTGTATATTTGCCCAGGACATCTTACTGATCTCTCCCACCTAGATGAATGTGGAACCATCTCTGATTGGTATTGCAAGTCCTGGCAATGTGTGTCAACTGGAAAAATTTGGTGGACTGCTCCTATACTACTGACTATATCAAAGCTGTACTAGGCCCTGATAACAATTTGCCTTGGCATTCCTGCTCCAATTGGGCCTGTTATGCGTTCAGCCTTAACCCTATGACTGTTACTTTTACATCTCACGGAAGGAATCTTCCAATTACTGAATGGTTTAATGGTAAAAATGGGGGAAGGATGAACGATAAGTCCACAAACAATCACCCAGGTAATATGTTCATAATCCGTCTATCCATGTCCTTAGAAACATCCCCACCTGTGGGCCCAAACAAACAACAAGTCAATCCCTTTTAAAGCCCTTGACTAAAAGAAACAATCCATTGGTGTCCTTGGTCTCTCCTCATGATGCTGCCCTTGTGGCAGCCCATGCTTTTCCTAACAATGATAGTAAGTGTTGGCTGTGTTTGTCTTCTCAACCCCCTTTTTATGAGGCCATAGGTTCTGCCTTACCTTTTGCCAATAGTACCTCAGATGCTGCTTGCAGGTGGTCTAACTCTTCTATAACGGTATCCTCAATTGAAGGTCAAGGTTGTTGCCTTGTATGTACCCTCTAACTTTTCTCACTTTTGCATCAATGTCACCTCAGCTGCATATATTTTCTGCACAATCTATTTATCAAAAGAAAGGCTAGGGTTTAACGCTGAAGGAGGGCTACAATGTACACTACTCTGTCAACTACAAACCTTTTCAAACGTTTACACGGTCAGTTTTTTATTCCTTCCAATGGCTCTATTTGGGCCTGCTCTACAGGTGCTACTGCATGTGTCAGTGGTGACATTTACACACACAAAGAGCTTTTTGCATTCAGGTTTATCTTCTCCTAAAATGTCTGTTTTTCCAATAATGTATTCCTTTCGCATGGAAACACTCCAGTACTTTCCACGAACCAAACGGGAAATGGTTACTACCATGACCCTGGCCCTTCTCCTGGCCTAGAGCTGGTGCGGCAACAGGGATCGTCAGGAATGATTGCTGACCAAAACATCCGCAGGCTCAGTGCTGAAATAGATGATGACCTCGAACGCATTGAGCAATCTATGGTTGCCCTCCAAACTCCTCACCTCTCTTTCCAAGTAGTCCTGCAAAATAGAAGGGGCTTGGACTTGCTATTCCTTAAACAGGGCGGTCTGTGTGTTGCCTTGAAAGAGGAATGTTGTTTTTACACCGACAGCTCGGGCATTGTGCTTGACTCTATGGCAGAATTAAATACCCGATAAAAGATAGAGAAAGAGAGCTTCCCAATCCCACACTTGGTATCAGGAAATGTTCAATTTCTCTCCTGGTTGACCACCTCCTCTCGGCCCTAAGTCCTCTGATTTTGTTGCTCCTTGCATGTACAATTGGCCCATGTGTCATGGGGAGAGTTCTAGCTTTCTTGAAACACCGACTAAATGGTATTAGTGATGATGTCCTCTTGCTAAAGCACACTGTTGAAAATGAATTCAAACAACCTCTTTTAGAATTAGCCTCTGAGTCTGATGAAGACTCTGAATCAGAAACTTTTCCTTTGGAAAAGGCATTGGCTCCCTGAGGGATCTCCCGGAGGGGGGATTCCCTGGGGATGTCTTAGCTTTAGAAGGTTATTAACCATCTTAAAAAGATAAAAACAGAGGAGATATGGATATATCCTTGGTTCAGGTTTTCCTAGGCCTCACAGCCAAATGGTGTTATATGGTACCTCATGTTTTTCCAGGCCTCACAGCTAAAGAATGTGACATACCCTTGTTAAGAGCTACAAGATAACAAGTGCCTGGCACAACTGACTCCCATTGCATTCCTTCCAGAGGTGCAAGATACCTAGTGTCTAACAGACTTGAGTTATAGTACCCAATGCCTTCCTCCTCTAATTAAGTTTTGTTATTCCTGAGCTTAGGTTTTCATTCTGTTGGAATTTACGATTTCCTGTAACCCAGGTGTTATTTTGTTGATACGCATGCTCAGACTCACGTTGTTTGGTAACTTTCCCACACACTGCTCCCCTTTTCTGTAGTTACCCCTCCCTGCTAAATCTGCTTAATAAAAGAGACTGTTTGCATCTGTTCAGGGACACAACATCACCCCAGGCACTGCTTTCTCATCTTTAGAAACTTCTTGTGTGGTGTCTCTTATTTGGCTTTTTCGTCTTGCAAGGACCCCTAAATTGTCTCGGAGGGCTGAGACTTGTTCCTGCGGAACCCAGGACAACATCAGCAGGGAACCTCGGACAACGAGTAGTGTTACAGACCTTGCTGTGACATACATCACTACCTGACTTAGGTGCTGACATTGGGTTGAAGATGGATTGGGAGGAGAGACCAGGTTGTAGTAACCAAACAGGTTCTACCATTACTAGATGTCCAAATAAGGGAATGTCAGCAGACACATTTCCTCTCTCACAAGGTGAGAACCTTAAAAACATCTGAACTAATGAGGTCTCAACGTACATTAAGAGCCCCACCTATTTAAAAGAATACATTAGATAGATGGGGTTTGAGTATGGACTGAACCTAGTGGGGAGGGGTGTTATGTATGCAGGTTTGAAATCATTAGTTTAGTTTGAATTGTTCTTGTAAAGTGTTGGAAATGATTGGTTTAAAAAGTGTGGGAAAACCCTGCACTCTGATTGGCTGTTGCCGCGGCTGCCGGCTATAAGTAGCAGCCGCAGCAAAGCCAGTCGGGTCCGTTCTGAGCTGAAGTCACTAATAAACTTAAGAGTTGAAGCACTCCGCGTCTGCCTCTCAATGCAAACTTAACACTATTAAATGTACTTTAAAAGCTGAACACAGTATAACAGGTCTATCAATAGCTATAATTTTCTTGATGCAAATTTTCATACGTTATCAAGATTTCCCGCTATCATACCTGGCCTGCAGATATCTAGATAACCACAGGGCACAAAAAGATGGGAAAAATAAACCCAGTCTTTGCTGTCGTCTAGGGATTTACCTGATTTTTACAGCTCAGATATGTTAAGGACTCTTCTGATTTTGAGGCCAAAGAGAACTTGGCATACTTGCCGCCTGTAGATCAGGGTGTCAAACTCAAGGCCCACAGGCCAGATCTGGTCCACGGGGTGCTTAGATCTGGCCCACAAGGCCACCCTGGAAACAGCGAGGGACTAGCCTGCAGTGCCTCTTCCAGTGAAAATGCAGCTCAGGAGGGCTACCCTCGCGGGCTCCATTTCTGTTAGCAGAAGGCTACAGGAGGCTGTTGCAGCCGAAAATGGAACCCGGGAGGGATGTGCACAGGCTGCAGGATGTCAAGCTGGCCCTGCCCACCCCAGCCACACCCACTCAACTCCCCATGGTCAAACACAGCCCAGATGTGGTCCTCAATGAAATTAAGTTTGACATTGTAGATCAAGAGGAAGCAAAACATTAACTACTACACCTGTGAATAATAGTGCTGACTCAATGCAGGTGACTACTGATCCTATTAATCAGGAGTCAGAGCTTGTACTTAAGAGGAAGACAAACCTTAAAACATCTCACCAGTTAAAGAGGCCTAAGGAGTAAAGTCTGGCATGGCTTCTTGGGCAGAAAGGGTCTTAATGCCTATAATTAATCAAATCCAGGAACTAAACATTGTCAGAACATGTTCCACACCTCGTCCTTGTTGGAAATGATTTTCTTGCTTCCTGGCCTATGTTTGTGTGATTCCCTACTCCAAGTTCTTCCTATGATTGGACTTTCAGCTTGTCATTTGGTCTAATTTCTGTGGAATTCTCCAATGCTTGACCTACAAGCTATCTTGGACTTTTCCCAGGCTTCCTGCCTCCAAACTCTTCATGTTAGTAGCTGATGGTACTGACATATTTTACAAAAACTCTTTCAACTCCTAAGCCTTTGTGAGCTCTGCTTTGGCTATAGATAGAGGATTTGCAACATGCTAATAACAGCTCTCAGGCTTGTAATTACCTTACTGTCTGTTTGCATTAATCTGAGGCTGATACCACAACAGAGTAAAGTACAAATGGGGTGGCTATACGAGTTGGTGAGGTGGGAGAAATACTCAAAGGGTAATGGGAATAATAAAGTTCTCTCAGTTGAATGCTAATATCTAGTATACAGAATAGTATAGAACATTTGGAACAGCTGTTTTTGTATTCCTTTCAGCTCCAGTTATTTTGACCCACATTTTATGAATGTGACAGAATAAACACCTTTCAATATGACTCAACAAAATTCTCTTCTGTAGTTACCATAATTCAGCATTAATATGCATTATTTTTCTAATGATGTCTATTACAATGAGTCCCTTTCAAAACCTGAAGAATCCAAACTATATGAAAATTAAGGTCTAAAGGGCAGAACATCAGCTGGTGGCTTGGGTCTTAATTTAAGGGGGTGGAAACTGAGTCTTAACAACCAGCCACAATGGCTATTCTCTTAAAGAGTTTGTCTCTACTATAGAGCTTCATACTAGGCTTAGCTGTGAATTCATAGAAGTCAGATAAACCTAAATGACAATTCCAGCTATATAGAACACTAATGTCATAAAAAGAGGTGGACCTGCTAGCATTAAATTATATCATTAAAATAGAATTGGTTTCAGCCCCTGGGACTAAATTGGCTTCAGATCATTGTAAGAAACTCCCTTTTGAATGTCACACCAAGCACTGAAGGAAAAAACTTAACTATCAGTACTGAATTAACTGATCCACCATGACAGTAGAAGTAAAGTATACTCAAGAAAAACACCATGCAAATGAAGAGAGATTTCCATAGCCAATAGTAACATACGCACACAGCTACTACGCACATTGCTTCCTGTTATTATTCTGTCTCCAGCTCTTTCTCTACTTTTCGTCACTCAAATGCACAATAACCTTACAAGGGGAGCCCTTAATCTGACCTCTCTGTTCTTTCTCTCTTGATAGGAAGGTAAAGTGGATAGTCTCATAGATATCTATACTCCATGTTAAGTTGCACTTGCAAGCTGAGTAGTAATGACGGAGCTCTGATGAATGTAGTATCACATAAGTAAACTGTGTCAAATCTATGAGTACATGGGCTGCCACATTTTGAATAAGCTGTAACTTATGAATAGTTGTTGAGGGTAGCCTCAAGATCAGCATTTTGTTAAAATATTTGGTTTAAAGAGCATGAGTGAAGAACCTCTTATTGGCAGCAAGTGATGCATAAGTTGAAGGTATACATAGGGTTTCCTAGCTTTGGTTTCTACTTGCTGATCCAGCAGGAGCTGTGAGCTCAGGTAAACACCCAGACTGTCAACCTGCTCTAGGGATATGTAGGGATGCTTACAAAGGGTCCTTGGTGTTCTCTGAGCTTGGTTATTCTCTAGCAGATATTTCATTACTCAACCTAGGTAACCATTGATGGAGATTCTCAGTCATCCAAGTCATAGACATAGATGGCACTTTGGCCCTTCTTTTGAAGACATCAAAGTCCACATTTTGGACAGAGAGGACTGTTGGTTTGAAAGAAGGGTCAAAAATGCCATCTATGTCAAAATTGAACATCCCTCTTTCAACAGAGGGGGAGGGGTACTACATCTTCTATCTTCAGTATACAATACAGTCCTTTCAACAGTTCCAAGAAGGCTCCACACCCATTGACACTATTCAGGTGACCCTGATGACAAACCTCCAGGTGGCTTCAACCACCCCTAAAAGAATGCAAAACCAGCTGTCTGCAAGGAGTGTAAATTCCTCCATTCTCCATCATCCAGTCAGAGCTAAAGAAGTTCCTTGGATGAGAAGGGAAACGTCTTCAAAGAAAAACCAGAAAGTCTAGTTGCCTCTTGAAAAAGCACCTTTGGGACAAACTAGGTAACATCACCATTGCTAGTACTAACGATGTTACCTAGAGTGGGTAATGAAATGTCTGCAAGAAAGTGACCAAACTCAGAGAGTATCAAGGACCCTTCATTTCAACCCTGAGCTGTTCTCCTTTATTGCAGAAATGCTTACACCCATCAAGAATCAAAGGTGGAATTCCACTAAAGTCAAATGCTTCTCGATCCTACCACCTATATCTTTCTGAGATTAAACTTAAGCCTATTTCATCCCATCTAAACCCTGACAGCCTCCAGGCACTTAGACAAGATTTTGACAGCATCTTCTAATCACGATGGGATGGAAATGTATAATTAAATCTTAAATTTAAATCAAAGTAGCCTAATAGGATCAGAAAACAGATAAAAGCTAGATCTTTAAAACAAGGATCACGGATTAAAAGTCAGAGAACTAATCACAGCTGAAAAAGAGGAACAAGACATCCAGCTAAGCCAAGGCACCCAAAACAATGCCAGAAGCAGAGTTGTATCTTCTGGATCTGTGACAAGGTTACCTGAAAATGGTGTAGGAACTGTTTCATAAAGAGAAATTATCCTGGAAAAAAAAGATTACTATGTTCAGGTTCCCTAGAAAGCAGATCTTAATTTTAGATTTATAATGCCAGGGGTCTCCAATGCCCAAATCATCCAATGTCCCAGAAAATTTCCAAGAAACCAAGCCTTCATGAAGTAAGAATATAGAGTTCATGTGTGAGAAAGCAGCTAAAAGTTAATATAGTCAAATATATTCTAAAAAGTAATAAGAAGGATTTGAAACTTGAAATGCTTTGCTTTAATAACTGGCATCAATCTAGAAACTCCTTTATTCAGATTTTGGAAAAATCTATTTTTAGTCTAATGATCCACAGTTATTGTCATGGAAGTCAGGCATCCAAGCAAAATTACTACTAATATTATACCATTTTCTTCTTGAACTGTGTTCATAACAGAAGTTTTGGGTTTTTTTTTTAAAGCAGAATATGAACTACTATATACTGAGAACTCAGTAGTGAAAGCACTTTGTGAAGAAACATTTATTTCATTAATTACATATCTAGAAACAGAAGCATCTTTACTATCCTGTCAAAAGTTTCCATGTCCTTTGGATGCAGCCAAATCTACTAATAGTTTACATTAGTGCAACAACAGAGAGCTGGCTAAATTTGTGTTCTATATATGCATGTGGTCTTGTTGCCCCCTAGTGGAAGGTTTTAGGCTTTATAACCAGAACTACACTGCTAGATTATGCCAGATTTGGGGCCAAAAGGTTCTATCTGTGAGAAGTTTTCAGCCTCAAGGAAATTAATTATAATCATCTTGGTCATTAGTTCCAATTTTAACTCTCTTTTTCTCTGTGGAAGTAGAGTATATTTGTTCTGAATCTTATTATTTCTAAACCAGAAGAATTGCACTGGTCTGTTAAGGTAGGTTGCACATGTGATTCGTCCAGTAGATTAGAGGGACTGCTATCCTATCCGTGTCTGCTCTGAACTCTGCTGTGTTAAACCATACTGCTATTTTAATAAGTATAGCTCTACCCTGCCTTTTTCCAGTGTCAAATTCAAGGGCACATATTGTCTGTTTGGAGCTCTTTTTCTTTAAATGAGCCTTTCCTTGTTATTGTTCTTTTATGGTATCCACTATTTTCTTGTCAATCCCACAGTGATGTTTGCTAAAATAAAAGCCTCTTCCAGGGAGAAAAACACAAGACCCATAATTCTATTTAAAAAAATATTAAGCAAACTGTAGTTTCTAATATAATTAGATTGAGTAATTTAATTCAAATAATATTTCTTAAGTACACGGAGAATGATATATTAACTAAGTGGAATTTAATTTAACTTCTATTATTTTGTCCAGGCCCCACCTACTTATTTCTTTTGAACCCATCCATGTTTTTGAGATCTATTGGTTCATCACTCAAGGCTACGTTTAGCAGTTGACCTAAAAAATATTGTGTACCACTGGTAACACAGCAAGTGTGGTTATGTGAGCAAACATAGATATAACAGGTAGAATGCCTGCCGTGATGTTGCATCTTAAATTGAGTGTCTATGACCTTCTCAATACCTTATCAATCAGAATAGAGCAGGAAGGGGCATTGGAGGTCTTCTAGTCCAACCCCCGGCTCAAGAAGGACGCCCTATCCAGGCATGTTTACCAGTGGTGGGATTCAAAAAAATTTACTACCAGGTCTGTGGGCATAGCTTGGTAGGCGTGGTTTGGCTTGGTGGGCGTGGTAGTGGACGAATACTGCAAAATCCCCATTCCCTCCTCACTCCTGGGTGAAGGTTAGTGCAAAATCCCATTCCCTCCCCACCCCACTAACCTGTTTTCTAGCTCCATTGTCCTGTGCAGGGCAACAAAAGAAGACCCAGCCGATCAGCTGGGACTCGGGAGGCAGAGAATAGATGGGGGGGGCAGTCAGAGGTGGTATTTGCCAGTTCTCAGAACTACTCAAAATTTCCGCTACTGGTTCTCCAGAACTGGTCAAAACCTGCTAAAGACCACCTCTGATCTATACCTACCCTTCACACTATTCCTTTTCAGAATAGTGCATGTACAGGTAGTCCTTGACTTACAACAGTTCATTTAGCTACCATTCAAAGTTACAACAGCAGTGAAAAATGTGACATGACTGTTTTTCACAGTTATAGCCTTCACAGCTTCCCCATAATCATGTGATCAAAATTCAGATGCTTGGTAACCGGTTCATATGTATGACCATTGCTGTGTCCCACCCCAGGGTCAGGCGATCACCTTTTGTGATCTGACAAGCAAAGTCAATGGGGAAACCAGATTCCCTAAATAACCAGTGTTACCAACTTAGCAACTGCAGTGAATCACTTTAAAAACTGTGGCAAGGAAGGTTGTAACATGGGCAAAACTCACTTAATAAATGTCTCATTTAACAACAGAAATTTTGGACTCCATTGTGGTCATAAGTTGAAAACTACCTGGATTGGTTGATCGATTGAATCATATTTAGAAACTAGAAAGAATTAGTAATTTTGTAAGCAAAATCCAGAGAATAATCAAAAGGCAAAGTCCAGGAAATAATCAAAAGAAATTAAGGATAAAGGAGGGGTTGGGGAGAAAATCAAACTAATCTATATTATACCAACAGTATAAATCCATAATGGCGAACCTATGGCACATGTGCCACAGGTGGCACACAAAGCATTTATGCCAGCATGCGAGCCATAGGCAAACTTATCTCACTGCGCATATGCCAATGGTGGGATTCAAAAATTTTACTACCGGTTCTGTGGGCATGGCTTGGTGGGCATGGCAGGGGAAGGATACTGTAAAATCTCCAGTCAGAGGTGATATTTGCCAGTTCTCCGAACTACTCAAAATTTCCGCTACTGGTTCTCCAGAACTGGTCAGAACCTGCTGAACACCACCTCTGGCATGTGCGCACCTCCTAGCTGATTTTCAGCCTGTTTGAGGCCTTTTGGCACTTCCTGTAATACCGGAAGTGATGAAACGGGCCTATTTTTCGGCCTGCAAAGGCTGCAGAAGTTGTCCTCAAGCCTCTGGGAGGCCAAAAATCAGCTGGGAGGTGCAGTTCAGGTAAGGGGGCAGTGGGGGGATTGCCTGCGCATGCACAGGGAGCATGGGGGCACACGCATTGCCTTCTGGGTGCTGGCATGTGAGTGCGTGCGAGCGCGAGTGTGCACACAATTTTTGGCACAGGAGCCCAAAAAGGTTAGCCACCACTGGTATAAATGATTATACTTTTCTATACCTTTCTTTTCTTTGCCAACCATCCTTGCTTCTTCCACCTCCATCTATCATTTCATACACTGCCTTTTGTTCTTTAAACTACATTCTTTTTGAGGATGTGATCAATTCCACCCAGCTATATCTTTCTTAATCCCTTTTCCTTCATATGTTCTGAAATTTAATCCTCATTTATTTTTTTAACATGACCAAACTGCTTCAGTGCACATCTTTCATAGTGGCCTCCTTTTGTGTCCCATGCAAAGTCATCGCCCATTTACTTTTTCTATTCTCCTCTTCTTGTTTATAGCAATAGCACTTAGATTTATATACCACTTCATAGTGCTTTATAGCACTCTCTAAGCAGTTTACAGAGTCAGCATACTGCCCTCAACTATCTAGGCCGTCATTTTACCGATCTTGGAAGGATGGAAAACTGAGTCAACCTCGAGCCGGTCAGAATCGAACTGCTAGCAATACTGCATTTTAACCACTGTGAAACCATGGTTCTTATCACATGCTTCTTAAATATTTCCATTACATTCATTTTATTTTTAAGTTGCATATGATATCCCAATTTTCACTCCATATAATGAAGTAGGCAGAAACTTTATAAAGAAGTATTTAAAAAAACATTTATTCATTTCAACAGACCACATACTATGCATCACAAATAGTCCTTGCTTGATGAATAAAATTGTGATTGGCAGCTCTGATAAGTTATCATGTGACCATCAATTATCATTTCCGCTGTGATCATTAGGTGAGTCACCTACGGTCATTAAGCAAAACATCACATGACTGTGACTTGCAATTTTACCACTGGCTTTTCCATTGACTGCTTGTCAGAAATGGCGATCACACATCTGCAGGTCATTTTGATGGCAGAAACACCTACCAGAAGTGAAGTCCAGATTCTCCTGAATCCTGAACAGCTAAATCTCCTGATGCAATTGCAGAGATTTGACTTTCATGGATGGTTCAATAGGGTCAGCCATGAGCATTCATAGGATTTCAGCTTAAGAAAAATAAGTAGATTTAACCTCTTGGATAAAAATTAGCATAAGCAATCATCTCACAATCACCTTTTCATTGGTGGCTTCAATATAGTTAAATGTTTAAAAGTATCCATGCACAGCACATTAAACTACATGGTTCACTGCTTTTCTATCACTAACATAATAATGTAATGTAGCACGCTCCAGCTGAGATTCCCAATAATCTATTTAGAAGCATGCTGCCTCTGATCTCCCTGATACTATAGTTCATATAATGCAGAATATAGGGTTTACTAAACCATGATTTGTTGGACAAAGTGCAATTGACTTGGATACGACCTGTTTAAGCAAAAGGAAAACAATCATGACTATATCAACCCAGTTTCTGTCTATTTCATTAGAGGGTCTCTCTCTGTGTGTCTCTCTCTCTGTCTGTCTCTGTCTCCATCTCTCTCTCTCTCTGTCTCTCTCTCTCTCTCTGTGTGTCTCTCTCTGTCTCTGTCTGTCTATCTGTCTCTCTCTCTCTGACTCTTTCTCTCTCTCTCTCTTTCTCTCTCTCTCTCTGTGTATGTGTGTGTGTTGTGTGTGTGTGTGTTCCTCTACTTGTTGTATTTATCCATCCCAGTTTCAGATTTCACATCATGCATATTTTATAATTCAGCATCAGGAACAAAATGTTGCTTTAGCATGGAAGTATTTTAAATAATAAATCTCAATATCTTGGTGTTGACCTTGTCCAATCTAAGCAGGATCAGATATACAGTAGTTGGTAATTGGCTGAAGGCATATAGAACTATAAGATGAATTATGAACTTGAAGAATACCATGGAAAAAGACCACAGCAAACCAAATCTGTAGTGTTTTCCAAGAAAATTACATGGTATGACCAGAAGCTGAGCAAAACTTTCCTTTGCTTTTAAATCACAGATTTTGTTATGCAAATTACTTTGTGTAATTGCTTTGTGATTTCCCCTTATCATTTTTACAGAATCTATAAACATACAGACCTGCAGCATATTGCAGTCTGATGCATATAAGCACAATACTGTTCATTTCAGTAAGGAACTTCTGAATTTATACTACTTTGGGGGACTAGTTTTTCTGTATTTAACTTTGATTTAAAAAAATAAATGAGTTTTCTGGAATATTGACAGTCCTGACCTTACATATTATCAAAACAGTTTTTTTAATGAAACAAGTATAAAACCAGAGTACATTTATAATAGATATGCAAATATTGGTCTTTTCCAAAAGGTCTCGCCATCCACTCACACAGTGCTGCCTTGCCATTCAGGCGGTAAACCTAGTGTGCATTTATTAAAGGGACAGAGAAAAGAAAGGAGTTCATTGCTATAAGCAGAACCTCAGTCAGGCTTAAAGCCAAACAACAACAAAGTTATGTTAGAATCCCATTTCTTCAGCTCTTAGAGGTAATTTCCCATTCATAGTATCAGATATTTAAAATATTATAATATCTGGAACAGGAACCAAGAATTTTTTTAAAAAAAAAACTGATGTCCTTTATATCCATAATGATAATTGTCAGAATAACTATGTTTGACAAAATATATAGTTAATAGTTTATATGCATTAAGTAGTTTTATAAATTTATAAACAGTAAATTCAATTCATAATGTAGCAAAGTAGTGACAATCCTGTTCACGATGGGTTTGCACTCCACCTAGAACTTTGAGACTGCAATCTGGGTACTAATAAATCTAGCCTCCTTATTAAAGATTCCATAAGAGTTTCAGGGCCTAAAGCCTTATGAGCATAAGGTCACGTGCCTGTTGCTACCTTACTTGGATAGAGAGAGAAATACTCTAATATAGCTAATTTAAATTGTTAGGATGTTATACAAAGGTCATAACTGAAGACGTGCAGATAAATTATTAAATGGGCTTAAGCAAATAGAATATGCCACTTTAAACTGTCTTCAAAACCTGAACAAGTTAATTCCTTAAACTTAACCTTAAGCCCCTCATAAGATTTACCTCAGAGACTTGTTTCATTGTTGAATTGTGCAGCCTACATGAAAAGTAAAAAAACCAGATGCCATTATAGGTTACATTGCCAATGCTTTGAAATTTTCCCCTATAAACATTAGTTTAAGCATAGAACCATGGTATTGGTGAGATCTGAGTCATCTGGTCAAACTATCTTCTTGATACTAAAACATCTTGGAGATATGACTATCTAATCTCTTTTTAAAGACCCCCAGTGGAGAAAGGCAATCTATTGCCCTGGTTAATAGCTCTTAACATCAATAAACTTGAATCTATTTTCTATATAAACCATCTATACACTTGAATCTATTTATTGCTTTGACCTACAGGTTGTGGGTCTGGTCCTACCCTTTAAGCCAAAGAGAACAAGCTTTTCTTGTACAAGACAACCTTTTTAGATATCTAAGGGTACTATCATGCCCCTGTCAGAATCTGATTCGGACGGGGAGGCCGAACAGCTGACAGGGAGTGGCTCCATTGGCTATGGAAGAAACTGGGGAAGGGCAAAGTCCAGATGGGCAGAGCAGAGAGGTAGAGCAAGGGAGAGGGAATTCAGAGGAAACCCAGGCCCACCCCCTCTTCATCCTAGGGCACACAGGGAGGAACGGAGAAGAGAGCAACATGAGTTGTGTGGCTTACAGGAGAGGAAAGGGCCCTGATTCCCTTCATTAGCTGTAGCTAATGAAAAAAAGAGGAAGCTACGCACAGCAAACTGTTGGGAGCAAATAATGAATTTATCTGGTCTCATCATGGCTTATCTGTGTTTCTGGCATCTTCCCAACTATGTGAGTTTTGCCGTGCTTTCAAGTCTGAAATTCCTACTCCTACCCTGTCAAGTTAATTACTGCAGCTTAGTTTGTTTGGATTTTTAGTTACAGTCTGTATGTATCTTGTTTTGGACTGAATTTTCTCCAGTTAAAGGCTGTTCCTGGGAGAGTTTTTCTCCAGCCAAAGGTAACCTGAACAATGGGGGGAAAGTTGGAGATAATAAAGGGACTCTTCCTGCTTATTTGACTGTGTTGCCTTTGTGTCATGTTCCAGGTCATCACAGGTACCATCATATCACCTTCAGTTTTTTCTTCCGTTGGCTGAAGATACTCAGAGTGTTTTTTTATAATTCCCATATAATTTTTCATAAATAGTCCTCCTCTGAATGTGCTCCAGGTTGTAGTTTCTATTTTAGATTGCAATACCTAGGAATTTGAATTTCAAGTGGGATGGGATCTAACAAGACAGAGAAGGGAAATTATCCCACATTATCTGGATTGACGAGTAGAATAACTGTACCATAATAGAATGGGACAATTATATCAAATTATCTGGACTCTATGGTCCTGTTGCTACAATACATCCTAAAAAATCTACATCCTAAAATCTGTCTTTCTGGTAGCTGCATTATACTTTGATTCATATTTGATTTAGTATCTACTAGAACACCCAGATCTAAGAAAAATCTTGGCACATGTTAGAAATAGTGACTCCAAGCAGAAAATACATAGCAGAAAATTATGTAGGAATAGGATGCATATTTTTAATTAACTGATTATCCAGGTAATTGGGATTACTCTGGGAAGGAGAAATAATTCTTTGTCAGGATTTTTAATAAGGCATCCAAGAAAGAAAGAAATATAATAATTGCAGCCAAAAGCTTTGGAAAAAATTAGGATATGTTTGACACATACTAACTCTCATTCCTGTGAAAGAACTACCTTTTTTAACCCAAAATTAAATAATGGCAAGTTCACAGCTCAACTCTGAACACGGCAAAACTCATTCTGCTGCATTTGCCCAGGTTTCAACCATGGGACTGACAGGAAGGCATTTACTTACAGACAGGTGCACGTTCCCAATCAATCATTCCATAATTAAGAACCTGTCAAAAATAGCTAAATTTAGACCTGGGACTTCAAGAACTCTATAGCTTTTTTTTCGCATGAAAGGTTTGGTTTTTGATCACAGCAGTACAGTCACCAAAGGCCAACTTTTGCAAAATTTTGCCTTGTCAGGAGACAGACTGCTTCATAGAAAACAGAAGCAATGGATTCACATCAGAGGTGGAGCTCAGAGGTGGTATTCAGCAGGTTCTGACCAGTTCTGGAGAACCAGTAGCGGAAATTTTGAGTAGTTCAGAGAATCGGCAAATAGCACCTGTACAGTATCCTTCCCCTGCCATGCCCACCAAGCCACGCCCACAGAACCAGTAGTAAAAAAAATTGAATCCCACCCCAGGTGGAGCTGGCTGAGGGCTTCAACAAAGTCTCCACTTCTCTTCCATTGCCAAATGGGGCCTTTGAAGGAGGATCAACAGACATTTGTAAGAGGTGGGTCCATCTTTGAGGAACTGGGAAGATTCAGGATCCTGTACTGAAGTAGTTGGTCTGAGGCAGTAAATGGCAGAAGGCCAGATTTTCAGGAGGAAAATACAATTAGATTATATGGTTTAGGAAATTGAAATGAAGTAGGAGACCCCATTATCCATTTCTGCAATTATTTCTATATAGCAAATACTGTCTTCGAACAACAAAATTATGCTTGTATATGTGAACATCATCAGACGGAATAGACAGAAATCCAATGGATACATTATTGATTTTTAAAAAGGTAGAGGAGAACAATTTATAGCGTCAAAGATATGGCCAGGTTTTGACTGTGGAGTAGATCACAAACAGCTCATGGGCAGGTTTCAAGTTAACAAAGAAGAGAAGACAACTAATTTTTACAATATGATCTTGAATTTAAGCCCCCCATTTTCAGGGAGAACATCAGGAACTGTTTTGAACCTTACTGATAGACAACCAGAATAACTGTGGTATTAATATGTGAACAAGTTTCATTTAGGCTCAAAACATCCACATAGCAAATTACAAATATAATCTTAAACTTGGCATTTGATAACATTGATAAATATTGCATAAACATTTGAAACACTAACTTATTGCTATAATACTAAAGACCTTGGCTTTTACAGTGATAGTTAAAAATCTGGCTGTCTCTGTAATTTGAGGAATTTCAGCTGTTGACTAATATTTTAACATACTCAGAAATATCTCTTCCTGATCTTGATTTTAAAATAGGCTAGATGATATCCCGACAAAAACTGTGAGCTACAGTTAGCTAAAAGGATGGAGTTTCATGCTGAATAAATATTAAGGGAAGCTAGATTGGAAGAAGAGCATGGTTTAAAATGAGGAAGAAACATCAATAGCCTGCACTATGCTGAGGACACTACTCTGATAGCCAAAAATGCAGAAGATATGCAAGCCCTACTAAGAAAAGTCAAGGAGCACAATTTTAAAACAGGAATAAGATTCAATATTGTTAGAAATTATGTTTATATAAAGCACCACACAGAGCAAACAAAGGGTATATGGGCTTTACTGCTCAACTATGCAATTGAAACAGGAAACTACTCAGAACAAAAAAAATACAGTGTATATACCATAGATCCAGACTTGTAAATACTGCCATGTACTGGTTGAATACTACTGTAGTTATTGTATAGAAATACATCCCAACAATGAATTCCAACAAATATAAAGAAGACCAAACTAATGACAAGAGGTATAAAAACAGTTTTAGAAATAACATTGAAGATATGTGGGGTCTTTGATGTTCTCTGAGCTTGCTGGTTTTCTTGCAGATATTTTATTGTCAAACTAAGTAACATCAACAGTAATGTTTATGAAGATTCTAAGTCATCCAGGATATAGTTGCATCAAAAGGGTTTTTTATTTTGAAAAAGCAACAGGGAAAAAAGACATTTTGCTTCCTGTCCTGGAGGCTTTATCAGTTGTGTTGGATGCTGTGGGAGATCTATTGGATGCTGTGTCCTTCTGTCTCCCACAGCACCCAATACAATTGATGAAATCACCAGGATAGAAAGAGAAACATCTTCTTCTTTTTATTCAAAAGAATCAGTCCAGTTACCTTTTCAAAATAAAAACTCTTTTGATACATCAGCAATGATGTTACTAGCTAGCACTGATAATATTACCTAGTTTAGTAATGAAAAGTCTGCAAGAAAACCACTAAGCTCAAAGAGCACTAAGTACCCCAGAGAGCACTAAGTACTAAGAACTGTGAGCTACAACTATTCTACTGGAGATATCAAAACAGTAGGTAGATTCTGCTTTTTAGGATTAACCATCAACAGTAAAGAAACAAGTGGTCAAGATATAAAAAGATAAAGAAGCCATGAAAGTTTTGGGAAAAAAATCAGAATATTGCAAGACATTCTATTCTTCATGACTTTGAGGAAGCAGGATGAAAAGAATATTGTGTTTGAGAAGACTCCTGAGCATAAATGCCATGGATAGCCAAGATAATAAACCAATGGATTACTAGAAAATCAACCCAGAGTTTTAACTCCAGGTACAAATGATCAGGTTCAAATGATCCTACTTTGGACACATTATGCAAGAATTCTGCTCTTTGGGGTGGGGTGGGGGGTGAGCCCAATGCTGAGAAAGTAGAAGAAAAGGAAGAAGAGGACATTTCAGTGAGGGGGTGGATTTAGCTACAATGGCAATTGGAGCAGCATTGAAAGACTTGATAGACCAAGTTAGGGACAGATTGTCATAGAAAAAAACCTCTTTGTGGTTGCTAAGAGTCAACTTGATGGCACATAATGAATAATGAGAAATTGAAAAGGAAGCAAATGAGATCAAGCTTTTTACGGAACCACAAAACCAAACCAAAAATGAATTCCACAAATTCATGTCCAGGTTAGGGACAAATGGGAACATATATAGATAAGACACAAAGATAAGGTAGAAAATACAGGTAGAGCATAGCATCTCTGAAGAAATTCCAAGAGAACTGGTTCCTAAATGGCTTGTCCTTGAGCCAGGCTGCTGATTGGTTCTTGTGTAGGTGGACTTCCAATTGGTCTATTTTGGAGAATTTCAAGAGAGCTGGTTCCTGATTGGCTTGTCTTTGAGACAGGATACTGTTCCCTCTCGGTTGTTTCTGTTGTTCTTTCTGGAAATGCTGCTGCAAAGGAACAAATTAAAATTTCATAAAATAATTTCTAAAAAAGGAGTCTTAAATAGGTTTAGTTATTTCTTCCAAGTTTCTGTAATATTAAGCTTCTTAGAGAATAAAAATATTCCTAAATCTATTTTCTTGACAAGGAAAAGTGTTTCTGGGTTTAGGATCCTTAGCCATGCATCTGCTGCTCCCATATCTTCTGCTGAAATATAACCAGAGAAGGTACCTCTGGTTGCCATTATTTGATGGGCAGTTCTATCACTGAGTCATTACAAGGCCAAACTGGAATGTCTACTCTTGAAAAGTATTTATAAAAACCACAATTCTGTTTGTTTGGATTTGTTGTCAATTGTTGCTATTATCATTTTATGAATTGTTTGGATATTATCAATATTATAGTCTTCTGCTATTTCAGCTTCCAGAGCTTTAGGAAAAATTCATTACGGATGTTGTGACATTATATTATTTGTTTATATATATTTTGATTGTATGCAGTTTGGAGAGAACATTTTAGTTTATGTTTGATAAACAGTATAAATATACCTCAAATCAATGTTGAAGTTCCTAAAAATACAAACTGCATATGGACAGGGAAAATAAAATAGGTTGAAACAGGAACAAACTTGAAGAAAACTTTAAAAGACTCCATTTAATAAAAAGATCAGTTTGGAAGGGGAAAAGTAAAAGATTAAAGATTATTAAATCATCATTATGATTTCTGACTTTGGCATATTATAACATTGGTATAAAAACCTACAAATTGTGAAAAATGATGTTCTAGCAGAACTACTTTGACTCACTATCCATTTAACATACAACAGAATTTAATCTTACAGATTATGTTATATGGGAGGTGAAGGAAGGTTTTTCTTCCATCTATTTTTTTTAAAAAACCCTTAATTATAGGTAAAATTGCCCACTGCCTAATATCACCTTTAACAATGGCAGATCCTCAAGGTTCTAATTTAGTGTAATTTAAGGGACGTGTTTGAATTTTAAAGCATTTTAGCAGATGCTTTTTATTTTTCATCATTTCCCTAGATTTTGTACTCTCATAATGATATTTCTCCTTTGAGATCTCTGATGTTAGGCAACGGGTAGTTATAGAATGCTCAGATTATACCTTTCCTAATAGTTTTACAGCTGAACTGCATATATCTTTTAAAATAACTTTTATACTTTATGCCAAGCACGTTGTTTCACATAAGGGAAGAGGCAATCACAAGCTTTTCGGTTTATCAGATTGATGACTACTTGATATATAATAGTATATTTACAATAAATATGAAATGTGCGTTATGCACATAAACACTGACCATCATAAATTTCCTAGGGTGACCACACTTTTCAAAGTATAGCCCCTCAGTAAAACTTGGTTACAAGAAAATACACACACACATACACAGGGTCTCACAAAGAGGACATTAATGAACTCACTCCAAATACCTTCATTTTGTTCCTGCCATATTGTGTTTCTTTTTCGATTCTTTTTCCTCTAGGAGTCTTTTTTTCTGAAGTGTTCATTTAATGTGATGGAGGATTTGTTTTCCTTCAGCTCTTTTTTTGGGGGGGGGAGGGAAGGTCAATTAAGAGCAGAAGAGACCAAGCTGATTATTCTGTCCGCATCCAGGAGAAGGGCTTCATATTTGCTTGAGTAATAGCTACAAGAAGAACAAAGAATTTTGCAAGGTAGTTGAAGTATTTTTGGTCAAACTACAATATACATAACACGATGAACAAATGAAAAATGTATTTTTCCTTAGGTATTTGCTTTATAGCTGAAGATTATTTTTTAATCTTATTTAAAAGGTTTTTGCAGTTGGTACTGTCTAATTCTGCTTTATGTCTGTCTAAGAACGCTTAAACTGTATTACTGTGTACTTAATAAGTGGAAATAAGCTTCACCAAATTCAGTAGTATTCACTTCTGAATAGGCAGATATAAGTAGTCCTTGTTTAGGGACTGCAATTAGAAGCAGCATCTCAGTCATTAAGCAAAGTGGTTGCTAAATGAAAATTACTTGACTGCAACTACACCTACAAATTTATTTCAGTTTTCCTTTGTTTTACTATGTCAGAAGGATACAACTCCCAAAAGCTGGTACGCTCAAATGGTTGGGAAGTTTACTGGAACTGGATTCATGACAAAACTAAGCAAAAGAGCAAATTTTATCAAACCTGTTATGTATGCAGGTTTAAAGTCATTGGTTTAGTTTCAACTGTTCTTGTAAAATGTAAGAAATGATTGGTTTAAAAAGTGCGGGAAAACCCTGCACTCTGATTGGCTGGCAACTGCGGCTGCTGGCTATAAGTAGCAGCCGCAGCCCAGCCAAAGTGGGTCCATTCTGAGCTGTAGTCATTAATAAACAAAGAGCTTGAAGCACTCCGCGTCTGTCTCTTCATGCAAACTTAACACTGGTGATGAGGGTGGGATCTCCCTGAAGAAGAAGGCAACGCGGAACAGAAGAGAGAGATGGCTGCGCTGAACACCCCCCCAGCCCCGTTCGATCTGACGGCAGAAGACTGGGAGTCGTATGCAGATCGTTTCCAAATGTATCTGGAAGGAAACGATCTCGCCTACATTTCCGAGAAGCGGAAGAGGGCGGTCTTTCTCATGCACTGCGGTCCGGCAGTTTTCAAGATGGCGAAGGCATTGGCGGGAGCTGCAGACAAGAAGGTAATGGAATGGCCTGACTTAGAAAAGTTGTTAAGAGCCCATTACGCCCCACAAGTATCATGCCTCATTAAGAGACACGAGTTTTACCGTCAGGATCAAGGGGAAAGCGAAAACGTAAACGACTTCGTGGCAAATTTAAGAGACATTGGGGTGCATGCGAATTTAACAATTTAGAAGAGGCCATCGCGATCGATTTGTTCTGGGCCTTAAAGACAAGGTGCTTCAGAGCAAGTTATTACTAAAACCTAAGATCACGCTGAAGGAAGCAATAGAAGAGGCCTCTTCAGCAGAAGCTACCAAGTCCTCAGCAGCGGCCATGAAGAAAATCAACAAGGCCACAAGCCATCCTGATGTGGAAAAGTCCACAACAACTCATTGTGAGCAAATAGATTCTGAGTCAGACTGTAGTGAGGTGGAGGAAGGAATTTACAGACTCAGAATGGAGTGGAAAAAGAAAGACCTGGGAAGAAAGAGGCAAGATTTCTACTGCAGAGGTTGTGGGGGAAGCCATCCCTGCACTGAATACAAGTTTTTAGACACCGTTTGCCTCTGTTGTGATAAAAGAGGACACCTAGCAAGAGTCTGCAAATCATCCAGAACTCCACCCATCAGAAGAAAGTTTGCTACAAGCAAAGACAAAGAATTCAAGCCTAACAATTTCTGTGAGAAAATGGGGTGCAGCACAGAAGCAAATGGGAAGAATGAAACTCATCAAACAGTCACCATTGGTCATTCATCACCCTTAAGAAGTAGAAAAGTGCATGTCAAGGTATTTATTGAAGGAAGGCCTTGCCAAATGGAAGTGGACTCAGGCTCATACCTATCTATGGTGTCATGGGACACTATTCACAGTCTTCTTCCCAACATCCAGAAGAAGCACTTCAAGAAGCAAGCATTGACTCTTAAAGACTACCAAGGGAACAAGATTCCAGTAGTTGGAACAAGAGAATTCAACGTGAAGTTCAAGGGCCACACCAAACACCTACCACTGACCATCGTGGACAGGGACCGGCCAAGTCTGCTGGCCCTTGAGTGGTTCAACCCGCTGGGCATCGAGGTGACTGGCATCAATCACGTGAGCAACACTGAGCGGGAAGAGGCCTTGAAGTCTGAGTTTCCAGAGGTTTTCGGCAATGGATTAGGCAAGTACTTGGGGACTCCTATCTCCTTTAACCTAGATCCCAAGGTACAATCAATCTGTTTAAAACCCAGAAGGGTCCCATTTGCCTTAAAGGAAAAAATTGATGCACAATTAGATAAACTAATAGCCCAAGGGGTTTTAAAGCCCACTGATCACTCCAGGTGGGAGACACCCATAGTCACACCAGTCAAGGCTGATGGGTCAGTAAGAATCTGTGGAGACTATAAGGGGACACTGAACCATGCGCTACAACAGAGCACATATCCAGTTCCAGTAGTGCATCATTTATTACATTCCCTTGGAGGGGGCACAGTTTTTGCCAAATTGGATCTGGCACAGGCATATCAACAATTAACAGTTGATGATGCCACTGCTGAAGCCCAAACCATTGTAACCCATAGAGGTGCTTTCAAATGCAAAAGGTTGCAGTTTGGAGTAAGCGTGGCACCAGGCATCTTCCAAAGCCTTATGGAAAGTATGTTACAATTATTGCCAGGGGTGGTGCCCTATTTTGATGACGTTTTAATTTCTGCTGAAAATGACACTCAGTTACACGAGACACACAGGGAAGTCTTAACCAGATTCAAAAAAAGTGGGGTTAAAAGTCAAAGAAGAAAAATGCACACTTAGAACAGATAAAGTGGAATTCTTGGGTTACATGATTGATAAACATGGCATCCATCCCACAGAAGCAAAGGTTCAGGCAATCAAAGAAGCCCCCAGGCCAAAATGCAAAACAGATCTGCAAGCATTTCTGGGACTCATTAACTTTTATCATATGTTTCTACCTCAGAAGGCAACCATTGCAGAACCCCTACATAGGTTGCTGGACAAGAAATCTGTTTGGGTCTGGGGAGGAAGGAACAAGCTGCATTTAACAATATCAAGAGACAAATCACGTCTGATGCTGTGCTGATACAGTTCTCTGAGAATCTTCCTGTTGTTCTGACTTGTGATGCCTCCACTTTTGGAGTAGGGGGTATTGAGCCATATGCTTCCCAGCGGAGGGAAGCTCCTATTACATTTTACTCTCGCACCTTGACTAAAGCAGAGAGGAACTACAGCCAACTGGATAAGGAAGCCTTGGCAATTTTAGCAGCTGTCAAGAAATTCCATGAGTATTTATATGGGAGAACATTTACTGTTGTCACAGATCACAAACCTCTTTTAGGCATTGTGGCAGGGGACAAACCAACGCCCACGATCCTGTCACCAAGAATGCTGAGATGGACCGAATTTCTTGCTGCTTATTCATACAAACTGATTCACAGACCTGGTAAAGACATTGGGCACACAGATGCTTTGAGTCGCTGCCCACTTCCTTCACACATTGAGGACCCTGTTCCTCAGACTCATACGTTTTTTCTAGAAACTGTAGCCAAGCTTCCAGTACATGCTGCTCAAATTGCCAGAGAGACTGCCATAGGCTGGCTCCTGTTATAGGCTGGATTAAGAAAGGTTGGCCACTTCAAGATCTACCTCAACTTGCCCAACCTTTCAAATCCAGGCAAACTGAATTATCTGTATTAAGAGGATGTATTTTGTGGGGTAACAGGGTGGTTATTCCTGCAAAACTACAAAAAGAGGTTTTGGAAATGTTACATGAGGGTCATCCGGGAATTGTCAGAATAAAGGGATTGGCCAGGAGTTATGTATGGTGGCCAGGTATTGACAAAATGGTTGAAAACTGGGTTGCATCCTGTCCCAAATGTCAGGTGGTCAGGCCTGCCCCACCTCTCGCCCCCAAACAGGAATGGGAATGTCCTAGGGGCCCATGGTCCAGGATTCACATTGATTTTGCTGGCCCTACCAGAGGGCACACTTTCCTTATTATAGTTGATGCATATTCCAAATGGCTAGAGGTTATCCCTATGGCATCCACCACAACTGAAGCTGTCATCAAACAGCTTAAAAGCTTTTGTAACTCACGGGTTACCTGATGTGCTTGTTTCTGACAATGGTCCTCAATTTACATCCAACCTTTTTGAATCATATCTAGCACAACAGGGTATCAGACATGCCCTGACAGCCCCTGGGCATCCTTCAGCTAACGGCCGGGCTGAACGTATGGTACGATTTACCAAGGAAAAACTTCAGCAATTGGGTCCAGGGGATATCACTGAGAGAGTTGAAAAACTTCTCAGTGTTCAGCATATCACTCCCAACCCCTCAACTAATTTGTCCCCAGCTGAATTGTTGATGGGTAGGAAACTCAGGTCTCCCCTTGATCGCCTTCATCCCACTTACGCACTCAATGCACCACTAGATTCCACTAGCAAAATTCACACATTCACTGTGGGTGATTCTGTTTATGCTAAGAACCTTATGGGTGAACCATTATGGATTCCTGCTGAGATAACCCAAATCACAGGCCCCAGGTCTTACAGGGTACAAACGGAGGATGGTGTCCTCTGAAGCAGGCACATTGATCAGTTAAGATCCAGATTGCCTCAGGAGCATCGCTTTTGCTCCTCTCTGGTTCCCATACCTACTGCCTCTTCTAGGAGGGAAAGGGAGGATCATGAGTGTAATTAGCAAGCAAGAATCAACCCCATGTGTAATGAGCTAACACGACAGGAACCATCCCAAAACCTGTCACAATACCAACAACCATTTTCACAAATGGAAGATTGCACATCACTACCCGATTTAGGTGCTAACATTGGGTTGGAGATGGATTGGGAGGAGAGACCAGGTTGTAGTAACCAAACAGGTTCTACCATTACTGTAAGTCCTAGTAAGGAAATGTCAGCAGACACATTTCCTCCCTCACAAGGTGAGACATTAAAACATCTGAACCATGTAGGTCTCAACACATAAGAGCCCCACCTATTTAAAAGAATACATTAGATAGGCTGGGGTTTGAGTATGGACTGAACCTAGTGGGGAGGGGTGTTATGTATGCAGGTTTAAAGTCATTGGTTTAGTTTGAACTGTTCTTGTAAAATGTAAGAAATGATTGGTTTAAAAGTGGGAAAACCCTGCACTCTGATTGGCTGGCAACTGCAGCTGCTGGCTATAAGGTAGCAGCACAGCCAAAGTGGGTCCGTTCTGAGCTGTAGTCACTAATAAACAAAGAGCTTGAAGCACTCCACGTCTGTCTCTTCATGCAAACTTAACAAAACCCTTTTCCCCCACTCCCCATGCTTTGGAAAGGTTACCCCAGGGCTGGGATAATTAACAAGAAGAGAATTGATGTTGGTTTTTTATAATTTATTGGAGAGAAAGGGATTATAAGAGAGTAAGCAGGGCCGCCAAAAGGACTGTGCTAGTGCCAGCTAGCCTAACATGCTGTAGCTTGAAGCTCCCAGCCCATTAGGACGCAAAAACTTCTACATGTAAATCAGCAGTCTCCAAACTTTCCAGCTCTGCGGACCAGCAGCAGCAGCAGAGGTTGCAGGGGGGGGAGAGAGAGAGAATGTTTTCACACATGCACCCTCTACTTGCACAAATAGAGCTTAGCACGTGTGCATACTTGCCCGCCACTTGCACCACCCGGTTTTCAATGGGCCATGTACCAGACCACAGACCAGGAGTTGGGAATCCCTGATGTAAATGATTAAAAGTCTTGTCTATTTCAGGCACAGCTTATTAACTTGCACTTAGCACTTGTTTAGAAAGTGCTGCACATCTGGGATAAAAGCTAATTTTTGAAAGGGTATCACCTTTAAAACAAGTTGGAAAGTTAACATGTATAAAAAAATTAATACAAATAATATTTGAATGATATTCAAATATCATATTCGTGTTCTATAAAAAATATAAACAGACTAAAATTCTGTTTCTACCAATGTAATTCCTACTTGGTTTCTTTCTTTATGTATTACATCTTTTGTCCTGAGGCTATTTCCCATTAAATAATTCAATCATAGACTCCATGTTCAGATGTCAGTATTACATATAAATCATAACTGATTTCCAAGAAAACCTTCATGCTTCCTAACTCCAGACAGTCTCTTATTTTTCCTCTTTATATATTTTCTTACATACCTAAAGAGCAATTGGCCAAGTAGAATTTATAATTTAGAGATAGATAGATAGATAGATAGATAGATAGATAGATAGATAGATAGATAGATAGATAGAATATGTGGCCAAAGTAAAAAACCGAATCAAAATAAAGAATTAACACATTATAGAGAGACAGAGAGACTGTAGACATTAAAAGTTGTCATCCTTCTAGCCTGATATAAACACCCAAACTATTCAAACATAGGCATGCTTCAAGCCTGGCACTTTTCAAT
Organism: Naja naja; assembly: GCA_009733165.1. Taxonomy (NCBI): domain Eukaryota; kingdom Metazoa; phylum Chordata; class Lepidosauria; order Squamata; family Elapidae; genus Naja; species Naja naja. The sequence goes on from CM019150.1 coordinate 72,094,409, forward strand.
AGCAACTGAGCAGAATTTTTGTACAGGGACATCCACAGGGGGAAAGGAATTTTATATATATATATCCAGTCAGAGGTGGTATTTTCCAGTTCTCCAAACTACTCAAAATTTCCGCTACCAGTTTTCCAGAACCCGGTATATGTATATATAGTTTTCCATAGACTGAGCATTAACCGAACTTGGGTTGAGGGGCCATAGTAAAGAAATCAAAAGCTGCATCTCTTTTTTTTCCCAATACAAAATAAATGTGTTTATGAGGATAGACTGAGCCAGAGACTCACCCCAGAAAATTTAGTTCATAAATTCTTACATAAGTCTTCAAAGAAGAACATATTTTCTTTAAAATCCAGCTGAAGACTGGTGTTTGGCACATTTTAAGTAACAGAAAGCACAGTTTCTATACATTTTGACTTATTCCTTCTAAAGTCACAGTAGTTTTGTGGCTGCAAAGTTGTGTCTCATATAGCACCTTGGCCCTCAACAATTTAATGTTGCAAGGGTAAAAATGACTGCCGTTACAACTAACTAATCCAGTGATTGCATTAGAAACCAGGATTTTTTAATTCTTGTTCTGGAATTGAAGGCTGTTGGAGTTTCTACTAGCTGTTTCACTAAGCACGGAGATGGTGATCTTACCTCTTATTTCCTCATTTGTGCCAGAGATTTTCATTATCTTTTCCTTTTTAGTTATGCAGGATCTCATCATTATACAGGAAACTTGTCCTGAGGGCTAGTTTGATGTCATCATCAAAGCAGTGCAGCTTCCACAACTGAACTGAAACACATATGCCTTAATATTAAAACTATTATTAACAAACCGCTTCAAGCTAAATTTCTCACTTTTCTAGGTCACCCTGAAGATTTCTTTTTAATTTGGAATATATATATTCGAACACACACACACAAACACACATGCGCACACGTGCACACACACAAAGGATTATAGCATTGAGCTTCAATAGATATATTCATATCATTTTTAAAGAGCTTTTAATCATTTTAACCCAATATGTTTAATTTGTTCCTTCTATATTTACGGATCCAGCTTTCTTTTCCAAAAATGGAAAGTGGAAGTATTTTCATCCAGCGGAGATTCTTACATCAATAGTAATTTGTGTTTTGCTGTAAGAATATGTACAATTCCCTCTCTTTTCCCATGCTTTGTTCTAAGGAATTTCATTAGTATTCAGAGCAGAGATATATAAAAGAAATGGGGGAGGAGGCAGGAGGATCAGTGGAACTTCCCTCCCCTTTCTAATAAATGAAAAATCTCTAGGGAAATATTCTACTTAAAAATCCTGAATCCAAATCACTAACTCTAAATATATTCACAAACATGAAAGCTTTGAAATAGTCTCTCTTCCCTGTGTGTACCACTCAACTTGATGTTCATATAAGAACTAAAAAAAGAGTTCACTTGTGTAAAAAGATGTCCACAGGTCGGTAACTCAGATTTGATTCTGGAAAGTGTCAGTAACCAGCAGCTCTATTGTTGATTTCACAGGGTGAAAGTTGGCTAAAGGTATAGGCAGAAAAGGAACTATAAGGAATTTGATTAAACTGAAGGAGTTGTTAAACAAGAGAGAGACTGTCAAGTACATCTCTATAACCAGTGGTGGGATTCAAAAAAATTTTACTATCGGTTTGTGGGCGTGGCTTGGTGGACATAGCAGGGGAAGGATACTGTAAAATCTCCATTCCCACCCCACTCCAAGGGGAAGGTTACTGCAAAATCCCATTCCCTCCCCACCCCACTAACCTGCTTTCTAGCTCTGTTCTCCTGTGCAGGGCAACAAAAGAAGACCCAGCCCAATCAGCTGGGACTCAGGAGGCAGAGAATAGATGGGGGCGGGGCCAATCAGAGGTGATATTTGCCGGTTCTCCGAACTACTCAAAATTTCTGCTTATGGTTCTCCAGAACTGGTCAGAACCTGCTGAATACCACCTCTGTCTATAACTGTAACTCTTTTTAGTGGGTAATAACAATTATGAATCTGTGCAAAAGGGAACCATTAAGAAGATTTTTTTTTAAATCAGTAGAACTGATGGGAAACAATAGAACCCAGGATTCAAAGTGCTACGCTTCTATTATGAATATAAGTAACGAAGGAAATTTAGGAATTTCTAGCAATGACACACTTGAACAAAAAGAGATGAAAGACAACCATTTCTGAGCTGCTTGCTCCTAAGAAGAAAAGGACAGAGGAATGTCTGGAATTGCAGCCAAGAATGTCCTTTTTCGTTTAAGATGTTCTGGTACCTGTGGTAAAGAATTCCATGCCCTCGTCCCCCTTTCTACAGTATTACTAGTTGTGAATTAGATTGGAATTTAAATGTTACTTCTAACTCTATGAGAGAACACAACTTTTATCACCTCTGAGGGCAGAAAATTAACCTTAGGCTGTATAAATCAGGCCATATGACATTCATAGCTCTGACTTAGAGAGCAGAATGGCTGCAGAATTCAGGAGAAATGGCCAAATGTTGACTGCTGTGTCTACCCCAGCTATCTGAGCAATGGTTTCGTGCTGACTGTGCCCAGCAATATACCGTATCTATCAGTATTTATTATTATATCTTTATGACAATATTAATCTAGAAAGATCAGTATATTGACGTCACATAAGGGTAGCTTTAATTATTAGTTTTTCCAACCCCACTTATTATGCTTTTTATATTGATTATGTTCAGGCCCTGCAAAAGATACAAACCTGAAAACTTTGTACTGAAAACGGTTATAAGGCCATAAATAGAAAATGTTAAATGAATCTGTTGGTCTTTTGAAGCCTGTAATCTTCCATGGCTGCCAAAATCCTTTTAATAACTTTCGCAGCTCCTAATAATGATGCATAAATAACACCTTTATGGAAAATGTGTCCTTCGTAAACTGAAAATAATGAATATGTATCTTTTTTTTTGTTTTTTGTTTCTTCATTTCCCATCTGCAGGGAACATATGCCATGCACAGCTATTCCAGAAGATCAGGGAAAGGTCTAAAGTACACAAGCTATAAAATATGCAGACTGTGTCCTCTTTCAGAAAATTGCATCTTTAAACAGGGGGAGGGGGAGCCATTTTGCTGTTAATGAGGGTTTAATTAATTGTCAACTCGCCTCAGCAATTTAGGGCTCTCACCTCTGGCCTATAATGTCATAGTTTCCAAACCGACATCACAGTCTGAACTCATTGTCAATGCTGACATTGCAATGTTCCATTAGAAGTTCTGACCTTCAAATAATGCTTTCAACTCAAGACTTCTTTTGGTTTCCAATAGCAATTCCAGCTGGGAGATAAAATGGGGCAGGTTGGCTGATTGACAACTTTTTAGAGAAGCATACAGATGGAACATTCTTCTCCAACATATACTCACCTTTTTTAAAAAAAGAATGCCCACTGTTTTTAGATTCTAATAGAAGCCACTATGTATGCCAGCACAACATGTTAGATGTGTGGATAGCCAAACGGCAGAGTATTAGATATGATCATTGAAAATTCAAAGTCACTGGGTGGTCTTGAGACAAGTCAGTGTCTCTCAAAGCTGATTCATATGTTATCCATCAGATCCAATATACATGAAAAAAGAAAAGTTGCCTGCACAACAGAGCATCATCACTCCAGGATGATGATGAAAAAAAATGCTACAACAGTTTCCCCAAGCAAGAATAATCAGCATGTCCTTTCACAAAACTACTGCAGCCTATTCTGTAGATATACTTCTCTGCTCCTGTGTATTTTGGAAAGCACCTATAATTAAATTCAATATATTTTTTTCAATATATCCTCATTCATTTTCCCTTTTCTTCACGATGGTAGTTTTGAGATATGCTGAATGTTGGGTAATATGACATTCTATTCTATCTGAAGATAGTAAGGAATATTCCTTCATAGGAAAAAAAAGGAAAAGGAAAAGGAACTGAGATAGTTGTCAGATTTAAGAGAGATCCCTTACCATATTGGTTGTTTGATGAATGCAGCTGTTTCCCGTTGTCACCAACTCTCCACACCCACCCATCACCTCTATACCAGGCCTCTTGGATGGCAGACACAATCTTTTCTAAAGAGATGGACCTTTCAGGAGATGGACTTCCATGCCTCAGTTTGCCTACAGAGCATGTAGAAAATTGATTGGGGTACCTTCCTGCCAAAAGCATATTAAAAGCCATTCCTGCAAATGACACACCACCCACACATAGCTGCAGATTGTCTGCCTGCCATTCACTAGAGCCTCGGGCCATCTGAGCCTCCACAGGAACAGATGATGATTCTCATGTACACCTGGTAGGGCAAACTCATCCAAACTCCAAGCACTAGATCAGTCTGCTGTCTCATTTGCATTTATCTCCTTTGCTTATTTAGGTTTTTTGTTGATTTGTGAGCTGTATATCCTGCCTCTCCTCCGGTCAGTGTACCTATACTCACAATAACAGCCCTATGTGTAGGTGAACTGTGAGTGTGACTGGCACAAACTCATTTAATTTCTGTGGCCAAGGTTGAACTTGGACCTGCATCTCCCCAGTCCTAGTCCAGTATGCTGAACAGACAACTGGATGCCTCTTACTCCTCTGGTCTTAGAAGCTTGCAGGACTGTTCCTATCGGTTGCATTATCGTTCCTTCATCATAGACTTCAGGCATTCATATATTGAAATGGGTTCAGAATACAGCTACCGTGTTTCCCCGAAAATAAGACCTACCTCGAAAATAAGACCTACCCAAAAAATAAGATCTACCCCGAAAATAAGACCTACCCCAAAAATAAGACCTACTATGTTTTTGGGAGCCAAAAAATATATAAGACAGTGTCTTATGTTAGGGGAAACACGGTATGCGATTTGTTCGTGGTTTCGTACATGAATAAATGTACATTGTTCTACATGAATATGGTAAGTGTTTTTTTTCATTATATATATATATATATAAGACCTACCCCGAAAATAAGACCTAGTGTGTTTTTGGGAGCCAAAAAATATATAAGACAGTGTCTTATTTTCAGGGAAACACGGTAGGAGGGACAAGACACTCTTGGAGGTCTTCTTGTCCAACCCCTTGCTCAGGCAGGAGACCCTGTGCCATTTCAGACAAGTGACTGTCCAGTCTCTTCTTAAAAGCCTTCAGTGATGAAGCAGCCACAACTTCTGGTGGCAAGCTGTTCCATAGCTTCATTGTCCTCACCGTTAGGAAGATTCTCCTTAATTGCAGGTTGCTTCTCTCCTTGGTTAGTTTCCATCCATTGTTTTTTTGTCCTGCCTTCTGGTGCTGTGGAAAATAAATTGACCCCCCTCTTCTTTGTGGCAACCTTTCAAATATTAGTATATTGCTATCATGTGTGTCCCCCCCCCAGTCCTTCTTTTCTCTAGACTAGTCAAACCCAAATTTTGCAACGGTTCTTCATATGGTTTTGTCTCTAGGGCTTTCATCATCTTAGTTGCTCTTCTTTGCATTTTTTCCAAAGTCTCAGTGTTATGTATGTAGGTTTGAATGTTATTGGTTTATTTGAACTGTTCTTGTAAAATGTCAAATGGTATTGGTTTAAATAGTGCGGGAAGAAACCCTGCACTCCCATTGGCTGGCAACTACGGCTGCTGGCTATAAGAAGCAGCCGTAGCCCAGCCAACTCGGGTCCATTCGAGCTGTAGTCACTGAATAAACTCTTATCTGAAGCTCCCCACGTTTGACTCTTCATGCAAACTTAACACTCAGCATGTTTTCTGTAATGTAGTGACCAAAACAGGATGTAATATTCCAGGTGTGATTTTACTAAGGTTTTAAAAAGCAGTACTAATACTTCATATATATGTGTCTGTGTGTATAATACATATGTACACACAGAGACACATACATACACATATGCACTTGCACATATACACACCCACCCAGATGCACACTCATGCACATTTGGCTTAAGCATATCACTCTGCCTGCAAACAATGTCAAGATAATAGATTCGTGAATCTCTCCAAACTATATAATTTGAAGCAGATACAACAGATAGAACAATAAGTGTCAACTGCCAAGATATCAAAAAAATCCTACTAAGGCTCAAACAAGGTGACTATCACTGTAGTGTACACTATGAGACATGCTCAGAAAACAGTTAAATCATCTTGCATCTCTCCTTCGATTCACTCTTACAACCTGTCAAGTGTAGATACAACAACACTTCAAATTTCATAGAAATAAGGATTGGAAGATATTCCTCCTGTACAGATCTTTGTTTAGAGGAGAGCCATTAACAGAAGCAGGGATCAATCTTATCTTCTGAGGCCTGTATGCCTAAAACTTTACATGCATTTTGAATTTGGTTCGAGGGATAGGCTCAGATTGTTGGTTTGTAAGCAAATAATCCAGGGAAATGCTACATTCAGATTCTTTCCAATCTCTGCTTACTGAGGCTTTGCAAAGAAAAAGCTGTTAAGAGATGAATAGCCACATTGTATTTAATACAGAAGATATTTTGGGATGACAGCTTTAAGAAAATATGCAGCAGGAAAAGAGGCAGCTCTGTTTGGCTCCTGTTTATATTGAGATAAATAAAATGCTTGGGATGTCTCTCTATGTATTTAATTGGATTTATTCCTAAATCATCGCATCACCTTTCATTTTTTATGCTGGACTTAGAGCTATGTCACCTTAAAGATATTGAAAAGATGCCATCCAGTTTATAAAATATTATATATGATATTTAAGGAAGCATGTTTCACCGAGCTGCATTTTTATTTTTCAATAAATCATCACAAGTCTTTACACAACCATCTTTACTAGTCCCCCTCAAGAGCACAGAAATCCTGAAGAGATCAATTTAAATCAATGTGAAATCTTTCACACTTTTTTCTTGAGAACACAATTTATAATAGGAAAAGGCTCATAAACTGCTGCCACTGGAATAAAGTGTTGAGGTCCAGTATTTAAATTAAATTAATCCAATTACAATCTGAGGATTAATTGTCTGCCCCACATCCTTCAATCTGTTCTCCCCACTTTTTCACTGAATGTGTCTCTAAGGGGTCTGTAAGAGAACAGATTGGTTCTTAATATGTAGGGTTGGGTATTATTCCATTTTGGAGGCTTTTAATGAGTACATTTAATATTTAATATTTTTTAAGTAATTTACTGTTTATTGTTGTTTTTTAGTTGTGAGCCACCCCGAGTCCTCGGAGAGGGGGCGGCATACAAATCCAAGTAATAAATACATGAAAATCTATGATGTACAAATATTTCTAGGGAAAAAAACTTGAATGCTTTTTTTAATTTTTTTTATTTTTAATATAATAATTCCATCCTCACTTGAATGCTGATCACTAAGTATAATCTCTTGGAGTACGAGAATTTAAATATTTTATCTTAGAAGCTGCAAACAATGTAGAAAAAGTGATATTTCACATATTTTTTCCCAGAAACAACTGTGCGTCAAGTAATACATGAAATCACATTGAAATAATGTTACAAATATCTGAAATTGAATATCATTTGTGATGTTCTTAATCACAAATGAACCTGTTTGTAATTGGCTTTGTTCATAGAGTGCTAAACCAATATATTTTTAAGCATGAAAATAATCAAAAATGTACAAATCATATTACGTGTGAATGTAACCCTGGGTTGGGCTTTTGTTCCAATTGTGACACAACTCTGACAGTGATTCTCCAGGATCCTCAGCAAAGGATCTAACCTCCAACGTATCTGGTTTAGTGGAGTGGGAATGGAGTGGAGTGGAGGAATAAAGTAGAGTAGAGTGGAGTGGAGCGGAGAGGAATGGAATGGAATGGAATGGAATGGAATAGGATAGATAGGATAGGATAGGATAGGATAGGATAGGATAGGATAGAATAGAATAGAATAGAATAGAATAGAATGTTATTTTGCATGTCAAGCATACAATACATAGCAAACCTCGAATTACTGTCATGTGAAAGGCTCATCCTGAAGAATTGACAACTCGGTCATCACTCAGAAGAAATGTGTAGTCTTGCTTATAGTACTAAGAAAACACAGCATGCCTCCTTGATTCATACCAAAATGAATCTTGAAGTAAATTGATTGGAGAGCTGAATATATATCCAGGCAGTCCCTTAAATACCTGATTAACTTTCAGCAAGTGTTCAGCTTCCTTTGAATACTACGAAGTCTATAAATGCCCCAAAATCATGCCATGAATCAAGATGTTTTCTCCATTCAAAGGCTGAGCTTTCAGCATTAGCAACACTGCATATGCATAATAGGATACATGCAATACCTGTCAAATGAGACAGATCTGAAGTTGTATCACCTTGTGATTTCTATCTGTCTTTAAATTGCAATTAGACAAGAGACATTTCTATAGCAACTTAGATTCCTCACCTTCTGGATAGAATCCACAAGGGTGTTACCAACCTCAGCTTGTCTGAAAATAGATTGAAAGACCATCTGTTGAAGCAAATGACTGCACCCATTTACCTTAATTCTCTCACCCATCCACTCCTATATTCCCTTGCTTTAGAGACCCAGAAAAGGAGAAATGGGAACAGTTTTCTTCTTGTGTGTCACCTGATAATATCTGCACACTAGATACTAAATATCTGTAGAAAAATGAAATGATCATATTTTCCTGCAGGCTTGCATTATCAAAATAAGGCATGGGACAAATTTAAAATGTATAATAGCCAATAGGTAGTCATTACCATTAACATATTTTAAATGATGTGAATTAATTCTGGACAGCATAAAAATGCTGTATGCGCAGAAACACACATTCCATAGTAGAAGCTATTGTTGATAGACCAAAGACTATTAGAATGACCGTCTGCTTCTGTTATTATGATGAAAAGCTTGTCCAACAGTAACTTCTTGTTATGTGACACAATTGGCAGAACACTTTGAATTTCCAAAAGCTTTCATAATGTGCACTGTCAATCTTCTCCATTCTCCAAATTACATGGTTCTGTTGGATTTGTCCAAAGTATAAACTGAACCCCAACCATGCAAAAAACACATTGAGAGGCAACAACTTCAAAAAATGAAGAAGTATTGCCAGGTGTACATTTCCAGATATAAAAGATGTTGTAAATATAACCCTGGAGCTACTGCCTTTTGTTTGATGGAGAGCTGGGGAATTAGTTTGCTCCATAATAAGGCCATCTTTTATTTCTTTGAAACTGTAATGTTTGGGAAATGGGAACTTCCTTTTAAAATAAAGTTATCTGCTGATTGGCAGCAGAAGTATGTTTAGGATTACACAACAGACCATAAAGAACTGTAGGAAAGAGAAGAATGGCATTTAGACACATCCAAGAACTGTTATATTTCTTTGCTATGCTTTTCCCCACAGCCATCTGTCCTAACGTTCCGATTTTCTGTATTTGAATCAGCTTATCATTAAGCATGAAGATTAAAAGTGTTTTTGACATGAACATTTTCCCCTCTGTTTTTTTTTCTCAAGCTATCTCAAAACTATTTCAAAGAAAACAGGAGTTCATGTTGTTAAATCTCCTCCTGAGCTGAATTACAACCGGAGTGGGCTGATCTCCAATCATCCCATTTTCCACTTACCAGAATTATTTGACAGCAGCACCAAGGGAGAAAGATTGTTGCTTCACAGGTCTTCAAAGCAGATGTGAACTGGGTACCACACCTGTGACCTAGGTGTAATGCCTCTGGGCAGGAGTTGCTGTTGTTTTCCATTTGCCCTCATTCCCAGATAAAATCAGAAAAAGGAAAGAGAGGGGAAACTATTGTTGCTTGATGTCCAGCTGATTAATTCAGGGAATATCTGAAGAATATATTAATTAGGGTCTTAAATACTGGTTAATTTGGCATAGGAGAGCGGAGATGAAGAGACCCCCTGAAGTACACCTCCTTTTCCCTACTAACCATCTCATTAACACTGTGAAGAGGCAACTAGAGGGCATTAAATCTCACCAACCCCACTGTTTTATCATTCTGTACATGCCCCATATATGGCCCTGGACATCTAGTAATGCAGCCCCACAAGATGATTAAAAATATTTTAAAAATAAAGGAAGTTTGTCATATACATGTGTGTGTGTGATGTGTGTGTGTGTGTGTGTGTGTGTGTATTAATTAACTACATTTTTATATGCAGCTCAAGGCAATTCCCCTTCACTCAACATGGCCCAGGCAAGTCAAAAGGTTGGACAACCATGCTTTACCTACAAATTGAAATCTGGGGGAAAAAAGTGAACTAGAGAAAGAGCCTTGGTGGTGCAGGCTGTTAAATGCCTAGCACTTAATGCCAGCTGCCTGCAATTACTGCAGGCTCGAATCCCACCAGGCTCAAGGTTGACTCAGCCTTCTATCCTCTCAGGGTAGGTAAACTGAGGACCCAAGATTGTTGGGAGCAATAAGTTGACTTTGTAAAAAGGCCACTTAGTAATAAGCAGGCATATACAATGGAATGAAGGCTATTGCTGAGCGCATTGGGTTGTATCCCAAAAATTGTAAGCCACCCTGAGTCTTCGGAGAAGGGCAGCATATAAATGTAATTAAAAAAAAAAAAACAGGCTCCACCTCCTGTGAATTCCCTGGCCACTGCCTGGCATGACATGGCTCCCCTCTTCTCCTCACTAATGGCCAGCTTTCCCAAAGGTGCTTTTTCAAAAGGCAACTGGACTTTGGTTTGTCTTGAAGAAGCTTCTTGGATGAGAAGCAAAACGTCTTCAAGGAAAACAAAGAAAGTCCAGTTGCTGTTTCAGAAAGTACCTTTGAGACAACCAAGATCTGGATGACTGAGAATCTCCATAGACCAGGGGTATCAAACTCACATCATCATATTTTATTTATTTATTTATTTATTATTTATTAATTCGACTTATATGCTGCCCCCTCTCCGAAAGGACTCGGGGCGGCTCACAACTAAAATACAACAATAAGAATAAATTACCTAAAAGACATATTAAACACTGATAAGCCGAATTAGAATTAAAACCCCAGTTAAAATAAACAAACCCCAAAGAGTCAGCCCAGCCCGGATTGTAAAAACAGCCAGGTTTTTAACTCATGCGGAAGGTGCAGAGATCGAGCCAGCCGGGCCGGAAGAAGATTCCATAAAGTGGGGGCCGCCACAGAGTAGGCCCTCCCCCAGGTCACCACCAAGCAACATTGAGTCACGGACAGCACCCCGAGGAGACCCTGTCTGTGCACCCATACAGGGCGGTTGGTATTTGATGCTGGGAGGAGTCGTTCTTGCAAATATCCTGGACCCATGCCATGTAGGACTTTGAATGTTAATATCATTGTCACGTGACATATTAGAACTTTTTTCCCCTTCACTAAACGGGGGTGAGGTGGGCAGGGCCAGCACATGACGCATCTGGGCCATGGGCCATGAGTTTGACACCCCTGCCAATAGACTATCAATTTTGTTCCTAAAATATGACTACTCCCAATTTCCTATAAGTGACTTTCCTTTTCAACATTAACAGGATAAGCAGTTACTGTCTTTGCTACCCAAACTTTTTTGGGGGGAAAGTGACTTGACCAGCTGTGATAAGACTTAAGATCAACCAGGAAACAAGCCTCAGTGGTTATTCTGATGAAGTCCACGGCTCCTACAACCCAATTAAACCCATCTCTTTCCCTCATACAATAGTTTCAGAACTCCGTACTTTTCTTCCAGGAAACTGAAAGCTATTCAGATAACTTTATCAATCAACAAACTCTGGAGAAAAACGATTTGCTGCAGCTCCTTAAACCTGAGTTGAGAAAGCTGAGTAATATTTTCATTGCTTTGGCTAAACAGCCCAAAACAACAGCAGCAGCCTCACTGACTACATTCTCCAAATGAACAGATTGCTGCTCCTGTGAACTTCAGTCTGAATCCCAGATTGCAATCTTCCCAGTCTCAGCAGGGGGTATAAAGGGTCCTTCTCAGTCTCGAATGACAGAGCATGCAGTAAAAATGTTAGATGGCAGGGATTTGTTTATGCAGCCAATTATTCTGAAGAAGTTTACTGAAAAATATATTCCCACCAAAAGAAGCAGAGAAGATACACATCATGGTTACACATCATTGCTCCTGACAAGTATTGATAGCGTAATGTCTGAATGGCTATTTTGTTTCAGTTTCACATGTGTCAGGCAGTCAATAGTAGCTTCTAACAAGTCTCCCCTCTTTACAATAAATACTACAAAAGTGAACACAGTTTGTGTAATATTAGTAACACATGAAGCTATAAAGACTTAAAATAAATAAATAAAATAAATAAATGTGCATTGATTGAACTGGGCTGATAGATTATAAATGCAAAGCATTAGCCAGACCTGTGGGATTTATACATTCATTGCAACGGGAAATACATCTGCTCTATATTTTCCTAGCATAAATGAATGATAATCAATTGCTTTTAAGAAAGATAGCATTTTTATCCAACCTTTACTGTTCAGCCGGTTTTGTCATCTCTGCAACATTTCTGGAGCATTTGTTAGTTTCTGAACAACCGATAATTTGGCTGCTCTCAGTGTTTCAAATAAAGTATTTGTTCAGGGCGACCTAACAGAAGAATCAAACAAACTGAAGATGACTTCTCAGCAAGTATAACATATTTCCCTTCCAAATTTCCCAGTGAAAATTTAACTTTTACTTTACTTTGGAATTGGCAAGAGGAATTCTCGGAATTGAAAGTCTGCACATTTTAAAGTTGTTAAGGCTGAGAAATGTTGTTCAAGAGATTTTCTTTAGGATAGCTCTCAGAAAGGAAACAAACAAAATTTTCCTCCACTCCTGCTGCAGTCCTAGCATTTATTAGTCCTAGTATGTCATCACTACTCAAGAGAAAAGCCCTACTCTTATGCTTATGAAATAAGTCTGTGAACACAGCCTTCCCTGACTTGGTACCCTTAAGTTGTTGTGGTTGTGGTGTTTATAGAATGTTATACCCCTTCCCCAAAATTCTGCCAGGCTTACAATTTAATGAAACAACACATACTGTAACAGCATGGACAAACAAAAATAGCCATTAAAAAATATGCCAGGCCAGGTGTTCCACTAACATGTTAACCCAAAACAATGGAACAGGTTAACAATCTTCTGGAATGCTATGAGAGTGAATGCTATATGTACCTCTGGAAGGGATGCTATTCCAGAGGGCAGTTTGGTTGAATTTGAAACAACTATCTGATTTTAAGACCCTTAGTCTAAAACCTTTCCCAAATTGTCTCAAGGTAGAAATTACTGCTTTTTCTGAGGATGCAAAAAAATCGTTTAGGGATGACTTGGAACTACTTCTGTTTACCTCAAAGAATTATGACTATGCCTTGAAAGTGGTAAAGGGCAAAACATAAGACACCGCATCAGTGTCTATAGTGTGAGAGCATCATAATGGAGCCTTGGTGGCGCAGTGGTTAGGGTGCAGTACTGCAAACTACCCCCACTGCAATTTGGCAGATCGAATCCCACCAGGCTCAAGGTTGACTCAGCCTTCCATCCTTCCGAGGTGGGTAAACTGAGGACCCAAATTGTTGGGGGCAATATGCTGACTCTATAAACCGCTTTGAGAGGACTGTAAAGCATTATAAAGTGGTATAGAAGTCTAAGTGCTATTGCTATCATGCAAATTCTACCATTTGTCACATATTATGGCATTTATCCAATGACATCATCACGAGGATTTAAAACTCCCCATACCCAGATGAAAGTCTTACTATACAAGTAGTCCTTGACTTACAAACACAATTAAGCCCAAAGTTTATGTTGCTGAGCAAGATGGTTGTTAAGTGAATTTTGCCCCATTTTATGACCTTTTTTGCCACAGTTTTTAAGTGAATCACTGCCGCTGTTAAATTACTAACGTCCTTGCTAAGTGAATGTGGCTTCCCCATTGACCTTGCTTGGCAGAAGGTCACAAAAGGTGATCTCATAACCTCAGGACACTGCAACCATCATAAATATGAGTCAGTTACCAAGCATCTGAATTTGATCATGTGGTGATGCTGCCTGCAATGGTTGTAAGAGTGAAAAACAGTCATAAGTCACTTTTTTGCGGTGCCATTGTAACTTTGAACTGTCACTTAATGAACTGTTGTAAGTTGAGGACTACCTGTACAAAAAATGGTACCCAAAACAGCATTTCATTTATGGGAGCTTAAAATAGTATTTCATTCCATTCTATAAGGTTTACCATTTCCATTGCAACTGTCTTCCATTATCCTTCTGGTAAATTTTAATGTCCCCACTCTCATCCTTTACACAGCCTTATGACTTTGCAATATAATAACTGTTCCTCTCTGTGGTAAAAAGTAGATACACTAACCAGGATTTTTAATTATTATTATTATTCTGTGACATAATTATTAAAAAGTTCCATTGTGTGGAAAATATTTTTGACTGTATTTTCAAGAGAGAGGAAATCAACTCGTGAGTTGCCAGAGCCTAATTAAAGAGCCACAGATTCAGTCAAATGCATGATACAGGAATGGCTGTTTCACTTTTATTTGATTTACTAGACCCAACCTGGTACTGTAATGCTTATCCATTGGACTCCAGAATTCTAGTTCTAAAGTGCTAAAAATGACTGAACTAAATTTTCAAGTTTACTTTGAACTTAGCAGATTTCCAGTCAACCCCTGTATCCATATCAGAGCAAGCACACATCCCTGCTCAATACAAACTGGCAAAAATATAGGTTGATGTTTGTTTATTTAAATCAGCAAACTTCAAACTGGAAACTACAGGGCACAAGGCAGGCAAAATGCAAGGAAAGAGAAGTGAGCAAAAGGCAAGAGATCAAAAGAAAAAGAGCTTAAGAATAACAATTCTCAATCTATCAAAAAATACAGAACTTCCCTGAGAGACTGGAAATGATACAAGCGTAATTAGCAGAGTAATAAGTATTCATAAGTGTATGTATAAAGAGAACAGAGATAGAAAGTAGGACACCAGGTAACCCTCCTTCTGTTCTGTATGACAAACGAAACAATTTGATGGACCATGATGATCTATCAACATACATTATTTAGCTGTTCAACTGCTTGAGATAAAATAAGTACACTTTTAGAAGTTTTGGCAGGATTAGAATTCTTGTGGTGTAGCAAAGGAATAAAGTAAGAACTGCATTGGTCAGGCTGTATATTGCATTTCAAATTATATTTGTGGCCAAGGTGTGATTGTGTAGCATATTGTGGACTCTTTGGAGAACAGTTAATACCCCAGCATGACTCAGTCCATCATAAAGCATTCTGTAAGCTTCTCCCAGGCCCTCGCAAAGTCAAACACTTCCCATTCCCTTCAGCAATGTATAAACCCATTAGGTCTAACCATGTGCCTTTAATATACCACCTTGCATGCTGCAATGCAATTGGATGATAATATTAATTACAATAAGTATTAAGCCACCGAATTCAATACATCAAAAAAAAGATTGGCAATTAGAGCTAATTTGAATGAAATACTTAATATACTGTGATTAATGTGTTCTCTGAATGTTTCTTTGGTTGAAGTTAATGGAAATTACTTATGCTGATAAATAATTCCGTCGAAGTGCTCTGAGATATACAGCACGACAGGTGTATTCTGTGTTTTTGCCACTGCTGTTGTCCTGGGGATGTGCTGTTAATTTTCCATTAGTAATTTATGCTGCATCCTCTTATCTTTATATTATTCATTTTCTGCTTAAACATCAAGCAAGCAATACCTGCAGGGAAGTGATTAAAGCGAGATACAAGGCGAGGATTCTTTTGCTTGCCCTTCCTTGCAGAGCTCAGCTAGAGAGCATGAAAGAGCCCTTGCCCTGATTGACAGCAGCGAAAAGCAACTCCAGCCATTGCTAAACATAACTGCAATCAGAAGCCTTTCTCTCTAAATAACCTCGCTTTGGAAAAAACAAAATAGAAATGGTTGTAGCTGAATCTTTTTCATAGCCACCACCATGAAATGGCGGTGTTTCCATAACATGCTTAATGTAGTCAGACGCTGTCAAACCTCATTCCTGATGGTTCTGACAGCACCTGATCATTCTAACTAGGTCAAAAATAACAGAATTCAATACATCAAAAAACAGAGTCCCAGCCATTTGGTCAGTATTTGCCTGGTATATATTGGCAAGGGTTCTTTTCATCAGGTATCCCTTCCCTATTGACCAGCATGGTCTTGCCAATACAGCCAATCAGCATTTGGGAAAGAAGTTCCATTTTCCAGGATTGGACAGTAGGTTCTGGGGGTGGGGGGAGGGGGTTCCCCAGAAGTTCTTTTTCTCCAGCAAGTCTTATTTGAGAATTTAGATAGGCAATTTGGTATTCTCATAAATGGAAGACTGATGAAGCTGAATGTCAGGCACAAGGAACCAATAACCACACAATGAGCTGATCAAAGTGGTATCTTTATTGTTGCTCGCCTATGGATGGGAATCATGCCAGACTAAAGCACTCACTATATAACTGGGAGATAAATACTGCAAAGTTTTATGGAGGATGTCCCTTCAGCCATTTCCTCCCCACAAGTGATTCAAGGATAACTAACCTTAACTTTAAACTCAGCACTTGAATCCAGCACACTGAGCTGGATTAAATCTTTTTGAAGCTAAATTGGACATCTTGAGATTAAATGACTGAAATGTTTTGATGTCCCACGACAGACACTAATCTCTCCTTCTGCACTGGTTTTACTTATGTGTATGTTGGCTTTGGTATTTTTAATCCTAATGCATGTTAAAATTTACAATGAGAATAACCTTGAGAAAAGGAAAAAGAGCCATTATGAAGACAATCTAAACTCAGATAAAAAAAAGAAACAGAACAGAACCTGGAACAGAAATGTAATGTGGGTAAATGTCTCGTACATGACAGGTGTTGTGTATGAAGATTCTCAGTCCAGGTAGAGTTGCCTGACAGTTGAGACATGGCAACAGCATTTTTTTTCTTGTTGGTTCTATATGTTTTGCTATTTATCCAAGTAACTTCTTCAGACTGAAGAAGCTATTGGATAAGCAGTTTAGGACCAACAAGAAAAGAACTGCAGTTGCCATGACTAACTTTCCAGATAAAAGTGTTGAGCTTGCTCCCCCAATGCTTGAGGTTTTCAGAAGGCAGAGAAGATCAAACTTTTCTGCAGAGCTTTTAATCCACTTGTAAGAATTGCTGCTGTTTCATGCACTTAGGAATGGGTTGCTAGTTATGCTTTGGTTGGATGTCCTAATTTTTCTGGTTTTGTTACAATGAAATGGAATCTTTGGAGACTCCAGCAGTCAGCAGTGCCTACAGAGACCTGCATGCAACCTTGACATATTTATTGTACAAAAGAGGCAGGGTGTACATCACAGCATTCCATCTGCCTTCTTGCCAATTCATCCCCTCCCTACTCCAGTGCTGACAGTATGCATAAAATACAAATAAATAGGCTAGAAAACAACCTCATTCCATAGGAGTATTCAACCAGAAAGGAGCACTTTTCATGCTTTGTGTTATGTATGTAGGTTTGAATGTCATTGGTTTAGTTTGAATTGTTCTTGTAAAATGTCAAATAAGATTGGTTTAAAAAGTGCGGGAAAACCCTGCACTCTGATTGGCTGGCAACTACGGCTGCTGGCTATAAGAAGCAGCCGTAGCCCAGCCAAGTCGGGTCCATTCGAGCTGTAGTCACTTAATAAACTCTTCACTGAAGCTCTTCGCGTCTGACTCTTCATGCAAACTTAACACTTTGTAAGGGACATGGCTGAATCAAGTGATGGATAACACCAGAGCTAAAAGTATATGAGGTCATATTTTCTCCAACATCTTTTTTGTACTATCTATCTATATCTATCTATCTATCTATCTATCTATCTATCTATCTATCTATCTATCTATCTATCTATCTATCTATCTGAACCAGCAATCTAAATACATTTTTGGAAATGTGGGGCTGAAATTATCTGCCCCTTAGTATTATGGTGCTAGAACTGAACTGAGATAAATCTGAAACAGAAGGGGATGTTTCTGGTCTCCTTTTGCCATCCTATACAGCAGTGTTTTTCAACCTTTGCAAATTTATGATGTGTGAACTTCAACTCCCAGAATTCCCCAGCCAGCTGGTTGGAGAATTCTGGGAATTGAAGTCCACAAATTTTAAAGTTGCCAAGGTTGGGAAACACTGCTACAGAAGAAGAGGGGAGAACATGAAACCAAAGTTTGCTGCTGTTTGTATAAAGCTGAAACATGTTTAAACAGTATACATACAAATACAGCTAATACATATATTATATAAACAGAAATCTTTTTTAAGAGAAATCTTTATTTCTAGATTTCTAAGACATAATATTCCACTGTATGCTGTATGGGTAAAAAAAAAACATAGAGAAGGAACATAGAAAATGCAAAGTTGCCAAATGCAACCCCTAGAGACATAATTGTCTACCTTAATTGGCAGACAAAATAACAGCAACCCTAATACCCTAGATCTCTTCAATTTTTTCCCTTTACCTGGGTCCTACCAAATACCTGAGCATGCTGAGCAACCTTCTGTGGCACAAACTGACAAGAATAGATCCCACAATTATTAACCTTTCCACTTGTTTCCATAGTTTATTGTGACGAGACAATGCAATAAGCTTGAAGGTAATCAAAAAGCAATTTTGTAGTTGTGAGCTCAAAATGACAAACCTTTCTTTTTTTAAATAAATCACCATTATTCCCAGATGGCTCATGCTAGACAAGTTTGTTTCCTTAGTAACAGAGTCCTTAAACAATGACTAGGTGCATCTGCATTATCTTTTTCATCTGTAGAAGTGAAAAAGGAGACAATTGGTCAAATGAACTGAATAAACAGGGAGATACATACATACATACATACATACATACATACATACATACATACATACATACATGCATTGTTGTGGTTAGCTGGCAGCAGGTGCGGACAGCTGAGGAAACCGAGGACTCAGATGAGGGGCCAGGACCATTGGGGAGTAGACTGCTGCCTTCAGAGATTGTGGGGGCTGGCAGCAGCGATGAGGAGGTTCCCGAGGAGCCTGTGCCAAGTGTACACGCAAACAGGGTTGCTTGCAGGAAAGAGCAGCTGCAGCAGCATGGGTGACTCGGGAGTAAGGTTGCAAGGTAATGGCCCCTCCTTCAAGAAGATAAAAGCCAGCTGTGAATTGGACGTTCTTTGCAGGAAGCAAAGACGTTTTGAAATTCCAACCTCGTGGACATTGCAGTATCTTAGTTGATATTTGAAGACCCTTGTGTTGTAAAATATTTCTAGGTAACTTTATCTGTTATTTTTGACAGCCTCGCATAGTCTTGAGGCTCTTGCTTATCAAAGTTAATTAGTTTGCAACAGCCTTTTAACCGGGGATTTGTAAGAATCATTAAAAGGTTTCTGTTCCCTTTGGTTCGTGTTTGTTTTATTGGGCAAGGGTTTGGATCAGAACATACACACACATACACACACACACATACATACTTCTTGGAAATGTAAGTGGCAAATTTGGGGGACAATTGATTATTTTTGTGAGCCTACCTAGAATTCCCTAAAATTCTGCTTGAGTGTTTAGCGGCATTTGTACCCTCTATGAGCTTCTTCAAAATTACTAGCTAACAGATTCTCCAGTTTTTGCTTCATGACTTGGCAAAAGTTAAAGTCAGATGTCTTATAAATTCATAAACAGTTTTACAGCATAGAATCATACAGTATGGAACTACAAGGGCACAAATCTGGGCTTGTCTCCCTCAGCATCTCTGCTGAAAGGCAGAATAATTGTCCGCATTGTGTACATTAACCTTCCATGTAATATTCAAGGTCTTAGGTTTGCCTTTAGTCTCTGAACACTCATCCTTGTCTTTTCCCCCAGCATATCTATGCTTTCCTTGTTATATGCTGGTGAAACATAGGGCATGCTCTGGCATTCCCTAGTGCAGAGTGGGTATTTGTGTCTTCCCCATGTTTAATTCAGACTGAACTAGTTTGATTCAGATTGAAAGTGACTGGACACAATTTGCTATACTGCAGTCCAATGAAGAAGGAAAGAATTTGGTTGAGTTTATCGCCAAAGAGGAAATCCTGCTGAATTCAATAAGTTGGCACAAGGTTGTGATTCTGATGGGAGGTTAATAATATGATTCCTAGTTTTAAGCAGTGTATCATTCCCTAGTAGCAGAATTATCCATCTTTTAATGAAGTATGTGCTATCTTGTGCTAAATCTACCCACAATAACCTGTAATGTTGATAAGCCAAAGATTTTATTTACTATGCCAACAAAATAATCTAGATTCATAAGATTTTTGAGACAGTATTTTCCCTTAGATGTATCACTGTGATTCACAGCTATAGTGAACCGAAACAAATAAAATCATTCAAGCACATTCAGTGCAGGTAGTCCTCGGCGTACGATCACAATTTGAGCCCAAAATTTCTGTTGCTAAGCAAGAGAGTTTTTAAGTGAGTTTTGCCCCATTTTATGACCTTTTTTGGCACAGTTGTTAAGTGACTCACTGCAGTTGTTAAGTTAGTAACACGGTTGTTGCTTTCTCATCGACTTTGCTTGTGAGAAGTTTGCAAAAGGGAATCATGTGACTCCCAGACACTACAGCCATCATAAATATGAGCCGGTTGCTAAACATCCAAATTTTGATCACAGGACCATGGGGATAGTGTGAAAAACTATCATAAGTCACGTTTTTTAGTGCCTTTGTAACTTCAAATGGTCACTAAATGAATGGATGTAAGTAAATATCCACCAAACATAATGAAAATACACAGATGTTATTTCCTACACAGAAGTGGGCATCTAACATGTTATAATTTCCTAGGGAACTTGAGCAACCAATATTCTAGTGTTTATGTCATACACATAAGCATCCCCGAGGTATTTGTTCAGCTGTTTTTATGTTAAATGCTGGATTTGATTTTTTGTCCTGATTCGACATTACTTCTATCCTCTTGATTCTTTCGCCTATTTCATTGGATAGTGAAATGGGTGGTCTGTATAACCATCACTGCATACTCTGAATAAATGTCTCTTGTTCAAAATTATTGTTGCTTTCATAGCATGAGTGAGATGGGCTTAAATAATCCTTAGCTGTACCAGTGTGTAAGTAATATCTTCCCTGCTGTCCACACACTGTATAACAGCAGCCTCAGGGTATGAAAAACCTGTCAGATATGGCGTTCATGATCATATTCTTCTTTCTACCATACAAACTAACCATGTTACCATGTTGGATGGGGAAGTCCTTGGGATACCACCTCCATCTCATCTAAAATCCACTGCTGAGGCAGCCAAAAGTCATTCTCAGTTTTAATTTAGAACTGTTGTCCTTCTCCCTGCACGCAAAACTTGTCATGCAGATAATCTAAGACATCCTGGGGACAAACTAAGATATAACAAACATGGACAGTGATCTATTCAGTTTCAAATGGCCAAATAAGTCTGTTGCAAGCATGGCCTTCTCTATCCAATCACTGTGTTTTAATGGGCTTTGGCAGAAATTAGACATTTGTCCTTTTTTTCTTCATAGTGGAATATCACACTCCTGAGAATAGAATAGAATAGAATAGAATAGAATAGAATAGAATAGAATAGAATAGAATAGAATAGAATAGAATGTAAAGCAACACAACGCAATGCAACGCAATGCAATGCAGTGCAATGCAATTCTTTATTGGCCAAGTGTGATTGGATATACAAGATCTGTCTACTAGAAATTCAGCCAGGATATCTGTCCATTGTGTCCACTTCTCCCAAGGGAGTTTGGAAAGTCAAGGCAGTGCTTGAGATGCGCATACCTAAATGGAGGGGGTGGGAAGAAGAAGCTCCTTGTCCAATCAAAATCATTCACATGAAACATTGCTTTCTGGGAACAAGAAAAAAGATTCAGAAGAACAGTTTGGTTGAATTGTTGCTGAAAATAGGCTGATGGCCACCTGAGGCCTTAAGATCACAGTCACACCTCCCTTTTCTAAATGATCAGGTTTTGCATTAGACAACAATATTAGTAACCATAGTGAGTCCTTGCTCAAATTAAGCCTTGGATAACTTGGACTTCATTAACTCTAATCCTACAAGACTGCTGAACATGTTCAAACATGTCTAAATCTTTTTTTTGTCTTTCATGACACATCCTGTTGCAATTGCCACCAATTCACTGAACCTGTGAAGTCAAATAGCATATTTTCGGATATAGATATTGTATTTTCTTCTTTCTTTCCCTCCATTATCTCACTTTGTCCGATATTAGGTAGTAAAGTCCTCCTGCCAAGACTTTCTTGACAATATTTTCTTGTCCTAATTCTATAAGGTCTGCTGCATCTTGATGGGCGCTATGTAAATAATAAGGTACCTGCAAGGAAGTGAATTTCCAAGGTGTAATTAATGGGTACAATATTTGAATGGTTTGAGTCCACGTGCATTCTGGGCACACATCAGATATTATTCTAATTTGGTACAGAAATGGTGCTTTGGACTGAACCCCAGCAAAAGCATTTCTTTGCTATTCATTAAAGCAGGGATGGGAAATTAATTTTCCCAAGGGGCCAGATGAGAAACTGAGACTGCTGTGGATGGCCAAACCAATAGGGCTGTTAAGGTGCATAAGAATGCATGCGTGCACGTACGTAAATTGGAAAAAAAATAACAGTTGCCTTCAAAATAAGAGCAATCCTTGTGGGCCAGACAGGAACAACCAAAGGGCTAAATGTGGTCTGGGGGCTGAAAAATGCACAGATCTGCATTAAGCATCCCAACCCATATCAAACTTCTGAGCAAACCTGGAAAAAAAGGTGCAGCAGCCTCAACTCATAAAGTTAATGTACTTTTAAAGTAACAATATTATTATTGTTGTTGTATTATTATTATGCTTTGTTTGCCTGTTTCAGTTTGGGATACTTTAATAAATAACAGAGTGATCCACATAAGATCCAAAGCATTTTTTTTTCCAAATTATAAAATATGGCACACTTTTTCCAGCTAACAAATTTGATAAAAAGGCCTCCGCTTTTGTGAGGTGGGGTTCATCTTATCAGAGGCAGCCATGAACTACAGGTCACAACTGTTAGGCCTTTTAATAAAATTGGTCAGTCAGAAACAACGCTCCCAGACTTTTGATTTTGGGCACAGTAGACTAACACAGTTCTCCTCCTATAATTTTTGAACCATAAATCTGCTCATCACATATAATTCTTCCCACCCATCTCTCTCTCTCTCTCTCTCTCTCTCTCTCTCTCTCCCCCTCCCTCCCTCTCCCCCTCTCCCTTTCTCTCTCCTCTCTTTCTCTCTCACTCTCTCCCTTCCCCTCTTCCCCCCCTCCCTCTCTCCTCTCCTTTTCTCTCTCTCTCTCTCTTGGTGTATGTGTGTTGAACCCTTTCATTCAGAGACAGAATCATAATGCCTAAACCAGTCTGATGACTTCAGTAATGCCAGCCGAATCAATGTTAAGGCAGTAGGATTGTCAAAAGTATGTGTTCTGCCTGAACACAGGACAGATTTTTCATTCTGTGTCTTTGTAGTTTTGCTTATTGTTCTTTCCTTTGGCAAAGAGGCAGATGGCTTGTAAGGAAGAACCGTACTTTCCTGTTCTAATCTGGGGGGGGGAATGTGCCTATTAGTTTTAAGTCAACCTCTACTGCTTTCTCCTGTACATTTATTTACCAAAAGCAAAAGTAATAAACACTGACAACATTAAAAGGCCCCTGGGAAAGCAGACTTTGTTTGCTATGTAAACATTTCAGTTTTAGCATCACCTACAAACAATATTGCTGTTTAAAAAGGGTAATTCTTTTTTTTTTCCCAGCAAAAGTTATAATTTTGTAAACATGTTCACAGAATAAAATTAATAGGGCATAGAACACTTTGGATATTATGGTCCCATTTTCTTCATGTATTGCATATTTTAAGTGTGAAATTATTTTAGAAAAAATGCCTAATGGATGCTTTCTGTTAAAAACAAGCCAACAAACAACACTGCTTGATACACACACATCCAAATGCCAATGACAAAATACTTGGGATCTAAATATATATTATATACAAATACCTATACCCTTGATAGCCATTCCTTTAGGAAAAACAATTTAATACAACTCATTGAAATAATGAATTAAATAGAATAATCATTGCTTGTGCTGGTTTACATCTCACTGAAACTTTTCTTTTAAAGAAAAGTGCACCAAGACAAATTCCTTGTGTGTCCAATCACACTTGGCCAATAAAGAATTCTATTCTATTCTATTCTACTCTACTCTATTCTATTCTGTTTTGTAAAAAAAGTTTTTATTTTTAACATAAACATACGAACAAAACATAAAAACATAAAACCATCTTCCATTTTATATACATGCAGTGTGTCAGTTGGTTGCAAATCTTTCGTGCTATCCTTTTTGTCGTCATCACTCACAATTTATATAAACTTTCACATTGTCAAGCTAACATATGCTTATATATTTATCAGTTATTAATCATCTATGACTAGACTATTTATTCCATCATTTTATATGAGATATTCCAAATTTTAAAATTTATATTATACTTTTATCCAATGGGGCTGCCCTTGAGGACCACCCGGAGGCTTCAACTGGTCCAGAATGCAGCGGCGGGTTGTGATGGGAATGTCCCGATACTCCCATGTTACACCCCTCCTGCGTGCATTGCACTGGTTACCGGTTGCCCTCTGGGTGAGATTCAAGATGCTGGTTTGGACCTATAAAGCCCTTCATGGCTTAGGACCAGGATATCTATGTGAGACCCTGCTGTCAGTGACTGTTTCCCATCATCCTGTGCGCTCTCACAGACAGGGCCTCCTCGGGGTTCCATCAGCCAGACAATGTCGGCTGGCAACCCCTAGGGGTAGGGCCTTTTCTGTGGGAGTACCCACCCCATGGAACCAACTGCCCTGGAGCTTCGGGTGGCCCCTGACCTCCGCTCTTTCTGCCGGGGCCTAAAAACGTGGTTGTTCCAACTCGCTCACCTGGACTGAGGGTGTGTGTGGGGAGTTTTAATGACTGCTTTTAGTGTTTTAGATTATAATTGGGTTTCTTATTGGATTTCATCTCTTTTTAATTGTATATTGTATTGTTTTTATTGTACGCCACCCTGAGTCCTTAGGGAGATGGGGTGGCTTAGAAATCAAATAAATAAATAAATAAATAAATATAAATAAATAAATAAATAAATATTTGTCTATATTATATTTTATATCAATCTATTAAACTTCTATTACAAAATTATCTACTCTATTACATTACCAATTCTTTTTGTCCAACCATTGATAAAACAAATCCCATTTCATATAAAATTGTTTATCTTCTTTGTCTCTAATTTCAAATGTCAATTTACTCATTTCAGCACTGTCCATAATTTTCTTAATAACTTCTGCTGCATAGGTATTTTACCATATTTGCAATTCTTAGCAAATACAATTCTAGCTGCTGTTAAAACATTTACGATCAAATATTTCAACTCTTTATTGTATGTTTCTGGTATAATTCCCAATAAAAAGATCTCTGGTTTAAAGTTTATATGTTGTTTTATTATTTTTTCCAACCATGTGTGGATTTTAGTCCAATATTTTTTTGCATCTGAACATGTCCACCACATATGGTAATATGAACCAGGCATCTGATGACATTTCCAACATTTATCCCATTTGTTCTTAAACATTCTTGCAATTCTTGTCGGGGGTAGATGCCACTGGTAAAACTTCTTATACAAATTTTCTTTATATGCAGTTGACATTGCCATTTTATAATTTTGACACCACAATTTTTGCCACTTCTCTAAATCAATCCCATATCCAAAATTTCCCCCCCAAGCAATCATCGTTTCTTTAACTTGTTCTTCTTCCAATTTAAATTCTAATAAATGTCCATAAAGTTTTTAATTACCTTTTCATCAGTACCCATCAAAATTTTATCTAAATCAGTCAACTTATCATAAATACCTTCTGTTTTAAAAACTTTATCAAATCTAGATTGTACTTGCAAATATGAAAACCAATTCATTTTTACACCTTGTTCTTCCAATGCTGGTGAGATTTAAGTTCACTCTTTTCATTCAATATCTCACCATATCTGTTTGTTCTTTTTTATTTTATTTATTTATTTATTTTATTATGAGATTTATATGCCGCCCTATCTCCCTAAGGACTCAGGGCGGCTTATAACACTAAAAACCATGAAATACAAATATTAAAAATAAATTAAACCCAAAAATCTCATAATTGCAAAAATCTAAAATTTAACACCCATTAAAAACCCTCTTTTATATATTACTGGGTAGGAAAAAGCTTCAATAGTAGATATCCATAATGGAATTTTTAAATAATATTGTCTTTTTGTCTTCTCCCAGTTCAAAAACAGTGCCTCTCGAATATAATGTCTTCTAAAATATTCCTGTGTTTTAGTTCCCTTATACCAAAGGAAAGCATGCCATCCTAGCAGCAAGTCATGTTCTTCTAAAGTCAATAGTCTAGTATTTCTTAATGTTATCCATTCCTTTACCCACATCATACTTGTCGCCTGGTAATATAGCTCCCAATTGCTCTCTAGGTACATCACCTACTGCATCTTCTTCTTTTTCTTTTTCAATTACTGCTATACACTCCACTTGAAATTCAATTAGTGACTCTTCTTTTCCTTCTTCTTCCTCCTTTCCTCTAAAATATTCTAAGTAGAATAACTCCACTTTTCCAACTGTGTTGATTCTGTGTCTTTGTTCCTGCCAAGTGAACAAGAGGCCTTCTAGCATCAACCATCTATAGTTTATTCCTCTTTTAAGTAACTCTTTAGTCAAAAATGTATATTCTCTTCTCATCTCTCTTACTCTTCTTGGTACTTGTTTCAGCACCACAATTTCTTTGCCTTTGTACTTTAATGTTTTCTCTCTTGCCACTTGTAGTATCTGTGTTTTGATTATCTTCTTAGTAAATCTAATATGTACTTCTCTTGGTAACTATTCTATTCTATTCTAAAGTGCACAGGTGACAGTTTTAAGATAGAGATAGGCAACGTTTTAGTGGATAGCAGGTGCATTTATTCAATTATTACTGTATTGTTTAATAACTGAGATTTTATGAACCCAGAACAATCAAATAATGATGCCATGTATACAGGCAGGGCTGGAATTTCCAAGAAAGAGGATTAAAGGGGGAGTTTAGTTTTATTTTTTTTTCCTTGAATTAGATTGTTAAGCCTATCCTACTTCCTGCACGCTTGAACTTCTATAGGTAGCAGTACCTGTACAGTACATGGCTGGCTGGGAGTTGAGGTCCACAGGTCCTAAAGTTGCCAAGATTAGACACCTCTGGCATAATTCCTCACCATCACCAGAGGGTCCATGAACTACAGCAATATTGCTGCTGTTAGCTGGAACTTAGGCACAAAAGAATTTTAAAACCCTTTTTGAAAACTCAAACATGAATAAATATCCTGGCACAGTAACAATCCTCCTGATTCATGTCTGTTGGAAGCTAATACAACCCGGAACTGTGAATCTGAAGAGCTGCATTCCTGTTGGGAAAGTCAGCATTTCTAAACCACTACACACTTACCTGACAGGCAATTTCTCCTCTCTCAAACAATGATGAGTGATTATTTACATGCTTCATGCAGCAGACTTGTAAAATCTCTTGCTGTGAACATTCCTTGAGATGTCTGTTAAAGAAGATGAGTAAACATGCTGCCATTTCTCCAACAAAAGGAACAAAGAGGGGAGAAGGATCGGATTAAATTTAACCCTTGCAGAAATATATTGGAAAAATAACTTCCTAGGATTTGGAAATTATCCATTATCCCTACCGATGCATCCTAAAGGTTCCTTTGGACCTTCTGCTTGTAAGGATAGTCCACTTACCCTTTCTCAAGAACAAGCAGGGGGTTGGATTAGAAGATCTCCAATATCCCTTCCAACTCTGTTATTCTGTTACTGTCATCCTCACTTTGCTTTAAGGTTGCCAAGAAGTCAACTTCTGCCCATAATTTGTTGTGTAGTAAATGAAAAGTAACTTTTATCTAACTTCTGACAGCACAAGTGGTAGCTTGCAATCTGTCTTTTATGCTTTGTCTAGGTAATATATCCACCCAATGAAATACACAGTGTTGTTGTGGACAAACCACTCTGTTCTAGTCACTAGTCGCTTTTTTCCAAAGCTATTTTGTTCTGGGTTGCAAACTGGTTAAATGGAGGGAAGGCTACATGAAGGAGATAGAGCAGAATGGAAGGCTCCTTTGAGTTTGTGTGGATGCATTTCTGCAGAGGAGCAGAATTAGAAAGCAAATAAAGCCCAAACCTCTTCCTGACAAGCATAAAGAAGGAAACAAACCATCTTCTTCTGCTCTGAGTAGATTTAATTTAATTTAATTTAATATTGGGATTTCTATGCCGCCCCATCTCCCGAAGGACTTAGGGAGGCTCACATCAATAAAAAACAGAAATACAAAGTTTAAAAAACTATTAAATAAGAGAACCCCAATTACATACATTAAAACATTAAAAACCAACAAACAAATTTTAAAAAGCAATTTAAAAAACCCCTTCAGTCCAGGTCAGCCGATCGAAAAAGCCATGTCTTCAGGTTGCGATGGAAGGATCGAAGGTCAGGAGCCATCCGAAGCTCCACGGGTAGTTGATTCCAAAGGGCGGGTGCACCCACAGAGAAGGCTCTCCCCCTGGGGGTCACCAGCTGACATTGTCTGGTCAATGGCACCCTGAGGAGACCCTGTCTGTGGGAGCACACAGGGCAATGGGAAACCATTGCTGGCAGTAGGTGCTCCCGTAAATACCCCAGACCTAAGCCATGAAGGCTTAGATGTTCCACCTACTTGCCCTAGTCTAAAATTTAGTAGTATTTTGGGCTTGATGAAGAATGGTGGGGCTTGTTAAAACCAAGTGCTGGAAGAAGGCAAGTCTTTGGAGTGAGCTGAAGGGTAGGATACAATTGACAATAATTTGCCAGATGAATTTTCCAGCTGATATGACAGCAAGAATGGTGAAATAATGAAACCATGCTCCACTAATAAACCAATGAAATGCTGTTGTGGACAAATATGTCTTATCCTGAGAAGGGCCTATCCAATGTATGATTATATGACTACTGGATATTTTTTGTTAATGCAAATGAAAACCACATGTTCTCAAAGATCCATTCAAAAACTGGAAAGGGATTGCCACTTGCCTTCCTAGAACAGGCAGGAGGATAAAGGAGCAGAGGAATCCAGTTGAGGGCTATGGTAACCATCATTAAAACAGAACACTTAGCCAGTGACATTTAAGTATTTTTGTCTTGACCATAGATTGAATGCTAAGTGTAAGGAGGTTAGATCAGCCAGGGAAGTTGTGACAGATCTGAAACAGTACACAACACCTGGGATTATATTCCTTTATTTCACCTAGCCTCCACCCAAGTCTTGGGTGAGCCTTAGAAGAGCCTTGGTGGTGCAGGCTGTTAAACACCTAGCACTTAGTTCCAGCTGTCTGCAATTAGTGCAGGCTCGAATTCCACCAGGCTCAAGGTTGACTCAGCCTTCCCTCCTCTCGGGGTAGGTAAAGTGAGGACCCAAGATTGTTGGGGGCAATAAACTGACTTTGTAAAAATGCTGCTTGGGGCAAAAGCCCTAGTAATAAGCAGGCATATACAATGGAATGAAGGCTATTGCTGAGTGCATTGGGTTGTGCTCCAAAAATTGTAAGCCGCCCTGAGTCTCCGGAGAAGGGCGGCATATAAATATGAATTTTTTAAAAGTCTGGTTCATACTTGCATTGTTCATGTACCTCTATGTCCCTGATATGGCTCTTGTTAGTGTTTGCATCTGACTGTTTTATTAGTTTGATCCATCCGTTCACTTTCACATCAAGCAACAAGACTCATCAGATGGCTCATTTGAAAGTGATTAATGTACTCTGTGAATAATAACCCCCCCCCTTGTTATTATTAAACAGCCAAAGGTGTGCTGGGTTGGCAAATTGCTCATAAATGAAATGCTTAATGCATCCTAATGCTTAATTGCATTTTTCAGTTTTAATTTTGAGGCTGGAGGGTAGCACAGGTAAGACATTCCACCATAGGAAAAGAGACTGGATGATCTCCCCCTTCCCTCCCCACAACTGATGGATTGACAGATTGGCAAGGGTTTCCTTCTAGATTGTCAGTCAAATGTGCTAAGTTTGTCTGGGGCCTGGGAATTGCTATAGAAGATATATGGGCCAGCGTGGGACTTTTTATTCATGCTTTGGTAGGGAATTAGTCACAGAGCCAGTAAGTTGTAGTTATACAAGCAGTCTTGCGAAGCTGCAATTCCAAACACATTTCATTCCATAGCATGTGCAATGGAGCAATATCTGTCAAAGAACTGTTTTGTCCTTGTAGGAGAGGAGAGGAAATTTTTGTGGTTGTCCATTAATTGGAGACATTGAACATGCTGATTTACACTGCTTGGGAAAACATATACTGTAAGCTTAGGTGGAAACAAGGAAAGCCATACTGCATCTTGGTTTCTTTTTTGGATCATCATCTTCTTTTAACCACACATAATCCCTTGCGGGGTGAAGTCTGGGCAACCGAATGGAGCTGAGTGTTTACTGGCCGGATGCCCTTCTCATAGCCAATGTGGAGTTATATTCAACAGATATGTTCTCAACATGCCCAGAGAGAGAAATATCAGGATCGAACTCACAGCCTCCCTATTGTGAGGCAAGACCTCCACATCTATGCCATGCACCACTTGGCTTCTTTTTTAGATCAAAAGAAGGAAAATATTCAGTTAGTAATAAGTTGTGGGGTCCTTGGTGTTCTCTGAGTTTGGTGGTTTTCTTGAAGAGGTTTCAATACCAAAGTTGAAACTATGACCACTGCTTTCTTAGTTATTCCAATATCAAGAGCACCACAATAGAGACAAACTCATGGTTAACAGCACCAAACTTGATTGCAGGAAATACGACTTCAGCAACAGAGTGGTCAATGTCTGGAATACTCTACCTGACTCTGTGGTTTCTTCCCCAAACCCCCAAAACTTTAAGCTTAGACTGTGTACTATTGACCTCACCCCTTTTCTAAGAGGTCTATAGGGGGCGTGCATAAGCGCACCAACATGCCTACCGTCCCTGCCCTATTGTTTTTTTTTCTTATATGTATCCATTTCATGTATTCATAACTATGTTTATACTTATACCTGTTATCTTATAATCGCTTGACAGAATAAAATAAATAAATAAAAATAAAAAATAAAAAGTTTGGTAATCAAAGTATCTGCAAGAAAACTACCAAGCTGATAGAGCACCAGCTGAGAGAGCACCAGTTCTGAGCTATAATTACTCTCTTCTGTTTTTAGTAAGATGATGTACAGTAAGTAAAACTGTATAAAAATGCAGGAATAAAAAAGACTTATATTGACTGCATCTTAGCTATGTTGGGGCCAGTTGAGACTTAGGCGTGATTTTCATCCTGGATTGGAGTAATAAGGCATAATGAAATAAATGACATGAATATCATTTGCTGGAATGAAAATATTGTTCCCTCCTTATGTCCCGGATTGTACCAACAATCAAGGTAGAAGTATCAATAGATTTTTTTAAAATGTACTTTATTTACTTAGGACCATTCAGTTTGTTGTCTTAATACCTCCTTCTATTTGGGGGAAGGTTCTGAACAAATGTAAATTAAAAAGGAAGAAAACTTGTCCTTTTGAAGAATGACATAACAAAGAAATGAATTAAGTTAAATTAACTATATGACTTTCAGTGTCTTCAGAGTCTAAATACCACAAGTATTATAATTTATGTACTCTTGAATCAAAAGATATGTTTTTTTTCCTGCTTTAACACTATTATTGTCAATCTTATCAATCCTAGGCACCCTATGCCTCATTAATGCTGTATAAATATTCATAAGAACAATTTCTGGATCCTTCTTTTTTTTCATATCTTTCTTTGGACAGAGATCCTATAATCTATATCTTGTCTGGTAGCTTTTTCCCCATGACCAGTATAATTGAAAAGTCAATAACACACAATTTAGAAGCCCATTTCACTTAATTCACTAGAGTTTGTGTTGGCAGGCTGTGAGTGTTATACTAATAGTAAGAAAAGGGTTTCATGGAATAGCAAAGTTCAAAGCAAGCCATGCTTTCAAGTTTGCCCATTTTTAAACCATTTTTTATACTACATTTTTAGCCAACACTGCTTTTCTAAAACAATTGTATATAGCTTCTGTTGGCACATCCTAGACAATCCAGTGATCACTCTTCCATCATGTTGTTCTCTTTTATCTACTCCCAATTAGGGTAATTGAGTTTGGAAGCCAAATTTATCCTGCTGAAAGTACAATGGTCCTGGCTTTAGTCTCTAGTGACCTACTGATCACAAGGGGACAATAGAAGGCAGCTAGATAATTTACTGGTTTATTCTATGGTTTTTATAGTCCACTCAACTAGAAAGAGTCTGGATAGGTTGCAGGTGAAATAGTAAACACCAGAATAATATAAATCAAAATTATTTTTAAAAAGTCAATATACGTTAATAGTAATAATTCAATCCTCTCCCCCACAATAGGATACCAATAGATCTTAGCTAGAGTTTTTTTTTAATTCATATTTATATGCCGCCCTTCTCCGAAGACTCAGGGTGGCTTACAATTTTTGGAGCGCAACCCAATGTGCTCAGCAATAGCCTTCATTCCATTGTATATGCCTGCTTATTACTAAGCGGCATTTTTACAAAGTCAGCTTATTGCCCCCAACAATCCAGTTAACATCCAGTGGGGAAAAAAACCCTTTTTTAAATATCTGAGAACCAGGAAAGAGCTTTATAGACGTCTGGTCATAAGGAGCTTTGAAATGTCACTGTTCAGTTGGCGAA
Organism: Naja naja; assembly: GCA_009733165.1. Lineage (NCBI taxonomy): Eukaryota > Metazoa > Chordata > Lepidosauria > Squamata > Elapidae > Naja > Naja naja. The sequence goes on from CM019150.1 coordinate 72,127,152, forward strand.
TCCAGAAAAAGAAACTCCTGAGACATTATTTTACCCAAAGTATAAAACTTTACTGAATAAACCACATTGGCACAAAAGAAGCGAAACCAGCTCTGGGTTTCCCATGCAAAAGCAAGTATAGTTAATTCCCCCTTTCCCTACAGGCCACCCACAGTCCATTACATCCACCAATCACTTCTGTTCATTTTGTTATGGGAACCCGCCAGCTACACTGGGACATCTGCTCAGGGTGTCCTTGAGGTGAAAGCAATGTCTCACAAGAACTGACAGATGCTTGGATGCCATTCCCCCCCACCCTTGCATTCCATTCCAACCCCCCTCACTTTTTTTTGTCAATCTGTGTGCGAAGCAAGAATGTAGGTGAAAGTATGAGTCAGTCTTGATAGTCGCTACCAAGAAGGCCTGTCTTCTCTCCCTACCCCCTGACTCACTTCAGAGAGAGAACTTTTAACAGGCCTTTTCGAGATGTTCTTATCAGACAGGCAGATTCTGGTAAAGTGGTGCCTGATATAACTTGGTGTAAGCATCTGGAAGAGAGTGTAGTATTTAGGGTCTGTGTCCATCCACTTGGTCTTCACTCTGCCTGCTCATTGTCCAAGAGATGAGTAATGCATGGTCACAACTTTTTGCTTTTCACCTCAGGCAAAAGCTGGAAATTATAGGCTTTTGTCAAGTGGTCACAGCCAGTGGTGGGATTCTACCAGTTGGGCCCGGTTCAGGCAAACCAGTAGTAAAAAATGCTACCATTCAGCTGAACCAGTAGTAAAAAAACAGCTATCAGTTTGACCGAAACGGTATTTTTTTTTCTCCCGACTATCAGTTGTTCCAATGATCAGCTGTGCTGGGATCCTACTCACTGTCTTACTGCTTCACCCAGGAGGCTTCCCTGAGGCTCAGGAGGCAAAAAAAATGGAGCAGGTGTGTGTGTGTGTGTGTGTGCACAAAAAAGAAGAAGCCACACCCACCCAGTCACATGACCATGCCCATCTAGCCACTCCCATCTAGCCACTCCCACCTAGCCACGCCCACAGAACCAGTAGTAAAAATATTTGCATCCCACCTCTGGTCACAGCCCTCAACTTTTTGGACCCACACCCTATCCCACAGACACCCCTTCATAATGTACAGTAGCTATTTTTGTATGCTGGAGTACATCTAGGTTAACTCCTACCTGTAGTCCATGTTAGATTGTGAAAAATCTCTGTGTTTTGTCACCTGGGTGACAAAATCTTTTCCTATCTTCAGTGGACTGTTTTTGCGTCCTGTCTGTGCATTATTTAATATGTATTTGACCACATTATAATTTCCCAGTCACATCTCTGGCCAGTACTAAGAAAAACATTAATGCTTACACAATTGCTGCTTCTTTATTCTCTCTTTATTCTGGGCACTTATATTTTATAGTCCAATTAATTATTTTAGTTTAGAGAAACTGCCATATTGTCCACGACATTTGCCCAGAAGAAAAGGACAAATAAAACGCCCAATTATCTGGACGCTACAGCCTTTTGTCTGTATATCATTATGAAGCTTTTAATACAAATGCTAGATTTTCATTAGCTAAATGCCTCTTTGCCCTTAATGAGTTCTTAAAGAATAAGGGCAACATTCGGTTTCGACTTTCACCAATATTTCTCTCATTATCCAAGTGCCTACAGGAGATAAAATGAGGAGAGCTGTCCCACCTTTGAAATTAGCACTTGAAAAATCAAGCTCTGCACTCTTAAAAATGTCAGCCTTTTGAGGTGAGCCAACTGAGGAAAAAGACACTACAAAAATTACTGAAGTGCTACTTTATTGGTCACAAAGTTTCCCTTTGCCTTTTTTTTATACCAAAGAGAATCAAGATGGGGTAACCTTGAGTTTCTTGCTCACCCCCTCCTCTTTTTCAAGGCTGAGCACGCATTTATTTAATTGTTCTTGCATTCCTTCTTCAAGTATATATGTTCTATAAACACAGGCACCTTCCCAGAACATTGTTCAACCTACTCTCTGGCACTTGGAGAAAAGAGTAATGATGCAACATCCAACTATCAGTAAATGCATTTTTGTCAAGCGCAGGACACCAGGAGCCCAGGCGGGCGGCTGCGGGAGCTCATCTTCACATGGGGGCACTGGCAGCAGATGGAGGCAGAGGCACAGGGGAGAAGGTAAGCAATTCTAACACTCTGCACGGACTGCAGGCAAGCTGAGAGATGTGAAGACAAGCCTCCCTCATCAGCCCACCCACTCTGTCCCACCATCTCTTGGCTTGCCTGTGGCCTGAGCAGCATGTCCAGATTGTGTGTCTCTCCACCGCCCCCCGCTCCTATGCTTCTGTCTGCTGCCAGTGCCACCCTGTGAAAATGAGCCTCCTTTGGTTGGTCACCCACTCTGGCCCATCAACTCTCCACTTTCCTGCAGCATGCTGGCACATCCAGATTGCGTGCCTCCCCCCACTCCACCCCCACACCTCTGCCGCTGTCTGCTGCTTGGACAGGTAATCAACTCACCTGCACTGCACGGGCTACACAGCTCCAGAGTGCACTGGCCAAGGGGCCAGTGGACTGCAGTTGCTGCAGGACTTCAGCCCCTGCATGCTCACCACCAGGCTAGTCATCCTGAAATAGTGTTTCCCAAAAAATAAGTCCTAGTGCTTATTTTGGAGCCCCAAATATTTATTTATTTATTCGATTAGTCAATTGCTTACAAGATAATAGGTATAAGTATAAACATAGTTATAAATACATGGATACATATAAGAAAATAAAAGAAACAATAGGACAGGGACGGTAGGCACTTTGGTGTGCTTATGCACGCCCCCTACAGACCTCTTAGGAAAGGGATGAGGTCAATAGTAGACAGACTAAGGTTAAAGTTTTTGGGGTTTGGGGAAGAAACCACAGAGTCAGATAGAGTATTCCAGACATTGACCACTCTGTTGCTGAAGTTGTATTTCCTGCAATCAAGTTTGGTGCGGTTAACCATGAGTTTGTATCTATTGTGTGCTCTTGTATTGTTATGGTTGAAGCTGAAGTATTCATTGACAGGTAGGACATTGCAATGTATGATTTTATATACTACACTTAGATCGGACCAAAGATGGCATAGTTCTAGGTTTTCTAGGTCTAGAACCTCAAGTCTGGTGGCATAAGGTATTCTGCAAAGAGTAGAGGAGTGGAGAACTCTTCTTGTGAAATATTTCTGGACTTTCTCTACTGTGTTAATATCAGCTACGTAATGTGGGTTCCAGACTAGTGAGCTGTATTCAAGTATTGGTCTAGCAAATGTTTTGTATGCTCTAGTTAGTAGTAGTATATTACCAGAGAAAAAGCTACGTAGGATTAGGTTAACAACTCTTAATGCCTTTTTGGCTATGTAGTTACAGTGGGCTCTAGCATTTAGATCATTTGAGATGAGTACTTGTCAGAGTTTGGATCATCAACAAGGTCTTGACTATTTAGCCTGCATTTTATTTTCTGATTTTTTTTTTTGCCAATATGTAAGACAGAGCATTTATTTATTGAGATTTGAAGTTGCCATTTGTTTGACCATTCTGATACATAGTCGAGGTCTTTTTGAAGGGTAGCAGTATTGTCTGTGGTGTTGAATAGCTTTACATCATCAGAAGAGAACTAATTGCTCTTAATATGATCACAGAGGTCATTTATGTAGAACACTGCCTTGAGGGACACCACTGTTGACAGTATAATAGTAAAATAGTATAAATATAAATATAAATAAATAGTATAAATATAAATAGTAAAATAAAAATAATAAATAATAATAAATAATAATAAAATAATAAAAAATAAAAAAATAGTAAAATAAAAATAGTAAAATAGTATAAGACCAGGTCTTATTTTTGGGGAAACACTCTGTGTGTGTGTGTGTGTGTGTGTGTGTGTGTGTGTGTATGTGTGTGTGTAATATATATTATTCTATTAATGATAGGTCTAAATATGTGCATATTTAGAGATATTGATAATCCAAATCACGGGATTGAGAGCAGACAGAATGAAGGCAGACAAGTGAGTTTCTCCTAACATTCTTCAGTCCTAGTCAACCCACTAACAATTAATAATGATAATCTAATAAATCCACACTAGGCTTGTCAAACAAGTCTTAGGGGATTTGAGCTATCAGATCTCATTAAAAACAGAATTAAACACTCACCCTTTCTAAGACTGACTTAACAATTAAGGCCACACAATCTGGAACAACTAAGGAAAAAAACATTCTCAGCTGGATGTCCTCCAGATGTGTGATGCTATATCTACCATAAATTTCAGACATTGGCAGACTGACTGAGACCTGCAAGAGGCATGAATACATATGTATATCACATAATACCCATACCTATATACATATACTCTGTGTGTGTGTGTGTGTGTGTGTGTGTGTGTGTGTGTAAAAATAAATAAAAAGTATTGAGCTGAGGGAAGCTGGCCTAAAATAATGTTAATAAGGAAGATAGTAAAAACTTACCTCACACAGGTAAGTTTAAATTATTTTTCATCATTCAAAAGAACAATAAAAGTATTTAATAATAATGAAAAGCAGATCCATATCTCTTTAAAATTGAAAGAATATATTTATTCAGAACTATTGAGCAAATTAATGTGTCTTACTTCCAAATATAGAACCATGTATTTATAGTACATGCTTTTTAAAATATGAATAAATATTCCTATAAGCTTCAGATTCTGATAACGAGATATTTTAGAATCTGAATCAGAATAGAGTTAAAAGGTACCTTGGAGGTCTTCTAGTCCAGCCCCCTACTCAAACAGGAGATCCTACCATTTCATACCATTTCTTCTCTATTTTAATTTTTTAATAGCCTTCCAAAAAAAAAAGACCAGGTTCTCATGCTCAAAACTGAGCTCTTCCATAAAGAATTTGTAGACTTGCTGGCTAAGCTGAATATATGTAGAGTTGAAATGTGTTTATAATGATTCATTTCACATTTATTTTTTTTCCTAAAACATAGGTACTTTATGTAAGTTGCAATAATTTTCACCATGAATGTTTTTACCTTCTCTGGATGTTTTATCTGTTAACCATCAGGAGTTTAGTAATATAAAAGAAAAATAAATGACATTTTTTAAATTTAAAAATGTTATCAGATGCATAAAAATGGGGGGGGGGGCCTCAGAGAAAAAATATGTTGTATTTTTCAAAATAACTCTGGCATTTTAGATATCACTATTTCTTAAACATACCTTGAATGTAAAATGGCAAGGTCCTTTCATTTCACCAGCTGGGTGAAATGTTTATATCGAGTGGATTTGGCAGACTTTGGAGAAATATAGGAATGATCTTTTAGGTTGTTCTGGGATTATATTGCTCACCACAGAAGCTTATTATTTATTTTGAAGCAGAAGAGTTCCAAAATCACAGCTTCTAGGTCACTAACATCTTTATGTTTCTTCTCATACCACTCTTCAAAGAAGTTTCTGCTTAAGTTTAAATGGCAATGTATCATTCATTCCACTTTCTATGTCTTTCCATCAAAATAAGATATAACTATTATTAACTACTATAACTATTTGACATTGGAAAGAGCTGCTCTGAAGTAACAATCCTAGATCGTTTACTTTCCACATATTTAGTGATGAGAAGTCTGAGGGGTCTTAATTAGTGTGAGAAGAGTTTAAAGATTTCTTTTAAAAATAGGCTAAATGGTTTCCTTTATATGTAATACAATATATTTTTCTACCTGTTTTTATGCATCTGGTAACATTTTTAAATTTTAAAAAATGTTAATTTAAAACAAATTGAAGGTAATAACTGTCATCTAGAATTAGACACCTGAGACAAATCATTTTATATCCATACTAATAAATTCCAATGCTGTGATTCTAATATGTCTAATATTGCAAAACACAGCAATTTAGACCGGGGGGTGGTGGTCTCCAAACTTGGCAATTTTATTATTTGTGGATTTTGATTCCCAGAATTCCCCAGCCGGCATTCCACAATTCCCCCAACCAGTCCTCAATAGTAAATTGCAAGTTGGCTGCATCCTACTCTTAAATATTTTCCATCATGTTTTCTCATTAAGAACAAAAACCAAAACAAAGTCTTCCCATTACACAGAATGGGAATAGCCAAAAATGCAGCATTACATTCACCATGTATGTGACTCTGTCTGGAGAGGAGGTGATTTTTATTTTATTTATTTATTTTATTTTTATTTTATTGGACTTATATGCCGCCCCATCTCGAAGACTGTGGCTCACAATTAAAACATACAAATACAATAAATAGATTAAAAAAGAATTAAACCATTGTGAAGTCCAATAAAGCCGAATTAAAGTTAAAACTATCCCATACTCCCCACAAGGTAATCACAGCTCAACTTGGTCAAATAGCCAGGTCTTCAAATCGGGTGGAAGGTGCGGAGGTCAGGCGGAGGTCCAGAGGCAGTTGGTTCCATAAGTCCGGGGCCACCACAGAATAGGCTCGCGGAGGACCGCCAGCCAACATTGACTTGCTGCGGGACCCGAGAGCCCCTGCCTGTGTGTCCGTACAGAGGCGGTTGGTCTCGATATCGGCAGGAGCTCCCTTAAATATTGTGGACCCATGTCGTGGAGGACTTTGAATGTTAAAGCCAAAACCTTGAACCTCACCCGGAGTGCAACCGGCAGCCAATGCAGGGCACGCAGGAGGTGGGTAATATGGGAGAATCGGGTAACTCCCATCACAACCCAGGCCGCATTCTGCACCAGCTGCAACCTCCGGATGGTGTTCAAGGGCAGTCCTAAATAGAGAGCATTGCAGTAGTCGAGTCATGAGGTAACAAGGGCATGAGTGACTGTACGCAGGGCATCTCGGTCCAGAAACGGGCGAAGCCGGCGAACCAGCTGGACCTGGGCAAAGGCCCCCCTGGTGATGGCCCCGACCTGCTCCTCCAACTGGAGCCATGCATCCAGGAGGACCCCCAGGTTCATTGCCCTATCCACAGGGGGCAACACCACTCCCCCTATGGTCAATGACGGACAATCTTGACTGGACCAAGATGCCGGTATGTACAGCCACTCAGTCTTGGCCGGGTTGAGCCGAAGCATGTTTCCGTCCATCCAGGTCCGTACTGCATCCAGACAGCGAGTCATCACGGAGAGGGCATCACTGATCTGGTTTGGGGTAGAGATGTATAACTGGGTATCATCAGCATACTGGTGATACCTCACCCCAAAACCACAAATGATCTCACCCAGCGGTTTCATGTAGATATTAAATAAAAGGGGAGAGGACCGACCCCTGAGGGACCCCACAAGTGAGCCTCGGGCCGCACCTCTGTCCCCCTGTCAACACGGATAGGACCGCCTAGAGGTAGGAGGAGAGCCACCAAGAACAGTGCCCCCACTCCCAACCCCTCCGAGGCCGCAAAGGATACCATGGTGAATGGTCAAAAAGTCGCTGAGAGGTTCATAGGACCAGGACAGAGGAAAACCCCTGTCCTGGGCCTCCAGAGATCATCCATCAGTGCGACCAATGCCATCTCGTGCTGAAACCAGGCTGGAAGCCCGATTGGTACATGGATCTAGGTAGTCCGCTTCATCCAGGAAAAGAGGAAACTGCTGAGCCAACACATCTCAACAACCTTCAAAAAGTGAAGGTTGGAGACTGGGCGAAAAGTTGTCTAACACGGTCGGGTCCAGGGCAGGCTTCAGGAGGGGCCTCACCACCAC
>CM019150.1:72135827-72498079 GCA_009733165.1 Naja naja
TTTTTTTTTCTTATATGTATCCATTTCATGTATTCATAACTATGTTTATACTTATACCTTATATTATAATCGCTTGAGAATAAATAAAATAAATAAATAAAAATAAAAAAAAAGTTTGGTAATCAAAATATCTGCAAGAAAACTACCAAGCTGAGAGAGTACCAGCTGAGAGAGAACCAGTTCTGAGCTATAATTACTCTCTTCTGTTTTTAGTAAGATGATGTACAGTAAGTAAAACTGTATAAAAATGCAGGAATAAAAAGACTTATATTGACTGCATCTTAGCTATGTTGGGGCCAGTTGAGACTTAGGCGTGATTTTCATCCTGGATTGGAGTAATAAGGCATAATGAAATAAATGACATGAATATCATTTGCTGGAATGAAAATATTGTTCCCTTATGTCCCGATTGTATCAACAATCAAGGTAGAAGTATCAATAGATTTTTTTTAAATGTACTTTATTTACTTAGGACCATTCAGTTTGTTGTCTTAATACCTCCTTCTATTTGGGGAAGGTTCTGAACAAATGTAAATTAAAAGGAAGAAAACTTGTCCTTTTGAAGAATGACATAACAAAGAAATGAATTAAGTTAAATTAACTATATGACTTTCAGTGTCTTCAGAGTCTAAATACCACAAGTATTATAATTTATGTACTCTTGAATCAAAAGATATGTTTTTTCCTGCTTTAACACTATTATTGTCAATCTTATCAATCCTAGGCACCCTATGCCTCATTAATGCTGTATAAATATTCATAAGAACAATTTCTGGATCCTTCTTTTTTTTTCATATCTTTCTTTGGACAGAGATCCTATAATCTATATCTTGTCTGGTAGCTTTTTCCCCATGACCAGTATAATTGAAAAGTCAATAACACACAATTTAGAAGCCCATTTCACTTAATTCACTAGAGTTTGTGTTGGCAGGCTGTGAGTGTTATACTAATAGTAAGAAAGGGTTTCATGGAATAGCAAAGTTCAAAGCAAATGCTTTCAAGTTTGCCCATTTTAAACCATTTTTATACTACATTTTTAGCCAACACTGCTTTTCTAAAACAATTGTATATAGCTTCTGTTGGCACATCCTAGACAATCCAGTGATCACTCTTCCATCATGTTGTTCTCTTGTATCTACTCCCAATTAGGGTAATTGAGTTTGGAAGCCAAATTTATCCTGTTGAAAGTAGGCTTTAGTCTCTAGTGACCTACTGATCACAAGGGGACAATAGAAGGCAGCTAGATAATTTACTGGTTTATTCTATGGTTTTTATAGTCCACTCAACTAGAAAGAGTCTGGATAGGTTGCAGGTGAAATAGTAAACACCAGAATAATATAAATCAAAATTATTTTTTAAAAGTCAATATACGTTAATAGTAATAATTCAATCCTCTCCCCCACAATAGGATACCAATAGATCTTAGCTAAAAAAAAATTTTAATTCATATTTATATGCCGCCCTTCTCCGAAGACTCAGGGTGGCTTACAATTTTTGAGTGCAACCCAATGTGCTCAGCAATAGCCTTCATTCCATTGTATATGCCTGCTTATTACTAAGCGGCATTTTTACAAAGTCAGCTTATTGCCCCCAACAATCCAGTTAACATCCAGTGGGAAAAAACCCTTTTTAAATATCTGAGAACCAGGAAAGAGCTTTATAGGCGTCTGGTCATAAGGAGCTTTGAAATGTCACTGTTCAGTTGGCGAATCCAGAAAAAGAAACTCCTGAGACATTATTTTACCCAAAGTATAAAACTTTACTGAATAAACCACATTGGCACAAAGAAGCTGAAACCAGCTCTGGGTTTCCCATGCAAAAAAGCAAGTAGTTAATTCCCCTTTCCTACAGGCCACCCACAGTCCATTACATCTCACTCTGTTCATTTTGTTATGGGAACCCGCCAGCTACACTGGGACATCTGCTCAGGGTGTCCTTGAGGTGAAAAGCAATGTCTCACAAGAACTGACAGATGCTTGGATGCCATTCCCCCACCCTTGCATTCCATTCCAACCCCCTCACTTTTTTTTGTCAATCTGTGTGCGAAGCAAGAATGTAGGTGAAAGTATGAGTCAGTCTTGATAGTCGCTACCAAGAAGGCCTGTCTTCTCTCCCTCCCTGACTCACTCACTTCAGAGAGAACTTTTAACAGGCCTTTTCGAGATGTTCTTATCAGACAGGCAGATTCTGGTAAAGTGGTGCCTGATATAACTTGGTGTAAGCATCTTATTTAGGGTCTGTGTCCATCCACTTGGTCTTCACTCTGCCTGCTCATTGTCCAAGAGATGAGTAACCTAGACTGCAGATTGCCTGCCTCTATGCGCTGCTGCTTCTGCCCTTTTGTGACATCTGGAATCCTCCTTCTGACTGCCTTGGAGTCATTTTACCATCAATGACTATTCCTGCTTTGTTTTTCACGCTTGGACTCTCTCTCCCCTTTGGACCTGGCTCTTTCCCATTGCAGTGGGAGGGCAATGGAGGGCATATCCTCCCCTGTTGTGAGGACAGGGGTTTTTGTTTGCATCACCATCCCACCATAAGTCACTACGGTGAGAGCAGTGGCTTGGCCATTTCAATCTTGGCCCTAGCACCGTGAGAGAGCTGCTTGTTGGAGGGTTGGTGATTGTTTGGTTTGCCTTGGATGCCCGGTCCTTTTGTGTGTTCCATCTATGCTATATTCACTGTTTTGCCCTTCTTTCCCTTGGATGATAGATGCTAGCTTACTCATCGTTGGAGCTACGGGCCCTCCAGACTGTTCCCTGTCTTTGGAGTGGCCTTTGGGTTATCGAGCCTACCTCAATGACGGATCTTGGGATCCGGAGAGGTGGCATGGCAACCAGAGGGCTAAATTTTAAATTTGGAATTAAGGGGAAGCTTTTAAAATTTTTAATTCGTTGTTTTAAGGGTTAGGAAGGGGTGTTTGATCTGGTCTATACAGCTCTTCCAGGCCACTTCTGGTCTCAGCGGGTGGGGTGGGGTGGGGGGCCTGGGGTCTGGCGGGAGAGGGCGGGGTTGTCCATCGACAGGGTGATCGGCTATGGCAGGGGGGAGGGGACAGGGGTCAACATGGCTGGGAGCCGCCCCGATGTACGGTGGTGGCGCGCTCCGACCCCAGGTCGCTTCCGCCCCTGGGGTCTTGGGAGACGGGTCTCTGGGCTCAGACTGGTTTATTTGAATGCCAGGTCCAGAGTCAATAAGTCATCCTCCTGTGAACTCATAGAGGAGGAGGCTGGACCTGGGTGCATTACTGAGACCTGGGTGGGCCCGGAGGGGGTGTCTCTATGTGATTTGTGCCCCCAGGCTTCCGGTGCTGTACCGGTCTCGGCCCAGGGACGGGGTGGAGGGGTAGCCATAATTGTTAGAGAGACCTTGTTTCCAAGGGAGGTCACTGTCCCAGATGGACGGGTGTGAGACCCTCCTCGTGAGATTGGGCCCGGTGGTCGGTTGGGTTTGCTGCTAACGCACCTATCCCCAGCTGATGCGGGCGGCCCTGCCTGGGCTGCTCGACCCTCTCGGAGGTATGTGGAGTTCCCTAGGCTTATAGTTCTGGGGACTTTAATCTGCCGTCACTGGGGGGCGCTGGTTTAGCTCAGGAGTTCATGGCATCCATGGCAGCCATGAACCTGACCCAGGTGATCCATGGACCCACCCACGAGGGGGAACACACTTGACCTGGTTTTTATCTCGGGCAGTGGTGTAGTGATCTGGGGAGGGTTCTCATCGACCTCCCTTTATCGTGGACTGATCACTATCTCCGCGGCTGGTTTTTCAATTGGCTATCCTCGCTGCTGGGATGAGGAGCCTATACGATGGTTCCACTGCTTCTTAATGGACCCGATAGGTTTCAGACGGCGCTGGGGTTCTTGCCCGCCTCTCGACACAGCTGCCGAGACGCTGACGGCCGCTGGCAAGGGCGCGCCGGAGGCGCCGACCAGGTTGTCCTTATGCCCTCTTCCTCGCCAGACGAGATGGGCTCCTGGTTCTCTCCGAGAGCCCGGGGATGAAGCGCGGAGAAGATGCCTGAGAGCAGATGGAGGGCCAGCCACTCCACCGACCGGTCCAGTTGCGCATCCTATATCAGGACTATCTGGAAGCAATCAGGACGGCGCAGGCGCGCCCACTTCTCCTCCGCCTGATTGCCTGCCGATGATCGCCTGCTGCCCTGTTTCGGTGACCCGCTCCCTCCTTCAATTGAGGGGGGATGACCTGCTGCAGGGCAGGCAGAGGAATTTAGTATACATCTGGCGGATAAAGTCGCCAATTGCTGCTGGCTTGGACTCTGATTGGCAGTGGTCTGACGATGGGGTATGGCGTGAGTCTGGTGGATTCTACCTGGGTTGAGTTTGACCTGGTCTCCTTGATGAGGTGGACAGGATCATGGAGGCTGTCTTCCACCACGTGTTTATTGGACCCGCCCTTCCTGGTTGGTATATGCCTCCAGGGAGGTTACGCGGCTGGCTCCAGGCAGTTGTTAACGCTTCTTGAGCGAGGGAGTCTTTCCTGCCGCTTGAAAGAGGCGGGTGAGGCCCTCCTCAAGAAGCCTGCTTGGACCCGCCGCTTTGAACAACTATCGCCTGTCTCCAACCTCCGCTAGCGAAGGTTGTTGAGAGCGTGGTTCAGCAGCTTCCTTGTTCCTGGAGGAAACTGAGTATTTAGATCCCATCAGTCGGCTTCAGGGCCGGCACAGCACGGAGACAGCATTGGTCGCGACTGGTGGATGATCTCTGGAGGGCTCGGGACAGGGTTTTCCTCTGTCCTAGTCCTTTAGATCTCTCAGCTGCTTTGATACCATCGCACCATGGTATCCTTCTGCTTAGAGGTTTGGGGTGGGGGAACCGCTTTGCTGGTTCTCCTCCTTCCTTCGGGCCGCCAAGTCGGTGTTGGCAGGGGGCAGAGGTCCACCCCGAGACCCCTCACTTGTGGGGTGCCGCAGGGGTCTGTCCTTTCGCCTCCTGTTTAATATCTACATGAAACCGCTGGGTGAGATCATCCGAGGTTTTAGTGAGGTATCATCAGTATGCTGATGATACCCAGCTTTATATCTCCACCCCAGGCCAGATCAGTGATGCTCTCCCGTGATGTCCCGTGCCTGGAGGCGTACGGGTCTGGATGGGTAGTAACAGGCTTCAGCTCAACCCCACCAAGACGGAGTGGCTGTTCTTACCGCATCTCGGTCTTCATTAGATGTACCATCTTTGGTCATGGGGAGAGGTGTTGCCCGTGGATAGGGCGAGAAACCTGGGTGTCCTCCTGGACTCACAGCTCGGTTTGGAGGAGCATGTGGGAGCTGTGGCCAGGGGGCTTTTGCCCAGGTTCGCTGGTTCGCCAGCTTCACTTATTTGGACCGAGATGCCCTTCTCAACGGTCACTCATGCTTGTCACCTCTAGGATTGACTACTGCAATGCTCTCTACATGGGGCTTCTTGATCATCCGAGGCTCCAGCTGGTGAGAATGTGGCCGCTGGTTGTGATGGGGTATCCCGACATCCCATGTTACACCCTCTGCGCGCTTGCATTGGTTGCCGGTTGCCTCCCGGTCGCCTTCAAGGTATTAGTTACAACTTATAAAGCCCTTAATGGCTGGGTCCAGGGTACTTAAGGGAACGCCTCCTGCCAGCATCACTCCGACGCCTCTGTTCGCCTCATAGGAGGGGCCTCCTGGGGTGCCGCCAGTCAGATATTGTAGGCTGGCGGTCCCCAGGGCTAGGGCCTTCTCTGTGGGAGCACCTGCCCTGGAATCAGCTCCGTCGATCTCCGCTTGGCCCCTGACCTCCGCCTCCTTCCGCTGACCTGAAGACTTGGTTGTTTCAACGGGCCGGCCTTGAATGACCCGGGGTTGGGTTTATTTTAATTTATTTGGCTTGTTTACTGTTTAATCTTGTTTTATTGTAAATTTTCTGTTTTATGTTAGGCCTGAGTCCTTAGGGAATAGGGCGCATACAAGTCTAATAAATAAATAAATAAATAAATAAATAAATAAATAATAATGCATGGTCACAACTTTTTGCTTTTCACCTCAGGCAAAAGCTGGAAATTATAGGCTTTTGTCAAGTGGTCACAGCCAGTGGTGGGATTCTACCAGTTGGGCCGGTTCGGGCAAACCAGTAGTAAAAAATGCTACCATTCAGCTGAACCAGTAGTAAAAAAACAGCTATCAGTTTGACCGAACGGTATTTTTTTTTCTCCCGACTATCAGTTGTTCCAATGATCAGCTGTGCTGGGATCCTCCTCACTGTCTTACTGCTTCACCCAGGAGGCTTCCCTGAGGCTCAGGAGGCAAAAAAATGGAGCAGTGTGTGTGTGTGTGTGTGCACAAAAAGAAGAAGCCACACCCACCCAGTCACATGACCATGCCCATCTAGCCACTCCCATCTAGCCACTCCCACCTAGCCACGCCACAGAACCAGTAGTAAAAATATTTGCATCCCACCTCTGGTCACAGCCCTCAACTTTTTGGACCCACACCCTATCCCACAGACACCCCTTCATAATGTACAGTAGCTATTTTTGTATGCTGGAGTACATCTAGGTTAACTCCTACCTGTAGTCCATGTTAGATTGTGAAAATTCTGTGTTTTGTCACCTGGGTGACAAAATCTTTTCCTATCTTCAGTGGACTGTTTTTAAGGCCCTGTCTGTGCATTATTTAATATGTATTTGACCACATTATAATTTCCCAGTCACATCTCTGGCCAGTACTAAGAAAAACATTAATGCTTACACAATTGCTGCTTTTATTCTCTCTTTTATTCTGGGCACTTATATTTTATAGTCCAATTAATTATTTTAGTTTAGAGAAACTGCCATATTGTCCACGACATTTGCCCAGAAGAAAAGGACAAATAAAACGCCCAATTATCTGGACGCTACAGCCTTTTGTCTGTATATCATTATGAAGCTTTTAATACAAATGCTAGATTTTCATTAGCTAAATGCCTCTTTGCCCTTAATGAGTTCTTAAAGAATAAGGGCAACATTCGGTTTCGACTTTCACCAATATTTCTCTCATTATCCAAGTGCCTACAGGAGATAAAATGAGGAGAGCTGTCCCACCTTTGAAATTAGCACTTGAAAAATCAAGCTCTGCACTCTTAAAAATGTCAGCCTTTTGAGGTGAGCCAACTGAGGAAAAGACACTACAAAATTACTGAAGTGCTACTTTATTGGTCACAAAGTTTCCCTTTGCCTTTTTATACCAAAGAGAATCAAGATGGGGTAACCTTGAGTTTCTTGCTCACCCTCCTCTTTTCAAGGCTGAGCAGGCATTTATTTAATTGTTCTTGCATTCCTTCTTCAAGTATGTATGTTCTATAAACACAGGCACCTTCCCAGAACATTGTTCAACCTACTCTCTGGCACTTGGAGAAAAGAGTAATGATGCAACATCCAACTATCAGTAAATGCATTTTTGTCAAGCAGGACACCAGGAGCCCAGGCGGCTGCGGGAGCTCATCTTCACATGGGGGCACTGGCAGCAGATGGAGGCAGAGGCACAGGGGAGAAGATAAGCAATTCTAACACTCTGCATGGACTGCAGGCAAGCTGAGAGATGTGAAGACAAGCCTCCTCATCAGCCCACCCACTCTGTCCCACCATCTCTTGGCTTGCCTGTGGCCTGAGCAGCATGTCCAGATTGTGTGTCTCTCCCCCCGCCTCCTATGCTTCTGTCTGCTGCCAGTGCCACCCTGTGAAAATGAGCCTCCTTTGGTCGGTCACCCACTCTGGCCCATCAACTCTCCACTTTCCTGCAGCATGCTGGCACATCCAGATTGCGTGCCTCCCCCCACCCCACCCCCACACCTCTGCCGCTGTCTGCTGCTTGGACAGGTAATCAACTCACCTGCACTGCACGGGCTACACAGCTCCAGAGTGCACTGGCCAAGGGGCCAGTGGACTGCAGTTGCTGCAGGACTTCAGCCCCTGCATGCTCATCACCAGGCTAGTCATCCTGAAATAGTGTTTCCCAAAAAATAAGTCCTAGTGCTTATTTTGGAGCCCCAAATATTTATTTATTTATTCGATTAGTCAATTGCTTACAAAGTAATAGGTATAAGTATAAACATAGTTATAAATACATGGATACATATAAGAAAATAAAAGAAACAATAGGACAGGGACGGTAGGCACTTTGGTGTGCTTATGCACGCCCTACAGACCTCTTAGGAAAGGGTGAGGTCAATAGTAGACAGACTAAGGTTAAAGTTTTTGGGGTTTGGGGAAGAAACCACAGAGTCAGATAGAGTATTCCAGACATTGACCACTCTGTTGCTGAAGTTGTATTTCCTGCAATCAAGTTTGGTGCGGTTAACCATGAGTTTGTATCTATTGTGTGCTCTTGTATTGTTATGGTTGAAGCTGAAGTATTCATTGACAGGTAGGACATTGCAATGTATGATTTTATATACTACACTTAGATCGGACCAAAGATGGCATAGTTCTAGGTTTTCTAGGTCTAGAACCTCAAGTCTGGTGGCATAAGGTATTCTGCAAAGAGTAGAGGAGTGGAGAACTCTTCTTGTGAAATATTTCTGGACTTTCTCTACTGTGTTAATATCAGCTACGTAATGTGGGTTCCAGACTAGTGAGCTGTATTCAAGTATTGGTCTAGCAAATGTTTTGTATGCTCTAGTTAGTAGTAGTATATTACCAGAGAAAAAGCTACGTAGGATTAGGTTAACAACTCTTAATGCCTTTTTGGCTATGTAGTTACAGTGGGCTCTAGCACTTAGATCATTTGAGATGAGTACTTGTCAGAGTTTGGATCATCAACAAGGTCTTGACTATTTAGCCTGCATTTTATTTTCTGATTTTTTTTGCCAATATGTAAGACAGAGCATTTATTTGTTGAGATTTGAAGTTGCCATTGGTTTGACCATTCTGATACATAGTCGAGGTCTTTTTGAAGGGTAGCAGTATTGTCTGTGGTGTTGAATAGCTTTACATCATCAGCGAAGAGAATGCAATTGCTCTTAATATGATCACAGAGGTCATTTATGTAGAGTATGAAGAGAGTTGGTCCTAGAACACTGCCTTGAGGGACACCACTGTTGACAGTATAATAGTAAAATAGTATAAATATAAATATAAATAAATAGTATAAATATAAATAGTAAAATAAAAATAATAAATAATAATAAATAATAAATAATAATAAAATAATAAAAAATAAAAAATAGTAAAATAGTATAAGACCAGGTCTTATTTTTGGGGAAACACTCTGTGTGTGTGTGTGTGTGTGTGTGTGTGTGTAATATATATTATTCTATTAATGATAGGTCTAAATATGTGCATATTTAGAAATATTGATAATCCAAATCACGGGATTGAGAGCAGACAGAATGAAGGCAGACAAGTGAGTTTCTCCTAACATTCTTCAGTCCTAGTCAACCCACTAACAATTAATAATGATAATCTAATAAATCCACACTAGGGTTGTCAAACAAGTCTTAGGGATTTGAGCTATCAGATCTCATTAAAAACAGAATTAAACACTCACCCTTTCTAAGACTGACTTAACAATTAAGGCCACACAATCTGGAACAACCAAGGAAAAAAACATTCTCAGCTGGATGTCCTCCAGATGTGTGATGCTATATCTACCATAAATTTCAGACATTGGCAGACTGACTGAGACCTGCGAGAGGCATGAATACATATGTATATCACATAATACCCATACCCATATACATATACTCTGTGTGTGTGTGTGTGTGTGTGTGTGTGTGTGTGTGTGTGTGTGTGTGTGTGTAAAAATAAATAAAAAGTATTGAGCTGAGGGAAGCTGGCCTAAAATAATGTTAATAAGGAAGATAGTAAAAACATGCAAACTAATAGGGAAAAAGCAAGACTTAAAATATTTATCCAAGTAGCACTATTAATATAGTTAACTTAAAAAGGCTTAAATCTGAGAAAAGGGTTAAAGTTCTTATCAATTCAGTCATGTTTCAAAAAGCATAGAAATAGTTATCCAGAAGTTTTTTTAAACACACAATGACATGCGACTGAGTACTCAAAGCACATTTACCTCACACAGGTAAGTTTAAATTATTTTTCATCATTCAAAAGAACAATAAAAGTATTTAATAATAATGAAAAGCAGATCCATATCTCTTTAAAATTGAAAGAATATATTTACTCAGAACTATTGAGCAAATTAATGTGTCTTACTTCCAAATATAGAACCATGTTTTTATAGTACATGCTTTTTAAAACATGAATAAATATTCCTATAAGCTTCAGATTCTGATAACGAGATATTTTAGAATCTGAATAAGAATAGAGTTAAAAGGGACCTTGGAGGTCTTCTAGTCCAGCCCCTACTCAAACAGGAGATCCTACCATTTCATACCATTTCTTCTCTATTTTAATTTTTAATAGCCTTCCAAAAAAAAAGACCAGGTTCTCATGCTCAAAACTGAGCTCTTCCATAAAGAATTTGTAGACTTGCTGGCTAAGCTGAATATATGTAGAGTTGAAATGTGTTTATAATGATTCATTTCACATTTATTTTTTTTCCTAAAACATAGGTACTTTATGTAAGTTGCAATAATTTTTACCATGAATGTTTTTACCTTCTCTGGATGTTTTATCTGTTAACCATCAGGAGTTTAGTAATATAAAAGAAAAATAAATGACATTTTTTAAATTTAAAAATGTTATCAGATGCATAAAAATGGGGCGCGGGCTCATAGAAAAAATATGTTGTATTTTTCAAAATAACTCTTTGGCATTTTAGATATCACTATTTCTTAAACATACCTTGAATGTAAAATGGCAAGGTCCTTTCATTTCACCAGCTGGGTGAAATGTTTATATCGAGTGGATTTGGCAGACTTTGGAGAAATATAGGAATGATCTTTTAGGTTGTTCTGGGATTATATTGCTCACCACAGAAGCTTATTATTTATTTTGAAGCAGAAGAGTCCCAAAATCACAGCTTCTAGGTCACTAACATCTTTGTGTTTCTTCTCATACCACTCTTCAAAGAAGTTTCTGCTTAAGTTTAAATGGCAATGTATCATTCATTCCACTTTCTATGTCTTTCCATCAAAATAAGATATAACTATTATTAACTACTATAACTATTTGACATTGGAAAGAGCTGCTCTGGAGTAACAATCCTAGATTGTTTACTTTCCACATATTTAGTGATGAGAAGTCTGAGGGGTCTTAATTAGTGTGAGAAGAGTTTAAAGATTTCTTTTAAAAATAGGCTAAATGGTTTCCTTTATATGTAATACAATATATTTTTCTACCTGTTTTTATGCATCTGGTAACATTTTTAAATTTTAAAAATGTTAATTTAAAACAAATTGAAGGTAATAACTGTCATCTAGAATTAGACACCTGAGCCAAATCATTTTATATCCATACTAATAAATTCCAATGCTGTGATTCTAATATGTCTAATATTGCAAAACTCAGCAATTTAGACCGGGGTGGTCTCCAAACTTGGCAATTTTATTATTTGTGGATTTTGATTCCCAGAATTCCCCAGCCGGCATTCCACAATTCCCCAACCAGTCCTCAATAGTAAATTGCAAGTTGGCTGCTTCCTACTCTTAAATATTTTCATCATGTTTTCTCATTAAGAACAAAACCAAAACAAAGTCTTCCCATTACACAGAATAGGAATAGCCAAAAATGCAGCATTACATTCACCATGTATGTGACTCTGTCTGGAGAGGAGGTGATTTTATTTTATTTATTTATTTTATTTTTATTTTATTGGACTTATATGCCCCCATCTCTGAAGACTCGTGGCTCACAATTAAAACATACAAATACAATAAATAGATTAAAAAATTAAACCATTGTGAAGTCCAATAAAGCCGAATTAAAGTTAAAACTATCCCATACCCCCACAGGTAATCACAGCCCGACTTGGTCAAATAGCCAGGTCTTCAAATCGGTGGAAGGTGCGGAGGTCAGGGGCCAGACGGAGGTCCAGAGGCAGTTGGTTCCATAAGTCCGGGGCCACAGAATAGGCTCGCCGCTGGGGACCGCCAGCCAACATTGACTTGCCACGGGACCCGAGGAGCCCCTGCCTGTGTGTCCGTACAGGGCGGTTGGTCCTCGATATCGGCAGGAGGCGCCCTTAAATATTGTGGACCCATGTCGTGGAGGACTTTGAATGTTAAAGCCAAAACCTTGAACCTCACCCGAGTGCAACCGGCAGCCAATGCAGGCCACGAGGAGGTGGGTAATATGGGAGAATCGGGTAACTCCCATCACAACCCGCATTCTGCACCAGCTGCAACCTCTGGATGGTGTGCAAGGGCAGTCCTAAATAGAGAGCATTGCAGTAGTCAGTGGAGGTAACAAGGGCATGAGTGACTGTGCAGGGCATCTCGGTCCAGAACGGGCGAAGCTGGCGAACCAGCTGGACCTGGGCAAAGGCCCCCTGGCGACGGCCCCCACCTGCTCCTCCAACTGGAGCCGCATCCAGGAGGACCCCAGGTTCCTTGCCCTATCCACAGGGGCAACACCACTCCCCTATGGTCAACGATGGACAATCTTGACTGGACCAAGATGCCGGTATGCACAGCCATTCAGTCTTGGCGGGTTGAGCGAAGCATGTTTCCGTCCATCCAGGTCCATACCGCATCCAGACAGCGAGTCATCACGGAGAGGGCATCACTGATCTGGTTTGGGGTGGAGATGTATAACTGGGTATCATCAGCATGGTGATACCTCACCCCAAAACCACGAATGATCTCACCCAGCAGTTTCATGTAGATATTAAATAAAGGGGAGGACCGACCCCTGAGGGACCCCACAAGTGAGTGCCCCGGGCCGACCTCTGTCCCCTGTCAACACCGACAGACCGCCCGAGAGGTAGGAGGAGAGCCACCGAAGAACAGTGCCCCCACTCCCAACCCCTGAGGCGCGCAAAGGATACCATGGTCGATGGTATCAAAGCAGCTGAGAGGTCTAATAGGACCAGGACAGAGGAAAAACCCTGTCCCAGGCCCTCCAGAGATCATCCATCAGTGCGACCAATGCCATCTCGTGCTGAAACCAGGCGGAAGCCCGATTGGTGGATCTAGGTAGTCTGCTTCATCCAGGAAAAGAGGAAACTGCTGAGCCACCACACTCTCAACAACCGCCAAAAAGTGAAGGTTGGAGACTGGACAAAGTTGTCTAACACGGTCGGGTCCAGGGCAGGCTTCTTCAGGAGGGGCCTCACCACCACCTCTTTCAAGGTGGAGGGAAGACACCCTCCCTTAACGTTGACCACTGCCGGAGCCAACAGGTGACCTCCCTGGCGGCATAAGCCAACCAGGAAGGGCACGGGTCCAACAAACATGTGGTGGAACTCAGACGCCACATAATCCTGTCCACTTCATCCTCGGAAACAGGATCGAACTCAGCCCAGATTACATCGGCCAGACTGCTTGCACCACGATCCTCAGACCACTGCAAGGTGGAACACAACCCACCCCGAATCCACACGATCTTATCTGACAGATATTGACCAAATTCCTCAGCCCTTCCCGGAGAGGTCCACCACCTCCCGAATGTAGGAGGGAGCGTGTGGCCCTAAACAGGTGGCTGGGCGGTTATCTGGGCGCTATGAGTGGAGAGATAAGACTTTCTCCCCCCACAGCTACCAGGTAGGCCCTAATATGGGCTCTTAGCTGGGCTCGATCGGTTTGGGAGCGGGTGGCCCTCCACCTGCTCTCTAAGCCCCTCTGAAGGCGCTTCATCTCCCGGAGCTCCTCAGTATACCAAGGGGCAACCCGGGATCCACGGCGAGTGAGGGGACGCATGGGGACAACCCTGTCAAGGGCAGCCTCAGCAGCCTGCTGCCAAGCGGCTGCCAAGTCCTCGGCAGAGTTGTGGGCTATCTGTCACCATTTGGGAGAGACAGTTACATTTATGAAAACTTTATCTTGGTTTCCTTCAAGAAACCATTAGCTACAAATAGATTTCAGCTGCTATGAAGACCCAATTAAAACAAAACGTTCTGCTGGTGGCCCTTTTGACTGATGCAGCCTCAATGAGATGTCAAAAACGCAATCATAAGTGTCCTTAAACTCTTGATGGACAAGCTCATAAATTGATCCTTACAGCAAACAGAGAAGATTAAAGCATTCAGATAGAAACATTCATGTACACACTCTCTGACACCTGTTCTCGGGGATTCAGGATTCCACAATCTTAGATGTTGCAAAACACTGGCATTAGGAGGTACAAAGTTATAAATAAACCAGTCTCAATTTTATATTATAAGGAGCTCATTTGGGGGAATCTAGGTGTAAAGGTGGAGAAAAACAAATGATTTATTTGTTAAGGCAGTAAATCTTCACACCTTGGTGTTAGCAAGTTGACATTTTCTGCCTTGGATGTGTTAACTGTTACCATGGCAGGATAGATGCTATAGGGACTGTAAACATTGCTTGCTCATGTATATAAGACAGTAGAAATAGCTTTTCAATTGAACTCGGAGCATTTCTGGGACATAACAGAATAAAAGTCAGGTTCCTTTGCAAATTATTCCTCCTGAATTGATCAGCCTGTTTATTTTATTTATTTTTTCATCTCCTCAACCCCAATTTCCACGCAACAACTGTAATCATTACCAAACATGGGCTAGGAGCTATAGAAAATGTAAATCACATCTGTAACCAGTGTGGATTGATTGCAAACAATTTGATTAAATCTATAAGAATACCGAGCATCCATAAACACCTGGCCTGTTATCAGCATCAGAATAATCTCAACCTGTGATTAACCAATGTACACATCAAAGAAATATTCCCACCACACTTTAAATATGTAATGTTCCCACTTTCTGGAATTTGAAGGGGGAGGCCTTATCATTTCTTGCTGCTGAAAGAGCAAGCAAATGGAAGACGTTAATGGTAAACAATGGATGGCAAGATCAAAGTGCATGAAAAGAGAACCATAGGGAGACATCTGTATAAGGCAGAGGAAGAGAAAACTTCAGAAGGATTGGTGTGCCTTCTTTTGTCAGAAGTCTGAAATCCATCCCCTGAAGCCAGACACAGAATAATGGCTTGGGATCAGAGGCATATTCCTACTGTACCCTAGTGAGATAATTTCTGCATGCATGAATGTAGGATTATTACAACTCAAGTATTCTATTTATAGTTCTGAACCAAAGAGTGGGGGGGGGGGTTCTATCCCATTTTTTTTCCACCTCTGCTTTCTTTGTTTAGCAACCTATTTCGGAATTGAAATGAGGAGGCCTTTTGCCATTTCTGCTGTTAAACATGTTTCTCCAAGGCATTTGCCAGCAGAGTACAATTTAGTTTCTGTTTGTCCCCAAACAGATTATTCCCAGCCCAGTTATAGTATGCATGGGATCAGACCTATTGTGTTGTGATTAATAAGCTCTGCTTCACATCAACTTATTCAGTTATGTTTATTTTTAGAACTCAGAAACAAGACTTTGTGAGACAGGTGCGGGGAAAATCAATCGGCCAATGAAATATTAATATGAATCCATAACATCAACAGCAAGGATGGGGAGGAATACATGAATATTTCTGCCTTTATTAGAGTGCTAACTGACCATCGATGGTTACCTGATTGGATTGTTCATTTTCACTGGACCTTAATGACAATGCCTGTGCACTTTTTGGTAGGAGCACAATCTGCAGTCCGGCAACTACTACAATATAGGCCCCCTTTCCTGCCTCTGCCACCTGCTGCTTGAATAAGGTGTGTGCATAAGTTGAATGGGAAGCATAGTCAATTCCTTGACCTGCTACAGATTTTCAAGAACAGCCCTTTCCCAACTAGATGCCTCCAACTGTGTTAGACTGTTAAAAGAAATATCCTTCTGGGTTCAGTTCCAAGTGGGTAAAAGACACTGGAAACATGGAGGCTGCTTGGAAAGTTTAATGGTGAACAGGACCACATGGTCTGGAGCTCCAGAGAAAGAAGATCACATGCTTGAAGGAGAAGATCAAGAAAAAGGGCTGAGGTGCTGAGAGTACCTGGGTTTTATAACCTTTGTTGGGATTTGAATTGAAGCTTGTTTCTAATTGGTTGTCAGACTCCCATGAGGGGCAACTCTGTAGGCTGTCCTGAGTTCCAAGCTTGGTTGACCCTTGCTGGATGATTTATGCCCTTAAAAGGGCTTTTGGCAATTGCTATAGCTTTACCTGGAGACCTTTCTTATGTAAAGTATTCTGGCTCAGGCCTCAATGGCCCACCCATTAACAAAGGTGGGGGTGAGATTCTGCTTCTGGGTTTCTACTCTTTTTAGAGGAAATATTCTGCCTTTTAAACATTTACCAGAATATTTCACCTCTCTAGGAGAGTTGGGTGCCAACTTCCTACAAGACAATGTCCAAAATTCTCAGCAAAAGACACACTGGTTGGGAAATTTTATTATCATACTTCCAATCATTGGAAGGCTTCCTTCACATGAGTGAATATTTCTAGACAGTATTTCAACTTACCATTATTAGAAACAATTTTAAAAAGTGATCCTTGGGTTATTTTAGTAGGAGAGGAATGCACTAGCCCATCTCTGGTTTGTGTGTGTGTGTGTGTGTGTGTTATGTTTGAGTCAGTGTTGACTCTCATCAACTGCCTGGAGTAGTCCCTGCAGGTTTCTTGGCAAGTTTTTGGAAGTGGTTTGCTAGTGCTTGCTTCCTAGAGATGAGAAAGAAAGTGACTGACCTAAGATCATCCAGCCAGCTTTGGGCCTAAGGAAAAATTAGGATTCATGACATCCCAGTTTCTAGCCTGATGCTTTACCACTACACCAAACAGGGTCTCCATCTTTGATTATATGGTACTTTCTCCTTGTATAGCTGTGGACATGCTATGAACATGTTATATTGGAAAATAAAATACAGCTTGGAGAGCAGACCACTACAGCTGGCATGCTGCACACTTCTTTTTCTGATTAGTTATAAGGGTGTGTGCATATGTTCGTGTGTACATGTATTATGCGGGTCTATCCAACTAGTTGTTCCAACAAAACAACATTTTCACTTGTGACATTGCTAAACGCTCAAGATCATCACAGGTTGTCATTGCTATGATGATGTTCCAGCAGCATTTTTAAAAAGGGCAATTAGACCATTAAATGAAG
Source organism: Naja naja (assembly GCA_009733165.1). Classification (NCBI taxonomy): domain Eukaryota; kingdom Metazoa; phylum Chordata; class Lepidosauria; order Squamata; family Elapidae; genus Naja; species Naja naja. The sequence goes on from CM019150.1 coordinate 72,152,905, forward strand.
ATTGTAGAGCAGCAGCCCCCAACCTGTTGGGCACTGTGGAGAAAGGTTTCTCCATGGACCAGAGGGGGTGTGGGTTTGTGTGTTGCCTGCATCCTATGGATGGGGCTTCATTTGTTTGCCTGGCCTGATTGCTGGCAACGCCTTGGAACCCTGATGTGGACATAAAACTAAAATGTGAATGAAACTAAGATAGAATTGCTCCACAGGAAACATGTATTGACACTCAAGAAAAAATAAAGCAATGTCAGTATGGATCATATTAGACTAAGAAGCTCACCAAAGTTGGTGTTAGCAACCAAATTTGAGGGTAGTATAAAAGATATCCTTCATGTAGAATTTGTGTTTCAGCTAAAGAACGATTTGCTGCAGAGTTTCTCAACTGCAGCAGCTTTAAGATGCTGGCTGGGAAATTCTGGGAGTTGAAGTCCACACGTATTAAAGTTGCCAACCTTGAGAAACACTGGTTTGCTGAATTAACAAGCTAAATGAATATTAAGGGCCTATTACAGCTTGAGACGCATTGACTTCTGAGATGATTTGGGTATTGGTATGTCTAACTGAGGGGGACAGAAGACATGCCTGCCTTATCTATGTGTGGCAGATGGTAAATATGTACTTATCTGTTCACTGAACACACACACACACACATACACACACCTTTAAAAAAAATGTCAAGGAGATCCAAGCTGCCTTGAGAACACTTTCTTGGAATACAGATAATCCTCAATTTACAACAGTTCATTTAGTGGCGACGTTTGAAATTACAACAACACTGAAAAAAATGGCTTATGACCGTTTTTCACACTTGCCAACGTTGCAGTATCCCGATGGTCATGTGATCAAAATTTGACCACTTGTTAACATGTGTATTTATTTCAGTTACAGTGTCCTGGGGTTACCTCCAATTTTGGAGCATCTACAACTTCTGGACACAAGTCATTCAACTGGTTAATTGTTCTCATTGTCAGGAAATTTCTCCCTAGTTCTAGGATGCTCCTCTCCTTGACTAGTTTCTACCCATTGGTTCTTGTCCTACCTTCAGGTCCTTTGGAAAATAGATTGATCTCCCTCTTCTTTGTGGTAACCCCTTAGATACTGGAACATTGCTATCATTTCACACCCCCTGTCCTTCTTTTCATTAAACTAGTCATGCCTAATTCATGCAACTGTTCTTCATATATTTTAGTCTTTAGACCCCTTCCCCATCATCTTTATTGCTCTTCTCTGCACTCTTTCTAGAGTCTCAACATCTTTTTTATATCATGTGACCAAAAAGGATTCAATATTCTAAGTGTGGTCTTTATAAAGTGGTACTATGCCTTTAACTATGGCAAACTCGTGAATCTTGTTCAGTTGAGCAAGACAGTTGGGTAAAAATATATGGCCATATAATATGACCCTAGACTCTCTTCCATCTTTCTGTCTTCCTGATATGCCAGATTACAACTCCCCAAATAAGCAATGAGATATGTTGTCTGGTTTCTGGTTGCATTTTCCCATTATTTGGTAGAATCAGAATATGCTTCTTCCTCAATTCCCATGTAGATGTTCGCAACTGGCATTCTTCTTCAGGCAGAAGTCAAACAACTTCACACACGTGACAACTCCATTGAAAGGATGTGACATAGCAGACCTTCCTTTGCTTCCAGAATATGCGTGTGCTATCACAGAAAGATACTGAGAAGTGGCCTGGGAATTCAGACAAGAAAAAAACTAGAAATATTAATGAGCCAAAGGGAAGATGGCAGGCAGCAGGAAAGTGTGTGATAAATCCCTTCCCCCCTCCCCTCATGTGTCTGAGAAGCATTAGGAGAGGGTTGATTTGTTTAAGAGGAATCTAATTAGAAGCAGAAAGATAGACATAGAGGAGTATAATTAGCAAATTGAGAACAGCTTTGTATTTTTCAAACTGTGACGTGGTTGCTCTCTAATAGCCAGGGATATACTGTTTGTCAAATCTCTACAAGCAAGCTGTAAAATGCTGCATCGCTATCTTACAGCCTTTGTGGAAGATAGCAATGAGAAAAGTACATCCTTTGCTTTAACATCGTTTCTTGGCAATTTGTCAACTGATTCAGGGAAGTCATGTGAAATCTGGAACTTGGTTTCTCTCTTTTTCAAATGATTACATGTCAGTTGAAAGGGTGGGGTTGACGTGGGGTTGACAAAGGCTTGGTTCATCAGCCAGTAGATATAATAGCCTTGGAAGAACAGCCATTTCTGAAGGAGGTAAGCTGCCAATCTGAGGTGCATGTTGCAGAAACCTGCAGATTCTCTCTTGCTGCTGGAGATCTGGTGACATCTGTGGCCTCAGTGATCCGTGTATTAATTGATCTACATTTAGATTACCACAACGTGCTTTTTGCATGACTGCTATTGGATGGTCAAAAACCACGGCTAGTACAAAATAGAACAACCAATTTGTTTTCCTTTATGTGTTCTACAGTTCTTGAAACACTGATCCTATGCCAATTACCCTGACTTGCTTTCTTTTTTCCAAATGCGTTTCCAAGAATTTGTTCCTTCTTATCTATAAATTCCTAAGAAGTCTGTAAACAGAAGCATTAAAATATTTACCTCTTGATCTCTCTCTCCCTCTCTCCCTCCCTCCCTCCCTCCCTCTCTCTCATTAAGTTAAGAGGGCGGCCACAAGGTTGTGATCAAAGTTCTGCCCGGTTTTTATATGTATTACATGTGAGCGCATTAAAAAAAATCTGATTTGGTATAACAGACGTCACATCAGCCAGCATTTTGCCAAGATTTAGACAATTATTAATGCAGGTTTATTTATTTACAGTAGGTTGACTTTGGGTGCAGTTTAACCCATTAACTCGACTTATAATGCTAATTGGTTTGTTTTACTGTAATTTGTCAGCTCACCTAATTATGACTTCTTCAACAACAATGATTAGGCTATTATCCATGACATTATCAGCCAGATTCGTGTGTTGGACAAGTTCTTAACTTAGTCGTGAAATTGCAACTTGCCTTGATGACTTTGGTGAGAGAATGGTGGCTCAAAAATATTTTAATAAAGAAATAAGACAATGGGCCCTACGCATTTATTAAGCACAGTCAACAAAATCTGCTCAGAATTCCATAAAACTCTGTCCTCTGTGTCTCTGTGTGTGTGTGTGTACCACATAACTAAAGGCTCCACTTACTGGCCCATCATAAATGCAGCTATTCCTCAAGCAGCAATAAAAGGCATCATTGTGTTAGCAGGCACAGAAATTTCAAGAGGGTCTTTTACAGCATTAGCGGTCTCTTAAGACATATTGATGAAAAGCGTACAGCTATCAATATATGCTTAAAGAGATTTCGACCTGTGATAACCAGCCCAGATTGAAAACCCCCAGTAATTTCTAGTTAGATATATAGTGGCTTTTTTTGCTGAGAGAAAACACTCCACTTGGTCAGATTAATCTCCATTCCGTGAGGAAGTCTTTTAGAAAGGGAAAATTAAGTTGGAAAATCAAGTATTTGGCAGGTATGCAACTGAATGATAGTGTTGAAAGGTGGAGAGAGGGAGACAGAGGGGGAGAGGGGAAGAAAAAGAGAGAGAGAGAGAGAGAACCCACACAATCTAGGCAAGAAATAATGGTTGCAAGAATGTCAACAGCATGCTTTGTACCTGAGAGGGAAAATAGCTTGACTAGTAATGTGCTATGCACAAGGACTTAAGCTGACAGCAGAGGTGTCCCTAGGAGGATTTTTAAAAAAATTAATCAAGATAATGAGGCACATTAAAAAGGGGTGAGGCTTTGATGGCACAATTGTGGTTGTCGTTTTGATGTTTTTACCCCTTCCCCGAGGACAGCCCTGGCTGCCAAAAAAGCATGTCAGCCCAAAGATTGCTGCCTTGTATTCCAGCAGTAGTAACAAGGCAGCAGAGTGTACCATCCTTATGTATTAACCGCAGGTCATACTAAGGAAAGAGACTGCTGGATTTTCCCAATTTTTTTTTTGTCGCCAGCCAATGGGAAAGCAACTTACAATCTCTCTCCAAAATTTGGGGTGGCATTCAGCAAATATAAATGGGTGCTTTAAGTGACTGAAGGCACGGAAGTGTGCGCAGGATGAAACAAAAGTGAGTTTCTAGATCAATCTTAGCAACATGAAGACATGTGGCGCACTGGCTGGGGAATTCTGGGAGTTGAAGTCCACATAACTTCAAGCTGCTGAGGTTGGAAAACACTGTTCTAGATGCTCTTGCTCAGCAGGTCCCTTCCTGCCTTTCAGTTGAACTATTTTTGAACACAGGTCTACTGTCCTCCTGATAGAGCATTAAGCCCGTATCCAAAAATAGCTCATCTGCTGTTCACAGGCATGGAGCAGAGGCACAGTAGGAAGGGGGAGATGATAACAATGAATGAATGATTAGTGCTGCAATAGAATGGCAGTGTTGGCAGCAATTAATTAAACTGCCTGGCTTGTGCAGGTGGTGGTTGTTGCCTGTAAACTCTTACATGGCATAAGGCCAGGCAATTTGGGGGAACGGCCTCTTTCCCAATGAACCTGCTCAACTCACCAGATCTAGCAGAGAGGGCACGCACCAGGTCCCCTCTATTAAACAATGTCATCTTGATGGACCCAGGAGTCATGCCTTTTCTGTAGCAGCACTTGCATTGTGGAACAGCATCCTGCCCAATGGCCTCCCTCCAACCCTATTGGTCTTTCAGAAGACCTGGCTGTTTCCCCAGGTATTTGGGGCAAGAGGTTAGGCAACCTCTGTTGATGTGATTTTATAATTGGAATGTATTATTTATCTCAGGAGTCATGGGCTATTGTTTGTAATAAGTTGTGTTAGTCTGTGTACACTCTGTACGCTGCCTGGAATCACTGTTAGGAGAATGTGTTGACCATATAAATTATTTAAACAACAAAATGGAAATAGCTAGTTGACAGAACATGTGATCAGCCTGCACATAATAACTGATCACCATGGCTCTCAGGCATCCCCAAGGCAGAAAGGAAAGGGTGTCATCCCTTCCTCCAAATTTAGTAAAAATAATCAGAATACAGACATGCAACTCCCTTTTTTGGCTGAAGCATTTTAACAGGCAGCTATATGGAGACATGTATCTGAGATGGGCAGCCTGTAAATTTACTGCATACATGCATAAACCCAGAGATGTTGCGGATGGTAACAGAAGGAGCAACACATAGCTGGTAAAACCCTGTTCTCTTTCCCGATTTAAATTTACTTTCTGTGCAGCACGAGAGCAAAACATTTATAAAAGACTGGCAGATGCTTTGGAAAGTGTTGGTCAGCCATTACATGGCAAGGCCTCTGTAGAAGCCAGGTGTTCATCCAAAATGGCCATGCTTGGCAGTTCTCAGTGCCAGTGAGGAGGAGGGTCTGGGCATCTGCAACAGCCTAAAGTGACCAGTAGGAGCCAGGTCCCAACCCTTAACTGCATCAGTAACAAAACAGTCAGTACAACCTGCCAAATTATATGAGAGCAAGAAGGGTATTGGGATAAACAGGGAAAGTTATAAGGACATGGTATAAAAATACTTGATTCTGGAATCATTCTGGAGTTATATGCTGCCAAATTGAAGTAATTAAATAAACCATTTGGTAGAGGTGAGAAAGAGCTGTACATTTCCCTTTCGTATAACATAAGGCCAAGATTGTTTAAAACGATGGTTTGTTGAGTGGCCAAGTTGATATGCAATGCTTAGTTACATTACATGAAAAACAAACTATAATACAGTTACAAGCAATTCTCTGAACCAAGTAAAGTATGAATCAGATTTTCAGAGCCTTTTAATGGGCATTCCAATGCACATGTTCTATTTTTAATGAAGAAACAGAGAACTCCCTCCTTCATGGATAATCTTCTTCCTTATCAAATTTTCTTTATCCTGCAAACAATTCGGAAAAGATGGCCAATCACATTAAACGATTGGTTACACTCTGCACTATTTGGGAAATCTGAAGGTTTTCCTGGAGGCTTTCATCTCAATTCATCTCTGGATGGAGGAGAGTGGGAAGGAAGCAAAGACTATCAAGAATATGCTTTGAATTTATTAGTCTAAAATGTGAATGACATAGAAATTAACAAAACCTTAGGAAACATTATAAGGACGCACAGAATAGCTTAGCATCTGTGAAGCGTCCATTCTCAAGATATGGTTCATAGAGGTCAGGGTAGAGAGCAGGAGAAAGATTTCACATTCAAAGATTGGTAAGCAAAATTAAACCATCTGTTATGGGTTACAGGTTTCCCATTTAAAATTGTTCTGCGGTTTCAGAAAATGTGGAGTTTATTTCAAATAAGAAAAGCTGAGGGGCTTCCCTCACTTGCCCTTAATCACAATTCATACTGTGCACACTGCCAATATCTTTTTACTTCTGGGTCCTTAAGGACAGTGACCTCATCTTATCCCTAGCCCAGGAATAAAAATAGCAATAGCACTTACTTATATACTGCATTACAGTGCTTCACAGCCCTCTCTAGGCAGTTTACAGAGTCAGCATATTGCCCCCAACATCTGAGGATAGAAGGCTGAATCAATCTTGAACTGGACAAGATCAAACTCCTGGCTATGGGCAGATTTAGCCTGCAATACTGCATTCTAACCACTGCACTACCATGGCTCAGTCAGCTAATATGACAGCATTAAGTTGTCTTTAGCACCTGACATGGGGTTTAGTACAGTATTTTCTCCTTTCCAGTATATTGATACCATCCAAGGCATATACTATCTGATATTCTTTGTTACCTACTACCCAGCCAGATGACAGATGACTGAAAAAGGAGCAATTGATAAGGAACTGCAGGTGACACAATAATTATTTGCCTATTCAACAATTAGTAATATTTCAGTTTAGGAATGGAGAAAGGATTGAGGCTAAAACACTTTTTGACTCCTAGTTTAAATGATTCCAGAAAGCAAAACATTGGGTGAAGTTTCAGTTATTTATGAGAACCAACAAAAGCTCCTTTGATGCAAAATTTTGCTCTGATTTGTTAAGAAGAATTTCTGTTTCTGACAAGGGCCTAAATAGCAAATCAGAACATTATTTAGAGATTGTTTCTACCTCCCCCTCCCTCCCCCCAATTCTTGATCTTCCACAAGAGACACTTTGAAAAGGGTTTAATTGGGGGATATATGGTACTTTGGAACAAAGCAAGCTATCTTCCTCTTGCCAACTTTTGAAAAAATGCACAGATAAAATCAGGACAGAAACTTAGGCATTCTGAGAAGGCATCAAATTTCCTATATGAAGGCAGCCCTCAAAATAAACAAGATTTATTTTTATTTATTTATTTGATTAGTCAATTGCTTACAAGATAATAGGTATAAGTATAAACATAGTTATAAATACATGGATACATATAAGAAAATAAAAGAAACAATAGGACAGGGATGGTAGGCACTTTGGTGTGCTTATGCATGCCCCCTACAGACCACTTAGGAAAGGGGTGAGGTCAATAGTAGACAGTCTAAGGTTAAAGTTTTTGGGGTTTGGGGAAAAAACCACAGAGTCAGGTAGAGTATTCCAGACATTGACCACTCTGTTGCTGAAGTCGTATTTCCTGCAATCAAGTTTGGTGCGGTTAACCATGAGTTTGTATCTATTGTGTGCTCTTGTATTGTTATGGTTGAAGCTGAAGTATTCATTGACAGGTAGGACATTGCAATGTATGATTTTATATACTATACTTAGATCGGACCAAAGACGGCATAGTTCTAGGTTTTCTAGGTCTAGAACCTCAAGTCTGGTGGCATAAGGTATTCTGCAAAGAGTAGAGGAGTGGAGAACTCTTCTTGTGAAATATTTCTGGACTTTCTCTACTGTGTTAATATCAGATACGTAATGTGGGTTCCAGACTGGTGAGCTGTATTCAAGTATTGGTCTAGCAAATGTTTTGTATGCTCTAGTTAGTAGTGTGATATTACCAGAGAAAAAGCTATGTAGGATTAGGTTAACAACTCTTAATGCCTTTTTGACTATGTAGTTACAGTGGGCTCTAGAACTTAGATCATTTGAGATGAGTACTCCAAGGTCCTTGACAGAGTTTGGATCATCAACAAGGTCTTGACTATTCAGCTTGTATTTTATTTTCTGATTTTTTTTTGCCAATATGTAAGACAGAGCATTTATTTGTTGAGATTTGAGGTTGCCATTTGTTTGACCATTCTGATACATAGTCAAGATCTTTTTGAAGGGTAGTAGAATTATCTGTGGTGTTGAATAGCTTTACATCATCAGTGAAGAGAATGCAGTTGCTCTTAATATGATCACAGAGGTCATTTATGCAGAGTATGAAGAGAGTTGGTCCTAGAACACTGCCTTGAGGGACACCACTGTTGACAGGTACAGAATTTGATAGGACGTTTCCAATTTTGACCATTGTTGTCTGTTTGACAGGAATGCTTCTATCCAGTTATGGAGGTGTCCAGAGATACCATAAGATTTTAGTTTAAATAGTAGTTTGTCATGTACCACTGAATCAAAGGCTTTACAGAAGTCTATGTAGATTGTGTCTATTGTTTTGCCCTGATCAAATTGTGTAATCCATATGTTTTTGCAGTATAAGAGTTGCAGATTACAGAATAGTTTTTTTCTGAAACCAAATTGTTTATTAGAGAGTAGGTTGTTTGTCTCTAAATGGACGATAATGGATTGGTTAATAATTGATACCATGGCTTTCAGGTGACACAGCATAAGGAGATTGGTCTGTAATTTTCAACTAAGCTGGGGTCTCCCTTTTTAGTGACCATAGGTTTGGCAAGGAGCTTGTCCTGAAAGATTTTTCAAAGATTATGCTTAGAGGTTTGGCTATGGCAGCGGATAGCTCTTTTAAGAAGTAGGCACATATTCCGTCCGGTCCAATAGATAGAGATGGTTTTAGATTGCATAGTGCTTTTTCAACATTGTCTTCTGTAAAATCTATATTTATTAGATCATTGTAGTTGTCTGTGGTTCGACTAGGAAATACTGGGCATGATCCATTGCTGTTTACAAATACTGAGCCAAAGAATGTGTTAAAGAGGTTTGCTTTAATGGTGTCATCGTTACAGTCTTTACCATTAGGTCCTTTCAGGGGTGGGATAGACCTTGAGTCTTTTAGTTTGTTGTTTACAAAATTGTAGAAAGTGCAGGTGGAATTGGTGCATAGAAAGTTTTCCTCTTGTTTAATGTGATAATTGGTGCATTCAATCTTTATCTGGTGGCATAAATTTTTGTATCAGCTTTTGAAGTTGGCAACATGTCCAGATTTGTTTTTTCACCAAAGTGATCACTTTTTGAATTGAAGCTTCCTTATTGTTATGGGTAATCTGTTTTTTCTGGTTTGGGGAGTTGTTATTGGTACATATAGTTTGATGACTCTTTGGATTTCAAATAAAAATGTGTTGTAATGGTCTTCAACAGTATTGCATCCACTGAATAGAGATTGCCAATCAAGGGATGAGAGATCGTTGTCTATAAGATCATAGTTGCCTTTTTTGAAGTTATAATTGGGGATCACGTTGTTGTGATGATTTTTGTGCGGACGTATGTTGAGACAAAACTCAATCATATTGTGGTCACTGTTGGAAAAGGGTTCTATAATTTGTATTCCGTAAATTGAATTCAAACTATTGCAGGAGATAGAGGCAGTTGTTAAGACTAGTATTGTTGGTTACTAATTGTTCCAGTCCCAGATTTGTTACAGCATTGTAGAAGGCTGCATGTATGGGTTCAGTGTTACATTCGTTTAGGGTCCAGTTAATATGAGGTAGATTGAAGTCACCAAGAAAGATAAAAGTATGTGGGCAGGATGTTGCCCATGTTAGTAGTGAATTTAGCTTGTTAACATGTTCGATGTCATAATCAGGGGCTCTGTAACATAATAAGAATCGAAATGTGATATTTAAGGACAGTTCACAGACGACGGTCTCAGGAAGAGCAAGCTCCTGGGTAACTTGGATGTTTTTTAGATGTAAGGACTTTTTATAGAAGATAGCAACACCACCTCCTTTACGGATTTCACGATCTGATCGGTAAACATGATAGTCTCTTATTGAGATAATGGAGTCAGGGAGAGATGTGTTGAGTCATGTTTCACAGACAAATACATTGTCGAATTTTGCCATATTTAGTAAGAGGAGAAATTCAGGTATTTTATTCACAAGGCTTCTTGCATTGAGTAGCTTGCATTTAAGGCCATTTGTAGATACATTTAGTCAGCAACACTTTCAAACGGCAGCCTAAGTTGTAAACCAAAATGAATTCAATCCGACTTCACCCAGTGAATTGCTTCTTTGCCCTTCATTTTCTTTTCCTATGCTCAAGTTTTGTTTTGGGGTTGTTGTTTTTTATGGCTATTCCATTTCCTAGCCATCAAAGGATAAGAAGCTCAAGGAAGATTCTGATCTTTGGATATCTGACAGTAATAAATGATATGCGTTGCTTTCCTGACAGGTTGCTCACTTGGTAACTGATGAGCTGAGGTCCCGGAGAGCAAAACCCATGTATTTAACAAATAGCAAACCAGCTGCAGTGATCAAATCTGTATGGATAAAAAGAAAAGCAAATATAGGTTTTGTGCTAAACATGTATGATAGATAGATTCATCTTACTGCGTACTACTCAGACTCAAACATATTTATTCAGAATGTATATGTAGTCTGAGGGGGTTCCTTCAACTTTGGTTCTTACTCAATAATACTTCAGAAGTTCTTTCTTTTAAAGAATGCCAGTCATTCATGACACGTTAGTTCATATTCCAGATGAAGCCTGCAGTACAGAACTTGATGCTGCCATAAATAAAACTTCTATGCAGCTAAGCACTGATGTAAATCAATATAAGGAGAACAAGGATTCTCCATTGTTCTGGAGAGGTGTTTTTTTTTCCCCTTATGGTTTAAACAGAAAAGGGGAGGCAGTTTAGTAAGCACTGATTTCCTTACTGGTTATTTGTGACCCCAATTTCCATATTTCTGTCTGTGTTCGTGCCCTCCATTTCACATTTGACTCTGGAATTACCATTGCATAAAATTTATAGAAGGAGCACTGGAGAAGCTAAAAAAGAAAATAGTGCCATGTGTTTTTTTTTTAATCTATTTTTTGAATGCCACCTCTCGCTGGCTTTTTCTTTATAGGATATTCTAAACAAAGTGTGAGCTTCATTTTTAGACTGTGAAAGATTTATAGAAGCAATTTAAAACTTAGTTTAACATATATACACATACAGGCAAAGGACTCTCTAAGACAACCTTTCCTAACTTCTTTGTTGCCAGCCTCCAGTCATCAAGGATAACTCCCAAAATAAAGCAGTTCTATCGTGTTTCTGAAACAACTGTCAGCTTCATCCACTGAGGATTTTTACAAGAACTCAGGAAGCTGCCTAAGGAGCATAGGGTACTAAATCATATAGTACAACAATCTCAGTTCAACCTAACATCCTCCAGTTTGAGGTGACAATTCCCTCCACATTTTGACACTGTCTGGTACTGAACAGACTGGTTCAGATCTGGAGGAACAGGGAACATTCAGATCTACCTTGAACAGGTAGCTCTGGGGCTCATAAGCAGAGCTTTTTACTTGGAGAAGGAAAGGATTGAGTCTTTTTCCTACTGCTATTTTCTTCCTGGGCTATTTAGCATTCCTTTGCTTAGCCAGTAGGTCTCTGCAGCCTTGGTACTGTTAATAATGTATTTTTTTAATGTACTGTTTAAAGTCATCTTAGCAGATCTTGGACACTCGAGCAGATTATGGCACACAAGAACATGTTTTTAACAAATCTATATAAAGAGGAGTAGGGAAGAGAGGAGAGGAGGTCTATACTACTACTAATTCTTTATTTACATTGCAGGAGTAATTCTACCCACAGATCTTCCATGACCATCTTATAACTGGTGGAATGAAAAAAAAAATCTTAAAACTTCCTAGAAATACAAGCATCATCAGAACAAATAGTAAGTTTCTAAATATCTTCTGGTTTAAGCATGGAATATTGTGCCAAAAACAAAATCTTTTTTTTAATTATTTAAAAGCCCCAAAGAAAGATCATCTCAATTTGCCAAAGCCAGACTAAGAACTAAGCAATTTCAATGCATCAATTAAAAGCGTCTCATAGAGACAGTCAAACTGCCATCTTGTGGTTAACAAATCTTGTTGCTGTGATTCTAATACATTAGTCAGTTTTCCTTTATTCTGTGCACGTAAAGAATAAATCAAAGGGCAACATATTCCAGGCAGGAATAAAGAGCTTTGATTCTCTGGAGTCTAAATATCCAATATGGATCAATGTTACTAGAGGGAAAAGGAGAGAAATTTAATTACCTCAAGCCTTCAACCAAATGCATAAGACAGTAGGACAGGAAGCATTTGAACAAGGGCAGAGGCCACGTAAGTGCTACATTGTTCACTGCAACTAACTGATAATGGGGTAAACAGGCTACAACATCACTAAGAAAGAATTATCTGGAGGGGGGAGGAATCACAGAAATACTGCACAAGCGCAGACTTTCAGAGATGTCCTAGAAATCGGTCACAGAAGACGGAGAAAGATTAGTTTGCAAGCTACTTTTGTAATGTTTGGGATAAAAAAATCATCCAGTTCTCTAATCTTCTGGAGGTGTCTCTTGCAGTGGTGTATTAACCATTAAGCAGACTAAGCACATGGTTAGAGCACCAGGCCCAAAGAGGGCACCACAAAGTTGAGAATATGGCTTCATCTGTACAGTATGTACAAAAGAGGGGAACACCAAGATTTGTCAGTGCTTAGGGCACCAGTGAGCTTTAATCTGCTACTGTCTTCTTGCCAGTTAAAAATTTAATCATGTAGGGCCGTGATGGCTAACCTTTTCGTCGCGTGTGTGCATGTGCATGCACATGTGCCTGCACCCATAATGCAATGTGTGCTCAACCCCCTGCGCATGCGCGCACATCCCGTGCACACTGCGCATGTCTGTACATGCATGCACATCTCGTGCGTGCGCCTCATGCAATGCAGCGCAGATACCTGACAATCAGCTGGCTGGAAGCACGAGTGCATGTGCATTGGACTTTATCTGGGTGACGGCTTGCTTGCCGGCAGAGATATCTCTGTGTGCCACTTCCGGCACACGTGCCATAGGTTTCCCATCACGGATGTAGGGAAAAACACCCCACAAGGAAGAGAGCATGTTGGTCTCTGAAACTGAACATGTTTCATCATTTCCAATTGTTTTTGCTGTTACCATTTGGTGCTACAATCTACCTTTCTCTGGTTGTGGTGTGCTGGTGCCTTACTGATTCCTCCTTACAGCACAATTTTTCCCCCATGACACTGCAACACAAAAGCACTATATGTTTTTTTTAATTACATTTATATGCCGCCCTTCTCTGAAGACTCAGGGCAGCTTACAATTTTTGGGATACAACCCAATGCGCTCAGCAATAGCCTTCCTTCCATTGTATATGCCTGCTTATTACTAAACGGCATTTTTACAAAGTCAGCTTTATTTCCCCCCAACAATCTTGGGTCCTCAATTTACCTACCCCAAGAGGATGGAAGGCGGAGTCAACCTTGAGCCTGATGGGATTCGAGCCTGCACTAATTGCAGGCAGCTGGAACTTAAGTGCTAGGCATTTAACAGCCTGCACCACCAAGGCTCTCATCCATATGTGGGATGAAAGACACCAATAAAATGTCACACTGTGGTCTTCAGGGCCAAATCACAATGAGTTTCTTAACCTCAGCAAGTCCAAGATGTATGGATTTCAACTTGAAGACTCCCCCAGCAAGCATTCTTCCTCTCAGCTGCCCCAGTTTTCTGACCATCACATAAGGTAAGGTGCATATTGCATTACAGTGGAACCTTGGGTCACGAACGCTCCTGTTTGTGATCAAATTGGGTGGTGAACAAAAAATACACCCAATTTTTGAATCGGGTCATGATTCAAAAATTGGGTTGTGAACAAAATTGGCGCGGAAAGATTCCCTTTCCATGCCTATTTCCCCTTCGGTGCCATTTTTTTTACTGCGTGCATGCACAGTAAGTCGTGCTTCCGGACCTGACCACATCGGTTCGCGACTGGAGTCCAGGAACAGACTACGGTCACGATCCAAGGCTCCACTGTATGACATGAAATTCATTTTGAATCAAGGGAGATTATTTCGGCAATATGTACTAAGGGATGCTCCCCCAGTACGGCCTTTATTTGGGAAGGTAACAAATAGATATGGGTTATTATATAGGTAGTCCTTATTACAGCAATACTGTAATTTTCACATTTTACAACTGTTGCAGCATCCACATTGTCCTGTGATTAAAATTCAGATGCTTGGCAACTGGTTCATATTTATGACGGTTGCAGTGTCCTGGGGTCACGTGATCACCTTTTGCAAACTTCTGACAAGCCAAGTCAATGGGAAGCCAGATTCGCTTAACAACTATGATACTAACTTAACAACTCAATGATTCACTTAACAACTACAGCGAGAAAGGTCATAAAAAGGGGCAAAACTCATTTAGCAAATGTCTCACTTAGCAACATAAATTTTGGGCTAAATTATGGTTGCATTGGGTACCTTTCTTTAGGAAGTTCAACTAGCCTTGCTTTGTAGTTGGGAAGATGCTTCTTATGGGGAGATTCCTATTAAGGCTCCAATAGCCCATTAATTAATAGGAAGTCCTGTATTCATCATGTCTAATCAAATGCAGAAATATATATTCTACTGCTACTTTAAAAAATTGAGTAGTCTTCAAATTAAGCATAGCTCCTACCCAAATCAGAGTAGACATGTCCATGAGGTTGTCTTGGCAACTGTAAGGAAGGAGACGGACATCATCTTTGTCTAGATTTCTTTTTTAACTTACAGTTTTGCCTATAACCATGAGGTGTCTACTGGACTCTCCTTCATGTAATAACCAGGCCCAACTTTGCTTAGCTTTCAAGCTCAAACAAGGTCAGGCAGATGCTACCACCTGCTAAGATTGCACTGCTGTGCAGTAAAGCAAAAACGCCTCCAGCATTGAACGCTTTCATCTTGTTCAAAGGGAACTACTAAAGAGTAAGCAATCAAAGTCAAGTGGCCTAAGTGGCCATGGAGTCAGATGATTAGGAGACAGAAGGAAGGATGGGTTTTCTAAAATGACCTGTTGTTTTGCAAAAAAGCCTATTCAGAAATGCTTATTTTCCAAATCCCAACCAGATAAAAAAGTCATAGTGAAGTCTTTCAGACAAGCTATGCAAAACTTTCTAGAGAAGATGAGGCAAGTGAAATTGGTTTTGCCTACAAATTTTAAAAAATTGAATTAACTATCAATTTAGTGGGGATTTTAAAAGTTTATATCCATTTGTTGGATTTGTATAGCTGGGGGCATCCTCTATTTACTAAGCACCGCAAGGTGAAAATGAAGTCTGCAATACACCCTTGGGGTATGTAAATATTTCTCATATAAACTATCCTTTAATATTACCTAAGTATAATGAGCATTTGCAAAATGAAATACACATTGAAATATACAAATGAAATGTTTTAATTAAATTGCCCTGCACCAATTTCTGCCATCAGGTCCTTTTCTTATCCAGCCATTCTCCTAAGTTATGGGAAACACAATTCCTTAAACTTCCTAGCCCGTAAGTTCAGACTCCCTGACAGTTATGGAACTTCACAGTTCAAGATCACTTGGAGGTCACCAGATTGGAGAAGACTGAGTTTCCCCATCTAATATAAAGCCATAAAATGCAACATGATGCACCAGAAGGGTGTGAGGCACCATTCTTCAGATGCTATAACACTGCCCATTCTCAATTGGTTCTGCTAGCATTTTGTCTTAAGCCTGGTCTGTGGTGTCCGTGGCACAGTACATATTGTATAAATTCTTAGTGAGCTATTGTCACGTGTTCTGAATCAGAATCATCAGACACAGTTCTATTAAATATCAAATAATTGTTTCTAACTTTTGCCAAAGCTTTGTCATGTTTCAGAAAGTAACAAGACCTTAATTTATATTAGTCAGAAACTACAATTCATATTGGTATTAATGCAACTTGTTTTTAAAGAGATACAGCAGGGGCGTCAAACTCAAGGCCGGGGTCCGAATTCAGCCCACAGTGTGGTCAGATCATGGGGCTGTCCTGGTCTACACAATGTAAAGATGAAAGATCGGGCCAGCATGGCTTTGGCCTGGTCTATCCAACGCGAAGAGGAAATATCAGGCCAGCATGGCTTCGGCCTGGTCAACCCAATGCAAAGAGGAAAGATCGGGCCAGCATGGCTTCAACCCAGTCTACCCAATGCGAAGAGGAAACATGCCAGCAGTTTGGGGAGTAGCATCAAACTGGCCATGCCCACCCAGTTGGCCACACCCACCTAGTCAGCCACACCCACCCGGCCCCAGGAGATCAATCACAGCCCTGATGTGGCACCCAATGAAATTGAGTTTGACACCCCTGAGATACAGCAAGGACAGTGACAGGTGTGGGCACAATATCCCAAAACCAACTAGGATGCTCATCCAATGCTCATATTTAATCCATGGGTATATTGTGTTTGTCCACAGACTCAATTTAAAATGCTGGTTCTAACTTGGGATTTGGATAAATTTCCTCATTCAACTTCTGTTGAATTCCTGTTCAACTTCCAAAGCTCTGGTCCATGTAACCCCCAAACCAAATCTGTAGCGATCCAACTGGAAGAGGGCATTCTCAGTTATCATGCCAAATGTATAGAATGTACATGCCAAGTAATAGCATTTTTACACGCCAAGTAAAAAAATGAGACATTTACTTTCAATTTGATTTCTCTCCTGTGCTTTATTGCTGATCTTTCCTCTTCTATCCAGCTTTTTCATTTCTTGTAATTTTGTTTTGCTGATAGTTATTTAACTTTGTCCTGTAGCTTAACTAAACACTTTACTATTGTTTTGTTATCCACTTCAATTTTCAAAAGATATAGATGGATACCATTTTAAAGCACAGTTTCTTTTTCTGTACCAGAGCTGTGCCCCAGGGATTTCACTGTTTTAAAATGAGACTCTGAAGCCACTTCCTGTGTCGATGCTCAGTCTTTTCATCCTGCCAATGTGAAACAAGTACTACCCTTTTTCCTTTTTCCCATTGTCCTCCCTCCCAGCAGGAAAGCAGACAAGGGTTATCACACACAGTGGCCAAGAAATATTCTCTTCTTTTCCCATCAAATGTGGAGACATGCTACATCATTTACTTCTACAGAACACTTGGTCCCTAACCTATTTATTTGATCTATAGGGGGAAAGTGATTACTACTGTATATTATCCCAAAAGTGCTTTTTTTTACTGAGAATCTCCATAGACATACTGTATATTATGCTTTTCTGTTTATTTTATGTGATAGCATTGAAATAGCTCAGCATATTTTGATGTTTTCTGTTTATAGATGGGCAGCAAAATTGTGAACAGAAATAATGAAGTGGCCAGGAATGGCCAAGGTGAACCTTTTGCATGGTTTTGCATTCTGAAAAATAAAAGAATTGAAAATGATGCACACTAAATCAACTTGTACAGAATCAAGACTAGCAAAAGAGAGAACCAATTTTGGACATTCCCCTCCAGATAAAGATAAATTACACAATGTTATGATGAAGCTCCATATTAGTAAATAAACTAATAGTTCTTTTTCTCAGTTGCTTTCCTTTAGTTATTTTTAAAAAAGAACATTTCAAACAACCAAAAAGTTACATCCCCCCACAGAACAGCCCTTAACAAGACACTAATACTTTGGTCCTATTTAGGGGGCACGTGACTTTTAAGCAAGAGTTCCAGGTTGTTAATGCTATTATTATATACTTGACCTATGTTTAATTTATAGAAGTTATTTAGTCCTAATTTGCAAAAGCAAGTGAAAAAGCAGAACCCAGACATGGATTAGCTTCAGATTTGGATTGATGGTTTTACAAGCCAGAAATTGTGTGTCACCAGCAAACACTGATTTATTTTGATTGATTGATTGATTTTATTTGCCACCCATCTCACCACGAGGTGACTGAATGCTGGATTTTCAAATAATGTCATGCTTGGTAAAGTAAACTGCCATCTCAGTTTTGGATGAAACATTAAGCTATAACTTACTTAGGCTTAATTATTATTAATTAAATATCCATTCTTATTATTGCTTAACTTACACTCTATTAGTGAGAGTGAATGGGTTGCATAGACATTTAGCACAGCATCCTTATTGTGGCTTAATCTCCCTGGCTGAAAACAGCAGGCACACCCATATTGTGACAAAAAAGTGAAGGTATATATTCAATAATTTTTTAAAACTGTTCCACACATTAATTTTTCAATGTTCCTTGACTGATAAATGCAGAGACTATCATTACTAGTAATGGATGAACTTCTGAAATCTGGAATTTTGCAGCAATGCCTCTGGTTATAGCAATATTCTTTTTATAGCTTTTATTCCACGATTTTTAAAAGAAATACTTCATTCCAGTGGAAACTTTTCTCAGAATAACATGGAAGAAAAATCTCCTACTTCTCATCTTCCTGGATTTTTATATCTTTAGTAAAAGATGCGTAAATCTTTTAAATTGTTTTGGAAACATGACTGTCCAGTAGTGGAAAGCCTTTGTTATAATAGGCGAAGTGGGATTTAGGGAATGAGTTTTATAGCGTAACAAATGTTCTAAAATAAGGACTACATTCTGACAGCCATGTACACCCTAGAATGGTTGGGCTGCAGGACTATTATAATATTGGCCAAGAACGATCTCATCATTATTGCTATCAACAGTGTGCTTCAGTGTAGAATATTCATGTACGGTGAAAATGAAAACCCTGCAAGAATAACGCTGTGCAAATGGGCTAGTTATGAATTAGGTTCAAAGTAGGGACACAGGAATGAATACAAGGTTAGATGGATTGTTTTAATCCTCATGCCTTCAGGCACTTCTTCAAGAATGGCATCAGTGTATCTTAGCAATATGCTTTAGAAACCAGGCCCTAGCCTGGCAGGGTCCTCACCAAATGTTTATGTTGAATCATTAAAGTTAAATCATGCTGGTTCTGCAGGAGTTCAAGGCAATATACAGGGCGCTCGCCCAAGTTTTCTTTACAAGGTCAATTGAGTCAAATAGGTTGAGATGAGAGATAGTGAATGGCCTCAGTGACCCAGTAAATTTCCATGGCTGAGAACAGATTTCCACAGTCTCACTCCACCAATTTAAATTAGTATATCACATAGCTGGAACTCATGAACTTCCCATCGATGGATAGCCAAACAAAAAAATCTACTGAGTTTAATCTAAGTGGAGTTTCATCTACCCTACGCAGATGAAGTTATATTTAATTACATTAATCTTTAACGAAGGAAATGTAACCTTACACATTCTAACAGGCATCGCAAACTCGAGGAAGTCATTTTTCATCAGCCTCCTGAAGTTAGGCTGCACTAATTTCTCACTCAGCTGCAAAGGACTATCCCAAAGGAAGTTGCCCATTTCAAGGGGTGCAGCAAGTGAGGCAAGAGGAAAGTCAGCCAGATTGAGAGAAAGGAAGTAGGGTGTTGTCTTGCCAATGGCGCAGAACAGAAATGCTCACTCTCAAAGCAGTGGAGTTACTGCAAGCTTGTGATGATTCTTGGTCAGGCAGCGCAGAACCTCCTGGGATTAAGAGGAAATGGCTTGGCACTCAGACAAGGAAAGCCAAGAGACAGGAGACAATCCCATATCAAAAAACCACCAGAGTCAAAGCCAGAAAAAATGCTACCAGTGGGAACCACCACATGGGGAAGAGGAGCAACTTCAGCCTCATTTCTTGGCCATAACCTGTAGCATCCCCTTCATGCAGGATTAGAACAGCAGCTACCTATTGACCTGCCCTAAGCACAGACTGATTTGTGTCAGTCTAAAGCTGTAACAAATGTATGGAATGGAGAAGTGGGAAGAATGACCTTGCTCCTTCTTGAGGGCACCTCAAGGTCTTCCTCCTGCTTGAGGGCATCTCAAGAGGGAGTATAGAGAGAGAATAACAAGATTTGCAAAGCAGCACATTGAGGCTGGGTCTGGTATGGAAGAAGGTACCTCTCCCTGGGATTTGGTGCTTTCACTTTACAAAGGAGTTCCTGGTACCCGTTCCTCAGAGCCAAAGGCTTAGCTATTCCTAGCCATTCTCCATGCAACAACTACCCACCACATACTAACTCCAATGTCAACAGCAAGCCCAAGTATCACTGCACAGCTATCACTGTGAGTCAGGTGGGCAAAACATGTGGTGGAATGCTGTCTGGATTCCCAAAAGGGTGGGACTACATTCCTGAGGGCAGAGGCAGCCAAGGATGGTCAGGAGGAAGAGAGTTAACAGCTCATCCCTAGCAATTCCCAGAGTATATTTGTAGTGATGCAATTAGCTGCTTCAGTTTGGCAAGATTTCTGACTATAGGTGAGGAATAAAGGAAACTATTCAGAAATAACTCCACATGCCTTTCTTGGTTCCTGGAAAATGCTGACAAAAAGGAACACCACAGTTTTTATTACAAGGCTTTTTATCAATGTGTGAAAAAGTTTCGATATATTGGCCTTCAGTGTAACAAAGAAGTCTTCACACAGTACTTATGTTGATATAAGTATGAAACCTCTGCTACATTAACTTTTACTTCTTTCCACAACACATTGGGCTAAAATATGTAGCGATCTCAAAACTAAGCATGATTGGATTTTTCTTGGAATATGAATGGGAGACCAAGAGAAAATGCCAGCTGGAGAAGAAATTGGAAATTAAAAATAAAATATCCCAGGAGATGGCAACAAGCTGCTTCCTTATCAACACTAAGAAAATGACATGGCTGTAGCCTTGTAGTTACTAGTTGAGCACACTATAAACCCAAGGTTAACTTTACCCGAATCAACCTGTCTTTTGGAAGTACAAGACAAACTCAACATGAAGTCAACAAATTAGATGATGTTCTGCCCAGTTCATTGTACTGCACATTGCTTCTTGAGACAGGCAGTGCAATTTTTTTGGCAATTCAACACAAGCTGGACAAAGCTGTGTAAAGCTTATAATAGACTATTGAATATAACTTCAATGCACCATACAAACAGGAGCCATATTTAAACATTCAAAGAGAAGCAAGATTTTAACTTTTCCAGTACCAGAAGTAAAGAAAATCTCTCCTGGCTTTTCATATAGAAATAAAGCTGGTATTATAATGTGATATAAATAATGGGTATTTTTAAAAGGAAAAAAAAATTGGACAATCATTTCTTTGTTTTTCAGCATCTGGTGCGACAGCCCTTGGTGGATATCTTGTTATGTAAGTAAAATCCATACTTCTATGAAGCAGGTTTCAGGCAACTCCAAAGAGGAATGAATGACAACCCTGTGTATAAGAAGCCATCTTCTGTCAGTCCATCCAAACATCATGTTTCTTATCCACATCTGGATTGAGAAAATAAATCATAGTCATGATTCACATCTTTCTCTTCATGTTGTCATCAAATGTTTGTACAAAAACCTATGGCATATGATCCACCATGTGATGAGCATTTGAATACAAAGTATCCAGAAATATTTTGGCTTTCATCCGGAGTGTTATTTCCCAGTGACATGGTCTACTGGCACTGTTTCCTTTTTTGCGAATGGAAGTTTAATGTTAGGGGGTGCAGAACCACGAGGAGTAATATTTGGGGTTTTTTGACTTTCAGATGCTTGCAAGAGATGCTGCATACTCAGTTTGAATATAAGGCGTGGATCCTGACCAGGCAAAGATGGGCAGTTGCAACTTTCCCTTATTTTAAGTGCCTGAAAACAGAGAAAGGGTTCATTATGACACAAGCAAAAAAAATAAACCCATTAATCACCAAAATTCACCCCAGAAATCCACAATTCCAATCAAAACGTCAATGTTGCCTCATCAATATTCAATATTGTTGGCTTGGATTGAAAACTTCTCTGAAGCATTTTTTAAAAAAATATAACACTTCCACTTATTTTGCACACTACCAATACTTTTAGAAAAAAACAAAAAACAAAGTAATATTTTGATTTGCACATGGTCTTCTCAATATTGCTTCTAAAAATTCACTAGCTGTAGACCCAGTCATTTCCACTTACCAATCAATAACTTCACAGATATTTGCAGTGACAAGAGTTTTCTCTTATTCTCTTGTTGAACATAAGCCACTGCATGACTGCATTAATGTCAAATGGTATTACTCAAGCCAAGCATAACGATTTGGGTTATTTCTTAAAAAGAGGAAACTCAGTTCCTTTCATACTAATGTAGCATTTTAAAAAAAATCTTGCAGTGTTTGGGTTTTTTGTAAAACAGAGTATTGTACCCATCTTTCCCTTTGTTTAGTTTATTTATTTAAATTAGCAGAACATCGGCAACAGAGCCAAAGTCGCAAAAGACATAGCCCAGCTTAATGTACTATTTTGTCTGTGCAAGTTTGAGGGGGTAAGAGGGGCCTGATAAAACGTACTTCACACTGTTTTATCATCCATTAAATACAAGATGAAGGTTATAGGCGTGAGAGATAGTGGGTTATGCTCAGCATGGAACCTTCTGAAACTTTAGGCCAGTCAAAATGATATTTGCTACAATTTCCTGTATGAAGATTTATTGCTGGTGCTGAAAATTTAGACTCACTGGGGAATGTCTTGTGCTGACTCTTTTGTTTTATTTAGTGCCAATAATGTTGTGGACCACAAAGTAGTTTAAGACCTGTTACTGGGTTATAGCTTGACCTATGGTACATTGCAACAGCAGAAATACCACTGTATAGATATATGGAAACAAATAATAGTGATATCTATTGTTGTTTATTTGGAATAAAATTCCATTTAGTCAAATTATGCTTCTTCCATAGTGTATTTTGGATTTCAATCTAAAAGATTGCATGTATGTGCATGTGGAAATAAAGTCTTAGGTCTGGAAAAATATAGTTTTTTCCATATTTACAAATCCCACCTCTGCAATGTTCCAAAAAGAGTAATATTCTGCAGTGCTGCCCCATTTCCACCATTCCCAAACATGTTCCTGTGTCAGTACAAGGAAATGAAAGAAAAAACACCTTTTTTTGAAGTATGGACAGAACATTATGCAATTTGCTTCAACAGAGCAGAATAATTAATCATGAAATCTGTCTGCAAATTTGAATGCATACTTACTATTTATATATTCCCAGGGATAAAATAAGAAAATAATGAATATGGCATATGCAGGAGTTTGACACCTTTCCTTCCAAATGTTTCCAACAGCATCAAACCTCATAAGGCATTCCAAATTTAGGAAACAAGGATTACTTGGATTTCGG
The DNA here is from genome assembly GCA_009733165.1 of Naja naja. Classification (NCBI taxonomy): domain Eukaryota; kingdom Metazoa; phylum Chordata; class Lepidosauria; order Squamata; family Elapidae; genus Naja; species Naja naja. Next base: position 72,176,140 of record CM019150.1, read on the forward strand.
GAATGAACTTTACCACACATAGGATACTGTGGCAGAACCTTGAAAGCCTGCCAAAGCAATTCTTCACATTGATTTATACCTAGCGCCATACAGGCAGAATTAGTAAGTGGTCCTTGACTTATGACCACAATTGGGCCCCAAATTTACACTGCTAAGCAAGGCAGCTGCTAAATGAGTCGTGCATCATTTGATTACCTTTTTTGCCACAGTTATTAAGGGAATCACTGCCGTTGTTAAGTGGATCTGACTTCCCCCATTGATTTTGCTTGTCGGAAGCCATCTGGGAAAGCTACAGATAGTGATCACAGGATCCTTGCACATTGCAACTATCATAAATACATTACCAAGTGCCCAAAGTTTGATCATGTGGCCACAGGGATCCTGCAACAGTCGCAAGTATGAAACATAGGTCATTTTTGTCAGTGCCATTGTAACTTCAAAGGTCATTAAATCAATGGGTTGTAAGTCAAGGCCTTCCTGTGCTTTGAGTCTCTTGGTCAAGCTTAGCCCCTCCCTTTTCTGAGACATCAACACTTCATTCTAAAGGCACTAATTTCTCCCCACAAAAAGAACCTCTCCAGGAGAAGGAATTTTTTTCAGGATTTAAGCAAGGAAAATCCCCCATCACTTACTCCACCCAACTGATTGCTAATTTCATTTTGAAAGCCCGCTAATGTTAAAGGGAAAGCTGCATTATCTGCCCCTTAACAACATCTTACCTTCTTCTAGCATTAACTAGTGCTAATTCCCCCGTTTGTTGTTCAGCTAACCCCATATTCTGTCACCAAAGCAAGTAGAAAACATATGAAGCAATAGAGTATTCCTTTATTATTTTGATTTACATGTCTGCCCCAACTCAAAGCCAATTCTGGGTGGAATACGATTAAAATCAACACAATAGCTAAAACAGCAATAGGAGCAACAATAACACCATGAATAGCATGTCATGAGGAAAACACATACTATCACCATACACACCAAACGAGCATAACCAATAATCTATCCTAGAGCTTAGGGGGAAAAGCCAGGTTTAAATGTCTAAAGCAGTAGCCCCCAACCTTTTGGGTACCAGAGACCGGTTCCGTCAAGAGAGCAGACCGGAGGGGATGTGGTTTCACATGCTGCCTATACCCCACAGATGGGGCTTTGCTTGTTTGTGTGGCCTGGTTTCTGGCATGCCATGGACCAGTCATTGACCAGGTTGGGGAGCCCTGGTCTACAGACTTTCATAGCCAGGGCAATGCTATTCTAGAAGATAGGCACTGTGACAAAGCAAGCCTGCTTTCTAAAGCTCACCAGATACATCAGTTAATGGATGGGATTTGCTACTGGACCCTGTTGGATCTTACAGGGCAGGCAGAAATAATGGGACAGCTGTAAATTCTGCAATAATTGTTACTCAATTTAGAGCAAACTAGATGATCTGGATCCTTTTCAGTCAGGGTTCAGGTACCTCTTAGATGACCTCTGGTGGGAGCAGGTTAGGGGAATGAGACCATCCTCGTTATTCTTGACCTCTCTGCGATACTATCATGGTATACTTCCGGACCTGCTTTGGAGGTGGGTGACACTGTGTTGTGCTGATTTTCCTCCTTCTTCTGTGGTCAGTTCCAGGCAGTGTTGATGTCCGGAGGGGGAAAGAGATCAGACTGCAGCCCCTACTTTGCAGGGTGCCCCAGGGCTCAGTTCTCTTTCCTCTCTAATATCTACATGAGGCTGCTGGATACTGCAGTACAACAGTTCGGGGAGAGGTATGATCCATATTCTGATGATACTTAGTTTTATATCTCTATCACTGCTCATATAACTAGCTGTTGGGCCTTTTGTTTGTTTTAAAGCATTGGATTAAGTTATCCAAAGATGACACTGGAAAATGGAGGCCCTATAGAAAACTGATTGCAAATTGGATGCTGGAAGTTGGCAATTGAATGCAGATTGGCAATTGGATACTGGAAGTTGCTTCAGCAGAGGAAGCTGAATTGGGAAGTGAGAGTTGCCATGTGTGGAGACCCCTGCTACAGAGCAGGGGTTTTCAATCTAGAGTCCACAAATTCCTTGGGATCTATGGATAGATTTCAGGAAGTCCACAAAGTTGGATGGGAAAAATAGCTTTATTTTCACTAAACTGTACGTGAAGGGCCTTGGTGGTGCAGGCTGTTAAATGCCTAGCACTTAAGTTCCAGCTGCCTGCAATTACTGCAGGCTCGAATCCCACCAGGCTCAAGGTTGACTCAGCCTTCCATCCTCTCGGGGTAGGTAAACTGAGGACCCAAGATTGTTGGGGGCAATAAGCTGACTTTGTAAAAAGGCCGCTTAGTAATAAGCAGGCATATACAATGGAAGGAAGGCTATTGCTGAGCGCATTGGGTTGTATCCCAAAAATTGTAAGCCGCCCTGAGTCTTCGGAGAAGGGCGACATATAAATGTAATTTTTAAAAAAATTAGCTTTTCATTCAATAATGTATGGAAGCAATGAAGTAATTTATGACCTCTGGACTCCAAAGATATTTGTTAACTTCAATAAATCTCATTATCTAAAATTACTACATTCAAAAAAGGGCACTGTCTTGTTATTGATAAATGGATTAATAAAGAAGCAGTTATTATTACATGACATACTTGTTACTTTTTAGTATCTTGGTAACTATGCTTGAGCTTAATTGGCTTCCTTTGTAATAATCTATATCTCTGCATGCTATTTTATGCGTTTAAATACATTTTTATGAAAAGGGGTTGTTGAGTTCACCAGACTCTCAAAAGGGTCTATGGTACAGAATAGTTATGAACTTCTGTTCTAGAGGAAATGGATTATCTGGACCATTTCAAACAGGATTCAGAGCTAGGCATAGGAAAGCAATGGCACTGATTGCTCTAGAAAATTACTTTTGTTGAAACCTCATGGAAGGAGTGCTCTTCCTCCTAGTCTTATCAGACTACTCAACTATCTTTGATACCACTATCATGGGATTCTTCTGGACAAACTGTAAGGGCTGGAAATTACTGCATTACAGTGGTTTCATTTCTTCCCAAGCAGGCACTACACTACAGTAAGGGTACAGGGGAGGAGAGGTCAGTTCCATAGGTTCTCCCTGTGGGATTTCCCAGACACCTGAGTCCTTCACCCTGTTGTTTAACATATATAGGAGGATGCTGGAAAAAGAGTTATCTATTGGGTTGGGGTGAAACAACATTAATATGTTGTTAATATCCATACATACTGGCACTCTGGGCTCAGCCACACAGATGCTGTTATAAACTTGATTCAGTTCCTGGAAGCTGTGAGTGTCTGGATAAAAGGATAAAGATAAAGATAATATAAAATAAACCCAAACTAGACAGAGTTAGTTCTTCTATGTCCAGAGATCAACTGGTTCTCCTTCTGCTCAAGAGATAAACCTGGATAGCATAGCACTCACCCTGAACTAGGAGATGTAAGATTTAAGGGTCCTCCTGTATTCATGGCTATTTGCTGGGCAGTTGGAGGCTGTGGCCAAAGATGTTTATCCAGCTTCAGCTAGTGGACTAAACATATTTAGAACATATCCACTGATGATGATTGCAGTTTATTCCTTATACTAAGGACTGGTGCAGTGCACTCTACACGAAACCTACACCTGAAATTCAGAAGGTGCAACTGATATGGAACATTATCTATCCCATCTAGTAATTAATCAAACCCTGACTATCCCGTCTAATAATCATGAATATTGTGTACCTTTAGCTGTTACAAGTGCCTTTGCTTTGAACACATGATATGTAAATTTCACCGAACATTTATTTTTAACCAGTAGGGCGAAGGAAAAACTAAAGTCAATATTCCGTGTCACTATCCATATTTATGGTTTTCCTTATGTTTTCTCTGGCCATACTTCAAGTACCTTGGCTTGCAGTTTTCATTGTATTTTGGGAAAAGTAGCTAAGCCAAAAAAAAAAAGATTCTGGAACTGATAAGAACAAGAACTGTATTACTATCATTATCAATGCATTTCCTTCTTCCATGTGTTAAATTACAGAGTGCTACATGTTTGTTTTATTAATTAGATCAAACAATGCCAATACTTGACAGTACCTATCTAATTCCAAGACTCATCTTTCCTGGGAAATCCTCCCTTTATTGAACTGACTCAGAAGGAATCCTAGCAGAATTGAATCTTAGCAAGAAAAATAGCCTAATCTTGGTCCATTACCACTTTTCCCATTTAAAACAGCTCAAGAAATTCACAGCATGATTAAAACACTCTCCTGAGATTTTAAATTGATATCGGCTGCAATCCATGCTGCATTCCAATGTTCATTCATTGTTATTTCGCATTTTTAAAATATTGTTTATTCTTTGGGAGGTAAGACGACACGGGCTTACTAGATGAAAGATATGCTTTGCATGATTCAGCTCCATTTGTGCTTTGGGGCATAACAGATCTATAAGAGAGGTCTGGAATGGATAACTACTCAATTAGAAATTGCTATGCCTTGAACAGTTAAAAACAGAAAAAAAGCTGAAGATCCTATGTTAGGAAACACTGTCTTCATTTATTTCTGTCCATAAAAGCTCTTTCAAGGCATAAGAACTCTGCCAGGAGAAGAAACATCAACCGACAGAAGTACAATTCAAAGCCCAATAGTTGCTCCTTTCTTTGCAAGGCAGAGACCTCTTAAACATGTTTTCAGTGTTAGAAACACTTTTCTTGACATGTACCTAGCAAGCACAAGGGGTCTACATTGTTTGGTAGCACGTGACAGCTCTTGAAAAAGATGCAACTGGGATGGACTGAGAATTCATTATTTCAATTCTGCGTTTGTGAATGTTTTACTTTGTGGATCAGTGTAAAGTCTGCATGGCATTTAATGTGATCAGAGATAAAGGCAGAACAACGTGATTTACCTGAAAGTTCTAGAGCTGTCCTGAGCTTGCAGTTAGCATTAGTGGTCAAATCAATATTTCTTCCAGGCTGCAAGTTCTCCCCACCCCCAATTTGGCATAGCATCACCAATATACAAGCTGAGATTATGAACTGCAAGAGTTGCGACATTTGAAGAAGGCCTAAAAGATAACAGATAAATGACGCCTATGGAAGCTTTGGCTGTGTCTTGTCTAGTAGGAAATGTGTGCACAGATTATATATATATATTCTGTGCCTATTTTACGACAGCCTCTTTACACCTCATCCCTTAAGTATATAAGTATAGATTCGGCACACTGTACTTTCTGCCAAATTCTGGTTGCTTCCCCAAAGCAGATGCCACATTCATTATGTATATAGAAAACAATATCCACTGTATCACTTAAGAGTTTGGATTATTCGAAGTATGGTTATCTTTAAAAAGGCCAGGCTGCAAATTATCCCCAAGGAAAAGGACTCTAAAGGTTATACCATTTTTGTTTTTGCAAACATTACAGTTTTATAGTCAAGTAAAATAAATTTTAAAGGAAAAACACAGTAAACAATATATATAGTCTCCTGAATTACAGCACTAACCTCAGCCTCACTTTCAATATGTGAAGAAATAACCCCAGTTTCAGAACCAATGACACAGTTTAAAAAATAATTTACAGATTCCACACAAGTTTGTCTGCTTATCATCTGCTTACACAAATATTTGAAGATCGGCAGCATATATAGTATCCTAAATTATACATTCCCAGAATAGTTTTCTCCATCTATCTTTGATCATCCAAGTGTTAAATTTCCCCTCTGACTTGCTTATCTTAAATCTGTACAAACCAATTCTGTATTTCAGATCTCCTCAAGGATTTCTTTTTCCATGCTAAATTGAAAATCTCCTTCCAGTTCTTGCTATAAAAGGAATAGCTTTTCCTTAAATGAATGTGCTGGTGTTTTTTTAAAAAATGTCATCTTCTAGTCTCAGCAGATTAGAAGTGAGAATGAGTTCTTAGTTTCTCAGTATGAGTAACCATTTGGTTATAATCATGGAAAGCATCTAAGATACAGTAGTATTCATGATTTAGTGCACCTCTTGTTTCTACCGTGTTTCCCCGAAAATAAGACACTGTCTTATATTTTTTTTGGCTCCCAAAAACACACTAGGTCTTATTTTCGGGGTAGGTCTTATATATTTATGGTGCCAAATAGTGGGTGTGAGTGTGTAGGGGGGTGTTTCGAGGTGCACGGTTGCTCCCTGAAAAGTCTTCCTGGAACTGGAGATTTACACTAGGTCTTATTTTCGGGGTAGGTCTTATATTAGGGCAGGTTTAGAAAATAGTGCTAGGTCTTACTTTCGGGGTAGGTCTTATTTTCGGGGAAACAAGGTATTACTATGACATTGAGTGGATGGTTAGATCTGTCAATGACAACATTATCTTTCAACAAAAATACAGCATTTTAAAAATATGGATTATGATCACAAAAGAGAAAAGCATATGAGTATTTCCATTTCAGGAGGTGCTCTCACACATTAAGGTATGTGGGGCTGCCTCAGAAGAAAAACATATGCGCTGTAATGGAAATGACCCACAATCAAAGCTGTTCAGGTTAACATTTGATTAGTAAAAACCTGAAAATCCCTCCTTTTTGCAACTAACAATTAAACTTTACCAGTTAGCATTAACTTAATTGAGTTCAGTTGAAATGATTTCTGAGTAGACATACAGGAATTGTACAGCGAGATTCATTCAAATTTTCAGCTAGTTTGTAGGACAAAGCTGGAGGTAGGAGACAGAACTGGATGTTGACATGCTTAAATTTCCAGTACAAATCAGAAATGTAAACTCAAAGACCTTCTCCAATATTCCCAATAATTTAAAGAGTGGTGGAGACTACAAATTCTTCTTAGCCCAACAGAGAAATTAATGAATATTTTATTCATAAATTACTGTATTTTTCACTCCATAAGACACACCTGACCATAAGACGCACCTACTGTAGGTTTAGAAGAGGAAAACAAGAAAAAATATTCTGAACAGGAAAGGAAAGGAAAGGAAAGGAAAGGAAAGGAAAGGAAAGGAAAGGAAAGGAAAGGAAAGGAAAGGAAAGGAAAGGAAAGGAAAGAAAAAAGGAAAGGAAAGGAAAGGAAAGGAAAGGAAAGGAAAGGAAAGGAAAGGAAAGGAAAGGAAAGGAAAGGAAGGGAAAACAAAAGGAAGGAAAAGAAAAGAGACCAAGGTTGGTCATGTCACTGCCACCAAAAAATTATTAAAGGACATCTATCCACCACTATGGCAGTCCAATGCCCACAAAATAACCTCTCAAAACTCCACTGATCAATGAAGCTGAGGATTTTTGCCTCAGGCTACAACATAAAACTACTTATTTTTCCCTAACTGTGTATTTCCCACAGGCTTCCTGTTGGCTGCTTTCATTCTGTGGTCTAGATGAGTATTTAACTCAGCAGAGTTGTTGTGTTTCTCTACACTTATTAAATGCAAGCATAATTTATATTCCGTGCATCCAGCAAATCTACAAATAACAGAGAAATGATGCATATTTCTATATACTTCATTATACTGAGAATAAGTGTTATGTGTTACACTTATGAGGCTCCACTTGCAATTTCCCTGAAATCAGCTATATGAATTCCACATACAGGTAGTCCCAAACTTACAGCCATTCATTAAGGGGTTGTTCGAAGTTACAATGGCACTGAAGGAAAGTAATGTGTGACCATTTTCCACACTTACCACCATTGAAGCATCCCCCGGTTACTTAATCAAAATTCGGACACTTGCAACTGGCTCATATTTATGATGGTTGCAGTGACATGGGATCACCTTTTGTACCCTTCTGATAACCAAAGTCAATGGGGAAGCCAGATTCACTTAGCAACCGTGATACTAACTTAATAACAGAAGTGAATCACTTAAAAAACTGTGGCAAGAAAGGTTGTAAAATGGAACAAAACTCACTTAACAACTGTTTTGCTTAACAACAGAAATTTTGGGCTCAATTGCAGTCGTAAGTCGAGGACTGCCAGAAGATGCACACATACATTATATACTAGTTCATTATATACTTTTTCTCCTTATTTGTTACTTCACAAACCACTATTAGTATTTTGAATGCTCTGGACAGGATTCCATAGAATTACCTCTTTGAACAAGGATGAAAATCACATTTGAGGGAGAACAGCACACATATATACAATGACATTAATTCTAAGAGCAAGCAATTTACAGATGGTAACTCCCACTAGAACACGTGGAGGAGTAGAGTAACCCAAACTTTTCAATACCCAATGGCTAGGGGAGTAAACAAATGAATGAGACAGAATAATAAACAGACCATACGTGTATCAGTCCACTCAGTATTCTTACCACAGATCATCTGACTGAAGGGAAGGCTGGAAAGTCAATTATAAAAACTAACCCTTGTCATCTCAGGTTATGTCTTATACTAGCCAATTTCTGTACTATTTATTTTATTATTATCTTGAAGCATCTTATGCATGGATTGCAAAACACAGTGCAAATTGACAGTATGCAACCTGGTGACAATTTTCTTTAGAAAAAAAAAGGGAAAGACAAAGTAAAGCATCCTTGCTGGTAGATTTTGAAACGCATTATGTATATTTATCAGCAACACTTTAAAGAGAGTGGACACCCTCATTATCTCATTTCTAAGTTATTTCATGCGGAGTGAAAATCTCTGTGATTAACAAATAAGGCAGAGCACACAAGGTGACTAACCTCTGGTATCAGTCTGTCTAATTGTTCAGCTCGATTTTCATGTGATGGGTGTGTAGAAAGCCATTCTGGTAATTGGGGTTCGTTCTGTAGTGTCTTAGCCAATTCCATTTGCTGCCAGAAAACAGAACTGGCTCTTACATCCATACAAGCCTAGAAAATATATGCAGAAAACTGCTTACTACAGACATTTTCAGAAATTCCTTGTACAACAATTAGTCTTGCAAATATTGCTGGCTGCTCTCTTGACACAAACAAAAGTTATCTATTAATCAAATAGGTTTCTATGGGAATTTCCTAAGACTTCAACGTGCGGAAACTCACAAGATACAGTAAGTCACTATGTTTTTGCGAAGGTGCCTTTGACTCAGTCTTGACTCCTGGTGCCTACCTGGACTAGTCCCTAAAGTTTTCTTGGCAAGATGTTCATAAATGGTTTGCCACTGCCTCTTTCCTAGGGTGAAAATAAGTGACTGGCTCAGCTGGCTTTGTGCCTAAGGTAGGTCTAGAACTCATGGTTTCCCAGTTTCTAGCCTGATGCCTTAACCACTACACCAAACTGGCTCAAACATTGAGATAATTTGCAGCCTTGATAAAATAGAAGCCAATTGCAAGATTTAAGGTTTCCTCAAGTCACAATCTTCATTAGACATTAGGCATGTCAGGAAAGAAGCAGCAAAAGAGTAAAAGCATAGGAATACACCTGGACTATTTTCATTGCAGGAACTGTGACATCCCTTACTATGAAACCTAAGTAATTGGTAGACCTCCTCACTTTAGAATAATAATAACAATGACAACAATTATTATTATAAGAAGTCAGCATAGCCATTGTTTTATTCCCAAAAATTTCATTTTCTCTTTTGCCTTCTCTTCAGAAAGAACAAAGCTCTATAACTAAAAAAAGAAATTAAAACAAAGAATAACTGAAGTTCTAGAGCAGCACAAAAACAACAACATTGAAGCTTATTTCAAGGAAACAGCTAGCACAAGTATTAATAGATACCAACATTGTAATATCTAAAACCACCTGATTACAAGAAACAAATCAAGTGATTTGCAAACATTAATTGCTGTTGGATGCTGGATTCAAAATCAACAAACTAGAAAAAAAAACCAAACAGTTCATACCAAAATGGAAAATCAGGTGGGCATTTTCAGAGGTAATCCAGAGATTGTCTTAATATCTGCAAAATTGTCTGGCTTTATTCAAATGACTATCTTTAATTACATCATTTTAAAAACAACAGCTTCTGGATAGTAAAATGGAAACATTTCATTGGGCAATAAATAAAGAGCCTTGGCCATTGACATTCATGGGGAAACATGCAGAAATAGAAAATGTTGATTAAATATGCACAGAAAGGTTGGGTGGGAGAAAGATGGGATGTATTTATTGACTCAGAATTAGCCTTCTCTAAACTGGAAGCCCCCAGATGCATGGACTTCAAATCTCAGAATTCAGAACTAGTGTAATCATTGAAGAGAACGTTTGGTTAAACATCCTTGTTTAGAAGTCATGATTACTCAGGCAATCACTCACAGGAGGAAGAACCTTAAGCTACAAACATAAATGGGATAAGGGAGCTCACTGAATGCCCAATTACCAAGATAATTTTTATCTTAGTAGCAAATTAGTTTGTCTCCTCCATAACCTTTTTTCCTCTTACTTCAAACTAATCCACATGGGCAGAATAGATCAAGTGGTTTGCAAGGAAGTAGGCATCTTTGCTCTCTTCCTCTTTAGTAAGTTTTGCCTGACATTTTTTGAGGGTGACAAGAGGAAGTCATTGTATTTAACTGGAACAGAAGAAAAACAGAGGATGAGTAATTGACTCACATGCAAATATAAGAAAAGATACCAGTTTTGCGAAAAGAAACAAAACTACCTGAACTAAGATGTGCACTTTTATCAGCAAAACAAACATGCACACACACAAACATACACACGCATACACAAATATGAAAGAAACTGCTGTAGCAATGTGGAAACAATAAAAACAAGACTTTTGAAATATTTTTATACATAGAGAAAAGTACTGAAGAAAATTCTATAGGGATAAATGGTTAAAAAAATGTCCGTACCTTAAAGCTTTATTTAAGAAATATTTGTAGCTTCACTGACTCCACTAAATGGAACACTATATACCCCAGGATCAGACTGCCTCTCAGACTGCTGGCTTTTCATGAAGCCTGAAGATCTGGATGTGCTCTGGGGTCTCAGGGTCAGGAGATTGAATGCCAGTTGAGAGATCTTTAATAATGGTTTTGTGTGGATTTATCTTCTGTGACCACTATTAGTTTTTTTCCCCCCGCTTTCAGTGAAAAGCTGCATTTGTGAGATGGGTGGCCATATAAATCAATTTAATAAATACGATAAATAACTGTGTGTTTACATATACGTAAACACACAGTTTACCTGTGGCCCATCATAAAAAGATAATGCATAGGTATGAATGTGGGATGATAAAACCTGCTGCAGATGCCTAGGGGGAGAAAATCAGCACCTTTAGATAGACAGCATGTTTATATAACAAGCCTGAATTTTCATATCAGCACCACAGCACATATATGAATAGCAGTGTAGGGATGTGTTAGGTTACACCTTTAATTTTATAGGTTGAATGTTATGGGTTGAAAGAAGGTAGCTATTTGGATTTCACTGCTTCCTCCCATTTTTTCCTTGTGCTGGTCGTTGATCAAATAAAGACTACTTCACTTACCCCATCTTCCCTTTTTTTGAAAGGAATGAATATTATCATAGTAAAGTAGTAACAATGTGATTTTTCTATAGAAATGATTTAATATTAATATTCATTTGATAATATTCATTTGATTCATTGTTGTATAAATAATAAACTCCTAGGAAGGAATTTAAAGAATTCTGGCCCAGAAATGTAAAGCAAAGTTACTGATATTGTTGATAATTTAGATGCGCTAGAACTTTAGCAACACTATTTAAATATAATGCTGTATTTAGCAGTCCAAGCAGTTCACATATTCTAAAAACCTCATATACGTTTTTATTATCACTAGGTGGCAGTAATAAAGTGTATATACATATATGTATTAAAAATGAATGCAAAGTTAGTGGAAGAACATAATCCCAAGGCTAAAATTAAAGACATTACAACTAGAGGGGGAAGCTATTTGTTAGCAGCACCATCTATTGAGAATTAATTCAACTGAAACTCTTAACATGATTTGAAGGAAGGCAATTCTTACCTTAGCAGCAAACCGAAGTCCGACCTTGTCAGCTTCAGCTTCTAAAGTCCTATTGTATGGCATATCAAAAAGTAACTAGAATGAAAGAAGGGGAAAAGTATCCCAGTGTTTATATTTGCTACTTTCTGAAATAAACCAGTTTCTTATCAAAAACTGCCTGAAAATTACCCCCGTGAGTTTCTGCTGAATGCAAGAGTGCATTTTTTTAGCAACATAAGTAGAGATGATTAGTGAGTAGAATTAAAAAAGGGGGAAAAATGCTTTGGAGCGCACATGGTGAGCAGGGTGGGCCCATATGCACCTCCTTAAACCAAGTGCTTTTTTTCTTGGATTTATGAGATTTGGAAAAGAGATGGCTTATTTTTCTTCCAAACAAAGCATTGGATTCACAACACTCTACAATTTTTACTTTGTAAGACTACCTACCTCAAGAGTAGGTCTCCTGCCAGCATCGACTTCCCATCGCCCTGTACGCTCCCACAGGCAGGGCCTCTTTGGGGTGCCGTCGGCCAGACAATGTAGGCTGTCGACACCCAGGGGTAGGGGCCTTCTCTGTGGGAGCACCCACCCTATGGAATCAGCTCCCCTTGGGGCTCCAGTTAGCCCCGGACCTCCGTTCCTTCCACTGCAATCTGAAGATGTGGTTGTTTCAGCAGGCCAGCCTGGACTGAAGCGAAGTGGAGTGGGGTTTTTTTAATTGTATTTTAGATTAAGTTTTATTGGTTTTAGATTTTATTGGACTGGAGTTTAATTGAGTTCTAATGAATCTTAATTTTTTTGTATTGTGTAATTTTATATTGTGAGCTGCCCTGAGTCCCTAGGGAGAGAGGATAAAGTCCAGTAAACTTGAACTTGAACTTGAAGAGTATAGATTTATTATTTGTTTATTGAAATATACCCCATTGAAATCCAAACAGACTCTTTTGGCAGCTTACGTTTGGTTTAGTGGTTAAGGCACAAGGATAGAAATAGGAAGGTGTGAGTTCAAATTCCACCTTAGCCATGAAAGCCAGCTGGGCGACTTTGAGCCAGTCACTCCCTCTCAGCCCAACCCACCTCACAGGGTTCTTGTTGTGAGGAAAATAGGAGGAAGGTGTGTTGGATATGTTCACAGTCTTGAGTTATGTGTAAAAATAATAAAGAGATATAAATAAATATCCCAAATTAAAACACAATAAATATATAAAATAATCCAAAAATAAAACACAAAAACTCCACTAAAAATAAATAGCTACTGCCATTTCTCAAACACCCATTTACCAGAAAAAGCACTCCTGGGCTTTGGCCCTCTCAACCTCCCCAAAGCAAGGCAGTTGTTAAGTTATTCACACCCAATTTTACAACCTTTTTTTTCCATGGTTAAGTTAATTGGTGCAATTGCTAAATTAATTGTGCAGTTGTTAAACAAATCCAGGTTCCCCCATTCATTTTGCTTGTCAGACGTGGGCTGGGAAGATCACAAAAGCAATCACATAACCTTGGGACACTGCAACCATTGTGAATACATGCCGGTTGCCAAGCATCCAAATTTTGATCATATGAGTATGGAGATGCTGAAAAGGTTGCATGTGCAAGAAGCTACACTTCTTCCAGTGCAGTTGTAATTTTGAACAGTCACGGTAGAAGTTACTGGTTCCAATTTACAGGTATAATAAAAAACAAAAATCTATCCAAGATAAAGTCCCTGACCAAATCTGTTTTTAATCTCTTAATTGTTTGTAAACTACAAATATAAAGTAAACATTTTACCTAAATGAAATGGAAAATAACTAAGGCACTAGCCATGTCTTTCCCAGTTATCTGTGGAATTGAGAAGAGGCTTTATTTAAGCACTCATACATTATTATACTCTTTGTAAATAAAAAAACATTAAAATACATTTACACCATTTAAAAAAGGTGAAAAAATCTGCTACAATATATGAAACAGTAATAAGGTGCCACCAAGCAATATCCAGGGAAGGTGACCTGAATATGAACTGTATAATTCTGTGGTCAGTTATCTTTATTAGTTGTTTTTCATCCCTGGTTCTGTATTGTTTTTAACCCTACTAACTGTATATATTGATTTTGTAAGTACCTCAGAGTCTTCAACCAGTGTGGTATATAAACCTGAGTTAATAAACGAACCCATAAATCTCTAAAGATCTTTAAGGGCATAGGAAATGCAAAAAGAAAAGAAGATTCTAAAATCATTCTTTTCAATTAGAAATGAATCAACTACAATGTGAAAGTCACACAAAACCACAGTATTTTGTTGCTATAAATCTAAGTTGGTGTTTCTCAACCTCAGCAATTTTAAGATGCACAGACTTTAGTCGCAGAATTCCCCAGTAAGCAATATTCAATCTCTTAGTACTACGAACAGGAAACTTTTATTAAGGGTAAGAATAGCACATCTACCCAGATACCTTTAGAAACTAGGAAAAGCCAAGCCTCACCCTAGAGATTTCCCTGCTACTGCCTTTTAGGGGAAAAAACAAAATATGCTACCCTGAATTTTTCCATTTCTGCAACATGAAGAGAAGGAAGCTGCCAGATATACACATGAAGCAAAGAACTGGGCTTGGCATCTTTTGAACTATAAAGAAAGCTCAGTGCTGAAGTACCATTGATCACTCTGACAGTTCTTTCAGCTGATTTAGGCTAGGCAACTGAACTACCTTTTCCTACTTCTCTGATTTTATTCCTGACTGGCAGGAAGAACAAGTGTAGTAAGAAGTTTTACGGGAAGAATAAGGACATTTATTCTCTTCTTTGTTCCAGATGAAAGAGCTTTGCAGCATTCAACCACAAGAAGCCAAGTTCTGGATTATTTCTGGGTTATCAGGTTAAAGGAATAACATAAATAAAAGAAGACAGCTCAACCACAAACTGCACAGCATTCTTCCAATAGTTAATAGCACCACAAATGAGGCCTGCTACAACTAAATTTAAATTATTTGTTTTAGAAAAGTCTTACATCACTTGGTAGAATATATGCAGCTGCTGGAACAAAGTTCTTTTAAAAAACTGTTCTTGTTTCAAAGAATTTGCAAAGAAAATAAAAGAATATTACATTCCCTCTCAGTTCTTACAGTCCAAAGTTGAGAAGTTTGTATGTATGTATGTATGTATGTATGTATGTATGTATGTATGTATTATGTATGTATGTATGTATGTATGTATGTATGTATAGTGTCTTTCATGAATTAGTCCACTGCTTCAAAGAAGAGAGCCAGTTTGATCTAGTAGTTAAGACTCCAGATTAGAAAGCAGGAGATTGTAAATTCTAGTCCTGCCTTAGCCATGAAAGCTAGCAGGGTGACGTTGGGCCAATCACTCTCTCTCAGTCCAATCCACCTCACAGGGCTGTTGTTGTGTGGAATATAGGAGGAAGAAGGCATGCTGGATATGTTTGCCGCCTTGAGTTATTTGTAAAAACAGTAAAATCGGGATACAAATAAACAAATACGGAGTAATCTAGTGAGGTATGCACCATGTGGCCTACCAATTAGCAGACAGCAGGATTCCCAGACATACTAGTTCTTTGCCATAATGTCAAAAGAATGAACAAGTGTGGGTGCAGCATTTGAGACATCAGACCAAAGAAAATCTCATGATCCACTACGGATCAAAATAGGACCAATCTAATAAAAAGAAGTAGGTCACAGATGTGATCCTGGTTAATACTCATTATTTTTTAATCAGGGAGATCACATTCTTCACACCAGCCTACAGAGAAAAGTCATGAGACTTGCAGTATCAGCTATTCACAGAATCTAATCTATAGTTTTGCCCAGCATTCGAAATGAAACAGCCCTCTGGATCAGACTTGAATCTATTGTTTGCAGCACCTTGTTTCCAATAGGATCTGGCATCTTTGAGACAGAAGGGATTTCAAACTAATCTGGGAATTAGTCAAACTAAAATGTAAGATACAGTGGAGGACTCCATAACTTACCTCTTGAAACCTGCTCTGGATCCACTGGCCTATCACAGCTAAACTGTCTCGAGGAGAGACAGCCCAAATCATGGTGAGCAGAATAAGGGAGAAGAAGTCCAGGAAGTGCATCAAACTTGCCTTTTCTGCCTTCAAATGAAGGGGGGGGGATAAAGATACTGTTTTAATTCTTCTCTCATTGTTCGGTTTTCCTATATTTTAGTCCTGAAATAAAACTATAAGGACAATGTTTAAAGTACTTATCTCTCATTAACAATGACAGCCCAAAATACAATCAAATTACTTAAATAAATAAAAAAAGAAGATGAAGCAGAAGGCTCAGTTTACCTATGCTTGTTAAAATGATGGGAAAAAACATGCACCAACCATCTTGTAATTAGTTTAAGAACATAAGAAAATCTCTGCTGAATCAGGCCAATAGTCCATCTAACACAAACATGTCACAGTGGCCCCTCAAATGCATTCAGAAAGCTTACCAAGTAGGAAGACATTTGCTCTGTTCTCATATTCTCCCTACAAGCCAGATTACCTATAATTCACTTTTAACAATGGCTTCAAACTCAAAAGTGAGTGTTTTAACCTTGAAACATTTGGCACCTTGTCTATTGTGAACTAAGTGATTAAGACTAACCCAGTTTCTTAGTGCAAAGTATCAGTCTATCCCATTTCACTGCAGAAAATATGGCAATCTCGACATTTATCCTGACAGTTATGTTTATCCTGATGGAACCATTTTTAGGTTAACATTTCTTTTTAAAACAAAAACAAAAAACAACTAAACAAAACTTACAGCATGTCCTAGAATAACGTGAGCAATTTCGTGTCCCAAAATGAACGAGAGCTGATTGATATCTGACACGGCATTTAGCAAACCAGTGAAAACAAACACTTGTCCATTCTGTAGGCAAAAGGATAAAATAAACTTTTAGACAAGCCATTAGGTGTTTTATTCTCTCTCTCTCTCCCCCTCTCTCTTAATTATGCGTCATCTTTTCTTTTCAGTTATTACTTACTGGAAGTACAAAAGCATTAATGTTAGGCTCTTCTACCACATGGATAGTCCAGGTAAATTCAGAGAATCCTGGAATGTCCTTGTTGCTTTCAGTTAAATGAGTGACAACTTTCTTGACCACCTGGTAACGGGGATCTTTTTCTGGCAACATTTTATTCTGAAACTGTAGCATCCACTGAAATATTTAAAAAAGAAGATGGTGGGAAAAAGAGGAGGGGGGGGGGAAAGCACAGTATATTAATTGTTCCAAATGACTCAAACTACAGCATAGATATGAATACCTATGAAGGAGACTTAATGAACACGTGAGATAATATTACTCAGGGAAAAAATGCTATCCATCATGCCATAGTCTGCTTGAGATACAGTTTAGGAATTTGAATAGAGTATGGGGAAGTTTTTTTTTTACCTTGGTAAAAGAAAGTAAAACTTATGGAATAGTGTCCTCATCAGGAATATGCAACCTTGGTAACTTTAAGACTTGTGGACTTCAACTCCCGAAATTCCCCAGCCAGAATGGAAGTTGAAATCCACATGTCTTAACGTTACCAAGATTGGATACCCCAGGTCTATTCGTTCTTACAGCTTTCATCACAACACATCAGATAAGGGGTAGGACTTGTTTAATGAGACTGCAATATTGTTTAGATCATTTAGACACACTATGTCCCCCTCCACACAGTTTCCACCAAACATAGCCTATGAACAGTCTTTAAAATCAAAAGGAAATACACCCTTATGGTAGCTACAATTCAGCTCAATACCCTTCCCCTGTATTTCAAATTAATCACAAGCAGCAGACATGAAAAAAGCCTGCCTGTTTAACAACCTGAACTGTTATGTACCAAAGAGGGTGCCAAGCTAATTGATCCACTGAGTTGTCTTAATAATGAAGGTAGAACAATGGTTCTCATTATAAAACCCTGTTAGGAAATGCTAAAAATCAGGAACCGCAGTTGCATTAGAGTGCCTTTATAAAGTAGCTTCTCCTTTGATGCTTTAAATATTCTTTGTTCCTCTCATTCTCTTCATTTTCTCTTCCTTCCACTTCTATTACCAACCGAAGCCTTCACCACACAGAAGGCAGTCATCATATATGCAGATAAATGCCACTCAAATCCTGCAGGGCAACCAAGACAGATAAGCAGAAGAAGGGAGAATTCTTGCTGCAAATAATAATTTTCTTCCCAACTACCTCCCGTAGCCTTTGACTTCTGCAGCACATAAAAATGGTGTCTTGCCTCAAGGGTATCATGTAACAATTTCTCCCCAAATAGCAAGAAGCTGTGCTTCCACAACAGGAAGCTCAATTCAGCTTTCAGCATTTTGACCTATCCAGTACATTTTTGGATCTAACCTTATTTTTAAATTCTTTTTGATCAGGCAAATTTAAGTTTCTGGACAATAACTGATTGTAAGCCAAGGTAAATGAACAGACGGAGACAAAATTACCAGGGTTACTTTTTCCCCTGCCCTGCGTATCTCTGTGGCATTGTATTTCACTGTTATACTGTGATCCAGAGGCAACAGTTCCGGAGAGCTAAACACTTAACATATGAGGCAAGCCACAATCCTGACATAAGCAAGGTAAGCTAGAAATTGTAGGAGCCAACCTTGCCACTGCTCCTGGCACCTTATGAAGCTTAGTTATCAGAGGCAGCGAAACTACAATTTCCTAACTCCTGTCAGTGGTTATTCTTCTAAATCTTGCTTGCTAGGGAAGACCAAACTCTGTCAAGATGCCCTGCCCAGTCTGACATTCTACTGGAGCCAGAGATGAGGAAATCTTCCCTAGGAATGGCTCAAAGTTGTCAAACAGCCACACCAACTTCCCTGGCATTCTGAAAACCCAGTGATCAAGAGAGAGCAAAACACCCACCCACAAGGCCAAATCAGGGGTGAATCTTATATTAAGCTGGACGTCCCAAGTGGAAAATTAACTGTAAATAAAAATCCACACAAACCATGCTGCAGCAATTAACTTGACAGGGCAGGATAAGGAATTGCAGACTTGAAAAGCCAACAAAACACACACAGTTGGGAAGATGCCATGAACTCAGAGAAGCCTCTACAATAACAGATAACTCACAATTTGCTTCCGACAACTTTGCTGTGTGTAGCTTCCCTTTTTAAACACTGTGTTCCCAGCTGCAGCTAATGAAGGGAATCAGGGCCCTTTCCTCCCCCGTAAGCCATGCAACTCACGTTGCTCCCTTCTCCGTTCCTCCCTGCATGCCCTAGGATGAAGAGGGGCTGGCCCTGAGTCTTCCTCTGAATTCCCTCTGCCTTGTTCAACCTGTCCCCTGCTCTGCCCAGCCGGACTTTGCCCTTCCCCAGTTTCTTCCACAGCCAATGGAGCCACACTCCTACTCCCTGTCAGCTGCTTGGCCACCCCCTCTGAATCATATTCCAACAGGAACATGACAGAGTGAACCAAAAACTTCTTAAGATGCAAAGGAACAACTCTTCCCTACTGAAAGAAGAATTCACCACCACTAGAAGCCACCCACACAACACGTCCTGGGACACTTTCACAAGTCAAGAAGGGCATAGATACTAGCAAAAGAATATCCTTAATTTCTACCAACCCTGATTTTGATATTCAACTGAAAGCCTGCAAAGATATATTTTCTCTAAGATGGGAGCATATGTCTTTTCAAACATTAAAGAGTTATCATTATTTCTAGTCAGCGTAATGAAAGAGAATAGTTGTTATAAAATAACCATGTCTGTGGGATTATAAATTATAACAGTTAAAGCAAAAGCATTAAGTCAAAACCTATTAGAATTACACCATGCTATAAAATGGATGAACTCAATGTACTTCATATATTATAGCACTTTGAGAAGAAATGTCATTCTAAAAGAAGGGGTCTTCAAGCTGGACAGCTTTAAGACTTGTGGACTTTAACTCTCAGAATTCCTCCTCCAGTCATGTTAGCTCAGGAATTCTGGAAGTTGAACACAAGTCTTCAAACTTGCCAAGTTTGAAGACCCTTGTTTTAAAAGAACAAGAAACAAAGGTACTGTTTACCTTGTTTTAAAAGAACAAGAAACAAAGGTACTGTTTACCTTAATAATTACCTACCATGTTATACTCAATTTCTGTCATCTCTGCAAACTGATCCTTGTGAAATACTACAAGCCGAGTGCGTCCAGTTATTGGTGTCTCCTCCAAATGTGTAAAATAAAAAAGGATAAATATAACTCCTAAGCTAGAAATTCCAAAGGTTATCTTCCATTTATTTCTTCTCACAGCTTCTTTAAATAACTCCTTCTTGTTTGGAGGAAGTGCATGCCACCATTTTCTTATGCTCCTAGAAGACACAAATATTACAATTTTCAAACAACTGTCCCTAGATTGCTAAAATATATAATCTTGGGTATAAATTATATCCAGATGAGAGGTTCACAACTAATTTGTCTATTATGAAGCAAAGAAAAACAGATAACGTGCAATTGTTTCATATTATAGCACAATAAATCAATATCCTGCCAATTTGACCTAAGGACTGCAAAGCAAGCTTTACAAATTGGTAAAAAAATCATTGAGTCTCTGTAAAATAATAAATATTTATTTTATCATACTTTAAAGATATTATTTGTAATAAAAGATTCAAATGCATTTAGCCACTTCAACTACTTATCTATAATATGAAGAAACGTTTTCTTGTGTAACTTTGCATGAGTAAAATAAGTGTTTATTTTATATTTATGCATGATATACTAATTATCAAAAGTAGAAGAATCATCTATATTTAAGCCACAAATTGGTTGGAATTTTAAATATTTAGGATGCACATTTAGTATTTCTATGTATTTTTTTCCAAACTTACAAATAACACACTAGATTCAATGCATGAGAACTTAACAGACAGAAGCTCCTATAAAGCCAAGTGAAGAAACTGGTTGGAAGTTTTGGCAATCCAAGTTTTATAGAACAAAGTGGGGACTGATTTCATATCTCCAATTCGTAGCAATAAAATGGTACGTATGACTGATGTAGACCCAACAACTGACTGATCCCAAGCAGCAGTGAGTGAGCTGTTTTTTTCTTTTTAACCAAGACCAAAATGCTACCATATGATGAGCTACATCAGTAACTTTAAAAGAGCTACAAGAAACTCAATATTAATTCTCTTGCCTACCATAAGCTTTTATCAGAACTGCTCTTTTGTAAATACACCACAAACTTTACAATTATTCCTACTTTTTTTCTTTTTAACCAGGACAATGTTGATGGTTACCTCCCAAGGATGATAGCAAAAAGCTTTTGCACTGGTTTCAAGATCATCAGTAAGAGTGGAGCCGGAGCAGCTTTCAGTATTGATGATCCGTGAAAGCATCTGAAGGTCTGGATATTCAGAGTAGCAACGTCTTGTAATCTTTGAGACATAGTAGCTTCAAATAATACACCTTTTCTTCTTGCTTTTTGCTGAGTGAGTATACAAGGCCATATAAAATAGCTGCATCTGGTTGTACATATTTCTACGCCTTTAGGATCCAGAGGCCATCTGTGGGTTCTGTTCATGATGTTTTCATAGATTCTGGAATTGTCACTCCACAAATAAAATCTAATGTTCTTTTTATTCCATGCTTGGCACTTTGTCAATTGATGCTGGGCTACATTTAAAGCTTTATTGGAAAATGTGTAAGGATTAACACATTTTCCCCAATTAAGTGAAGATGCCAACTGAATTAAAATACAGTTTCTTGAGCCACCAAAAGAAGCCATCTCTCTATCGTTGAGTTTTGATATCTAAATGAAGATCATCAAAATATAATGTTACAAAAGAAATAATGAATTTGTAAGCATGTGATACAAAGAGGGAAAACAAATCAATTATTTCATGTAAGACTGATAGACCTACTCTGAGTGCTACATCATAAAACTGCCTGGCCTCTCACAGTCATTTTAGGATTCATAAATTTTGTTTATAAAGATAGGAACAAAAAGTCCACTAGTTAATTTTTAACTAGTTTCCAGATAATAGTTAACATCAGTTTACAAGCCAAATCTACACTCTTTATAAGTCAACATTAAGCCAGAATTCCACCATTTGGGCACACAACTTAATACAAGGCTTAATACAAATTAGTCACTTGCTGAGATGGGCGTCCATACAAATTAAACAAATATATAAATAAAACACTAACAAGGTCCCAAACAAGAAGTATGAAAAGAGAAGGACCAGACCTAGGGTACATTCCTAGGAACCAGCATGTAAACCTGGACAATATGCTTCATAGGATTTTTCATTCATAAAGGTTGCTCTAAGATAGATCATGTTGGGTATACTTGTGATGCAACATGATCTAGGGATCAAGAAAAAGCCAAGAAGGCCAAACAAGGAAACTCCTGATGTTGAATCACCAGCTTGTCTGAGTTAACTTTTCATAACTTTCAACACAGCCATGACTAGAATCCTGCTTGTGTGGCAGAACCACTCCTTGTTATTCATCACATACACAGAAAGCAGATTTTAACAGCAGGCAACAACTAAAGGGAAAGGAGAACTGCATGATGCATCCCTGCCCTTCCTTGGGATGCAATGGGATGACATAACTAGATTCCAACCTTTGTAGTTTTAGATTTTGATCCATTATTTTAGTACAGTATTTCAAAACTGCTAATCCCTTTAAACACAATTAAAAATGGCAACAGTTAAGAAATAAAGCAGGACTTTGAAAACAGGAAGCAAGACTGAAGAAGTAGTGAAAGAGAAATTAGAGCAGAGTTTAAGGGAAGGAGAAAGTGGATGGCAGCAAATAGACAAAAAAAGTTACAGGAGACAGAAAGAAAATAAAAGACTAGGGATTTCAAGCAAGCTTAATTTCACACCTTTTATGGATTTGTATTTTGTGCTAAGCCTGAAGTCATACAACTCAGTTGGTTTGGTTTTGATTCAGGCATGATTCATACTACTGCATTAAGTTTCTGCAATGGGTGAAGACATAATAGATGGCTTAACAAATCATGGATAATGAAATTCTGGCTTAATATAATAACCAATTGAATTGGTCAGAGGAGCCTTAAACTCATTGCTACGCAAGTTACAATTTCTCCACTCCAGCATTCATTCACTACCTACAGGAATGAGATATTTTACTATCTCATGCAACACAACTGCAAATATAATGGATGTAATATTCCGTGAAGTCCTTACAATGCCCTGATAGTTATATCATTAAAGTACAGCAAGGCTGCCTATAATTCAAGGAAACATCCCCCTCATTAAAAGAAAGGATGCAATACTCAAAATGCACTTTAGCTAAGGAAAATGCTGAGAAACGTGGGGAAATATAGATAGCCTGATGAAAGCGTCAAAAGATGATGCAGAGTGTTAGCAGAGCAAGCAAAATGACAATAGGGCACTGCTCAACCAAGTTTCTTTTTTCAAAATGTGCAAAGTGTCCATATAGTACATTTATCTAGATTCCATGGCAATATAGTAAGCCCCCCTTTAAACCAACTGAAAATTAAAAACAAGACATCCTATCATATTTCCATCTCCCTTCTCAACATTAAACATACAAACATGTATATTAGACTACAAGGTGCCAGTACTTAAAACAGGGAGAACCTACGATTAAAGGAACCACCCCGCTGAACTTGCACATCTGTATTTTGAGATTCCAAACCCAGTGTGGAAAACAAACACCCACATATTCTCCAGCACAGATTATGCAACCAAACTGTAAAGCACCTCCAAACTGTAAAGGGGGAATACCATGTACACTTGCCCTTCTGGTTCTTCAACTTTCTTGCAACCTCCATGCCAAAAAAAATCTCCACAGTCTGTTTCTATGCCAGACAGAACTAATGTTACCAATAGAATAGAGTATTCGTAGCTCAGGGTTGATTTGATTTCCTTGGTACTCTGAGCTTTTTCTTGTAGACATTTCATTACCCACCTAGGTAACATCATCAGTACAATACTGATGTTACCTACCTGGGTAATGAAACATGTGGATTTGCCAGTTGGACTGGGGGCCCCAAGGGAGGTGCTCCCTGCTCCCTGATGGCTGAGCAGGTAAGACCTCCTTCCCATCCCAGCAGGCTGTTAGCTCTTAGTTCGATTTTACTATAGCTCTTAATATTATTTTTAACTTTGTGTTGTTTTCATCTTTTAACTATTTACTTGTTTTATAAGTTAGCTGCCCAGAGTCACCTTGTAAGGGAGACGGGCAGCATAAAAATTTAATAAATAAATAAGATAAATAAAGCCACCAAGTTCAGAGAGCATCAAGGACTCCACAGAACTAATGTTCTCTGCTGTTTAAAATAATAATAGTAGCAATAACACATTTTGGAATTTGGTCTAATATATTAGCCTGCTTGATCCAAATTTCCCTCCAGGGATGCTGACTGTGCCACCCACTATCCCGAACAGGAACTGCTGGGAATGACGGGACATGCAGTCCAACAGGGGCTAAGGAGCGATTCACTTGGAGAAAGCTGCTTTATGGGACGTAAGAGACACAAAATGGGGGAGAGGCGAAGGATTCGAGCAGCGCTGGCGCCCGTAGAGACTCGGTACCTACCACCAACGTGGGAATGGACCCATCCGGCCCGGGGAAACGGCTGAGACCAGACGCCCCAGGCGGCGGACGATGAAGAGGGGCCGAAAGTTTTACAGCTCGTCCTTCTTCAAATTCTGCCTTCCCCGAAACCGAGAGAACTCAGACGCGGGCGAAGGGGCTCAAAGGGGGCGCGGGAAGAAAGGGGCTTGGGGGTGGGTCTCTTTACAACCCATTCGACACTTCTCCCCCCCCCAAAAAGAGGCGGTTTTCTCCAGTCCCGTTCAAGTGCTTTGTCTGCACTCAAGGCCGAAGCCGGCCCCTCGCTTCGCTTCCCTTTCGGGATTGAGGGCGGAGCGTCGCAGGGAAAGCCTTTCGACTCGTGCTCTAGTGGCTAAGTGGCGCCCAAAGGAGGGACGGTCGCAAAGCTTACTTGGGCATGCCAGTGTAGGAAGTTAGCAGCTACCTCGCTCCTAGAAAAATGAAATATTCTAGTAAATATTTAAAAAGGCAGAATATTTCCTCTAAAAAGAGTAGAAACCCAGAAGCAGAATCTCACCCCCACCTTTGTTAATGGGTGGGTCATTAAGGCCTGGGCCAGAATACTTTACATAAGAAAAATCTCCAGGTAAAAGCTATAGCAATTGCCAAAAGCCCTTTTAAGGGCATAAATCATCCAGCAAGGGTCAACCAAGCCTGGAACTCAGGACAGCCTACAGAGTTGCCCCTCATGGGAGTCTGACAACCAATTAGAATACAAGCTCCAATTCAAATCTCAGCAGGGGTCATAAAACCCAGGCACTCTCAGCACAGGACTGGTCACTGCACCTCCTTGCTTAGTTTATTGCCAGGGCAGAGCTGCCTGGCATTGGAAATGCCCTTCATTACCCGACCTGCCTTGCTATTGCAACATTATTTTATTCCTTATTTCACAAATGCTGGGTCCTTTTCTACATAGAGAGGGTGGTGTTGGGTTTCCCCCTATGCCACAGCAAGGTGCAACAAGCATCCTTTGTTTCGTTCCGGTAATCATTAAGATAACTATGATTTAACTGAATTTTAAGGAGAAAACTTTCCATCTTGTTGCATTTATATTAAAACTGAGCATGCTGCGGGCCTTTCAGAAACAAGTTTTTGCAGACTGGCTGATACATTTGGGGGGAGGGGGTTCCCTAAGAGAAATAATAAATAAAACACCGATTCTGTGTGTGTGAGGGTTTTTTCTCTAGATTTTTAGTCCATAGTTGGATAATCTTTATTAGGACTAACTGAAATGTTGTGCAACTTGAGAAAAGTATAAGAGCTCTTGTAAAGAATGACAACCAGAGGTGAGAAATAATGTGCACGGTTGCCTAGAGGCTGTTTTTTAAGATCAGTATTTCCGTACTGTATTACTTCCTTTAAATTTCTTGCCTTTACAAATGAAAACAGGCAACATCTAGGAAACTGTTATTATGAATAAAGGAATAGAATCTGGAGGAACATTTCAAACTCTCATCCCTCAAAAGTATATAAAAAGACCTAATCAGACCATTGGGTTTTTTTTTCTTCTGCTTAAAATCTTTTATTCAGTCTCCAGTTTCTAAAATCATCACACTTTCTTTGACTTGCAATAGCTGGTATAGCAAAAAGTGTTGTTTCCCACGAGAAGCTGTTTATACTTTTGTAAAATCAGGAAACCTATAACAAAATGTCCTAATATTAAATATCCATGGTTTATTTGGCCACCTTGATAAAAATTTGAATCTTCTGTTCATGTACCTGGGATCTTATATCACCTAGGGGCATATAAAGTGTACCTAATGGGGTTTATTTATAAAATGTATAGGCTGTCCATCTTACCTCAAGGTAACTCTGGCTGGCTTACAATCAAATCAAATTATCTGGCGATTTAAATAATTTTGCACCTTAGGTTTTTTTTTTAAAAACACCTTTGATTGACAAACCTATATATTACAATTCCAAGCTAGTCAACAAATGTAACATAGATAATTATAGGATAATTTTACTAAATACAAACATGAATACTACTTTATATGTAAATGTGGCATGTGCAGTCATACAATTAGAAATTTATTACTGCATTTTTCTTTAAATATGCAGCTAGATCAAAAGACATTGTAAGTAGTCATTATAAGCAGTGACTGTTCTTGAATTTTAATGAGGAAACAGCACCTTTATTTTGAAGATGAAAAAGAAAGCTCAGAAACTCCTCTGATCAGCGAGCAACTAGTGATTAGTGTAGGTGTAGAGAGTCCAGGTTTATACCTACCATGAGCCATCGAAACTTATTTAAAAACTTTGAGTAGTTGTATTTCCTGGCCCAATCATCTCAAATGATCATTATGGGGGAAAATGAGAGAAGATAATATGTGCGCTAATTATTGAGATTGCTATCATGGTGGTCTTATCTACTAAAAGACCCTGATTGGGAAGTCCCACAATTGTAACTAAATTTTGTACCATCACTGACAATTAGAAAGCTTTGCATCTGATTGTTTCCCCAGATGTATCTAATTCAGGCATGAGTAGGTTTTCATGTGCTGGGTAATGTATTTTTTTAAACTTTTCTGAATGTAGTCTATAACCATGTAGTTCAATAAATAAAAACTGTTGAGTATGCTGTCTTGAGCTGAAGGAAAGATGGGGATATATAGATCTAATAGATATAGTTACACAATTTGACTTCCTTAGACCTTCTAATAGGTTGGAGATTCCTTAACATGCTAACTTCCAAATGCATTGGATTTTGACTCCCAACACTCTTAGCCTGCAACATTAAGATGTGCTTCCCCATGTTTAAAATAAGGAGTCTTGCATCAAAAGAAAAGCACACCACATGAGTTCCTTATAAAGCAGAAGCTGGCAGATTGCCTCTTTAAATGTCTTTGTATATGGCAGGGTGGGCAACCAAGGCCCCTTTTCAACCTGTGGACTTCAACGCCCAGAATTCCTAAGCCAGTATTGGAGTTGAAGGCCACAGGTGGGAAAGGGCCATAGTTCTCACCCCTGGTATGTGGCTCCCATCATCTGTTGCCATTGATTATGCTGAGTGAAAACATATTTTCATGGCAGCAGTATATTCCGCTATCATTATCTTTCATAAGAGGACATCTCAAGTTCTCATTTCTTAATTATATTTCAAAAGAAAGCTTTTAAACCTTTGCTAGGAGCCTTTTTAATGAAAGTAGTAAGATATTTTAACATTTTTTTGTTAAAATACATTTTGTATTGAATAACTCTGCCTTCCAAGAGGGGATGGGAAGTATATGCATTAATTTCCCCCCCACTTTTTGCCATGTTGAAATTTTCACCCAGTTCAAGAATTGAAACTAAGGTAGCTTTTTTTTTAAATTTAATGTTGAAACTAGCCCAAAATAATAATAACAGTTGAAAGGGACCTTGGAGGTCTTCCAGCCTAACCCCCTGCTCAATAATAATAACAATCACATACACTGTAATACACACACACACATATGTTCATACAGATATTGATGACAAAGAAGAATTGCCTGAAAAATAACGGAAGTAAATGTCACCAGTTCTTCTGGATTTAGCTCCTAAGATCTCAAAGGAGGGTTACAAATCCATTTTCATTCTCTCATTTAGCAATCGCCTTGTGGCTTTTTATAATTATTTCCTCGTCGTGAAGTATGCTGGGAAAGGATTGCAAGTCTATTCGTCCTTCAGGGACTCAAGGCCTTCATGAAAATCAAAATGAGGACCTTGTCAGCTTATCCAGTGTGCACAATTTTAACAAGACAAAACTCAGGCATAAGGAATTTTGCTAATGCTACCAAGCCATATTAAAATCTGGAAAAGTCGAATCTCACTGCCCTAATAGGCCATTGTAATATTTCTAGATTAATTTCAGCATTAAAGTGAGGTAATTGCAGCACTTAGAAATTTATCAAAACCCTGAGGCAGATCAATGGGGAGGCTTTGAAAATGCTAATTGTACCTGCATGGGAAAGATTATGGTTGTAATAGTATTAACAACCCTATTAAGGAACAGGGAATTGAGGAGCAATTTATAATATTGCCATCATTCTCTGAAGAAGTGGTTAAATAAAAATGTAAGATATAGATTATTTTGTTTTTATTGCTGTTAGAAGATGACTATTGATGCCATCCACCCTGACTGAAATACACCTCATTTATGAAAAATACTTGTAATTACACTTTTTAAAAAGAATCCTATAAAACAGCAGACAATACAAGGAAATGTCTTCATGGTATTGCAATCCCATTTTTCAACCGTTGTCACTGATGTATGATGAAAATTAAAAAGGAAAAATATCCACAATATTAAAACTGTGTTTAAGATCTAATTGCTAACTATCTGCAAGAGAAAATTAAAGTTACATGTCTTAACTCCCTGGGGAAATCCTGGAAGTGAGGCAGAAGCCCTCAGACAATCTTTCAGAACTGAAGAAATACAGCCATGATCCTTGCCATATACTTTTCAAGAGTAGTCCTACATGGACTGGTGGCAATTGTCTAAATGTACAATGTTTAATTGTACATTCGTACAAGCATGCACTTCTTGTCATTGTTGTCACCTGAAGATCCAGTCACAGCATAGTATCAAGGACTGTTCCAGAATGTTCTTGAATGTGCCTACTACTGATAGCCCTCAATTTATGTCTACAATTGGGACCAGAATCACTGTTGCCTGGTCATGCCTGATTTTATGACTATTTTTGTCATGGTTGTTAAGTGAATCGTTGCAGTTGATAAGTGGATCTTGTGATCCTTAAATGAATCTGGCTTTCCCCATTGACTTTACTTGTTGGAAGCCAGCCAGAAAGATAGCGAATGACAGTCACATAACTCTGAGATGCTGCAACCCTCATTAATATATGCTGATCGACAAGCACCCAAATTTTGATTATGTGACCATGGGGATGCTGCAATGGTTATAAGTGCGAGGACTTATAAGTCACTTTTTTGTGTGCAAGTTTAACTTCAATTGATCGCTAAACAAATGGTTGAAAGCTGTAACTTTCCCTTTGGAAAAGTACTTTTTAGTCTGTTACATCCAACAGCTTTTGAGATCCGCAATGTTTTACTTTTTCAGCACTTTACTACCAAACATTTTCCTACTCCTTTGAGTCCATAGTAATCCTTTTCTGGAGAAACTAAATTGCCTTTTTGGCATCCTCTACCATAGGATTGCACCATTTCCTAGACCTGTTCATTCCTTCCCTTTTCAGCCAGGGAAAAGCTGGAAGCAACACACTATGGAACATATTGCTTCAAGTTTCTCAGTCATTTGTTAAGGTTATAGTGACTAAAATTAATCTCCCAACACCACCTTTTACTAGGACTCAAAAGCCACAGGTCTCTCAACCCCGGGTAAAATTTGCTAAAGAACTGTTATTCTGGTGCCTTTTCTTTGAATTGAGAATGACATATAGCCATATATATTTTACATGTTCCTTGCTGCAATTAATCTTTGTGCTCCTTTGATTAATTACTGACATATAAAGTACAATATCCCTCCCATTTATAACCTCAGAGTTTTGTCCTTCTCAATGGCGCACATAGAAATACCAAAGCTTATCCATTTTCAGATGAGGTTAACTAATTACAGAAAATTTGATATCAGTTTTAAACTGCATGGTTTATCCTGCTTTCATTGTCTTCTATACATCTCGTTCATACACATCTTCTCTTTACCCTCTTTATTTATCAGGGATTTTTTCCTGGTTTTTTTTTGTGTGTTACAATTTTGATTAATCACATTTTCTTCTTTGTTATCCATTAAATCTTTCAACTTTCTTGTCATTATACATTGTATTCATCAGAACACAAGCAACCTAAAACCTTTCCAGTTTTGCTTCACTGAAACATGGACTGCTCAAAACAATTCTGATGGAAGTGTCCAGATGATTTGAACTACATTTGAAAAAAATATAGTTTTGTTTATACTTTTACCTGAGAATAATTCCCACTGAGTTCAATGGAACACATTTGAAAAAAATGGCCAAAAATATAGGAACTTGAGAAGAGCTCATATGGATGAGATGAAAAGCTTATTTTATTTTTATTTATTAATAAAACCTTGCCAAGCATCTTGTTTGTTAAAGCACTCAGATATATCTGTGAACCTCAAAAATACACAGTCTTGGCCTATTGTTCCGTATCAATGGTTTTTAGAGCATCTTCCTCTGATCCAAGAAGTAGTGTAAAACTATAATTACTAGTAATCTTGATAGCATATTGCTAGTTATTTCAGCAACTCTCATCTTTATTTGTATTTAATAATTTAGTCCAATATGTGGGAAATTGTCTTTTTGTATTGTGTGTTTTCTTCTTCTTCTTCTTCTTCTTCTTCTTCTTCTTCTTCTTCTTCTTCTTCTTCTTCTTCTTCTTTTCTTTCTTCCTCCTCCTCCTCCTCCTCCTCCTCCTCCTCCTCCTCCTCCTCCTCCTCCTCCTCCTGCCATATCTACATCATTGTTGCTGATCCTATTTTTATCAACAGCCGCATGAAAAAGTGCTGTTGAGTTTTGTCCAAACCAGTCCCTTAGATTTTGAAGCCATGATTTTCTTCTTCTGTCTGGACCTCATTTGCTTTCAATCTTTCCTTGGAGGATTAAGTGAAGTATGCTGTATTGTGTGTTTTATGTAAAATAATCATTCTATTCCTACTAAGGAAAAATGGACTTGTTAGTCATGTCTCACTTGATATAAGTGCCTTGCAAAATTGAAATGTATAGCTTAATATATTGTCACAGTATATTAAGTATAAGTATACAAACACAATCACTTCGCTGGTATAAATCACAATGGCCAGTGCCATAATAAATTTAAATAATAAACTATGGCTTATAACCACAGTAGCTGCACGTTCACAACATATTAAGTTCATTTTAATCTACATTTGTTAGGTTGATACAGCATACCATAAGCATCTGATAGGCAATGATGTTACTTCATCATACCACAAATGAGATCAGTGATGAAATTTGCATCACTTGTGTAATGATGTCATGACATATGTGATGTCACTTGCCTTCCTGCGCTCACCCAAGCAATGAGCTAAGGGAGAAATACATCACAGTAATAATATGGCATAGTCCAGCCACTTTAATTTGTCTAGTAAGAGATGGACTTCAATGTTCTGTATCAACTATTGTAAAGTTCCTGGCCTTATGGAAATGTAGATTTCAGTCATCTTAATATATAGATAAATAGAGACACAAGCAACTATTGCTACTACCGTGTTTCCCCGAAAATAAGACACTGTCTTATATTTTTTTGGCTCCCAAAAACACACTAGGTCTTATTTTCAGGGTAGGTCTTATATATTTATGGTGCCAAATAGTGGGTGTGAGTGTGTAGGGGGTGTTTCGCTGGTGCACGGTTGCTCCCTGAAAAGTCTTCCTGGAACTGGAGATTTACACTAGGTCTTATTTTCGGGGTAGGTCTTATATTAGGGCAGGTTTAGAAAATAGTGCTAGGTCTTACTTTCGGGGTAGGTCTTATTTTCGGGGAAACACGGTAGTTCCAAACTTGAATGAAAACATTATATTTTCATAAAGTAGAAACCTTTGCTGGACAACTGAGTTCTACATACTGCAAATTTGATGCTGGCTAGATACAGACTTCTGTAGGTGTTCATTTGTAAACAAATTTTTAGGAGCACCTGCATGACTGTACAGAAAATAATTCTCCTAGTACGCAACACTTACAAATGCAATAACCTGTTTTCTTTTGCATCTGGTTAAGTTTGTACAGTAAAATTTGTGTGTCCATGACTGAACACAAAGCACAATAGAGACTATTCCAAAACCAAGACAGTTCGAACAGGGTGGGATTAAAAAATTTTAACAACTGGTTCTGTGGGCGTGGCTAGGTGGGCATGGACATGTGACTGGGTGGGCATGGCTTGGTTTTTTTGGCAGCACCCTCCCCCCCTTTTTGGGGGCCTCCTGGGCCTCAGGGAAGCCTCCTGGGGTTAGGCGTTTTTGCTCCCAGAAGGCTCTCCTGGGGCTCAGGAAGAAAAAAAATGGAGCTGGGGGGGGGTGCACAGCACCCCCACCCTCAGTTTTGGGGACTTCTGGGCCTCAGGAAAACCTCCTGGGGGGCATTTTTGCTCCCAGGAAGTTTCCCTGGGGCCCAGGAAGGCAAAAAATGGAGCCTTCCTGGGCCTCAGGGAAGCCTCCTGGGTGAAGAAGTAAGATGACAGGGGAATCACGGCACAGCTGATCTTAGGAACAGCTGATGGTCAGGAGGGAAAAAGAAGAAATACCTTAAAGAGTGACTGGGCAGGGAAGAACCCAGTCAGCGATGTTGGGCATGCGCGCGATGTTGCGCATGCATGATAAGGACTGACTGAGAGGGGAGGGTGGAGAGGGGAGGGGCCAGCCAGAGGAATGATTTGCCAGTTTTCCAAACTGCACAGAATTATAACAACCGGTTCTATAGAGCCGGTCTGAACCAGTAGAATCCCACCCCTGAGTTCGAACAAAACTCACCTCCTTTCAATTCCAGCTTAAGGTTTTGAAAGAATAATTTAGAGCAGACTTTCAAAACAGCTTCAAGTTATACTTGCAACTGTAGAAAGTTAGTACCCAGCCCTCTCCTAGAAGAATGAAATATTTTGAGAAATATTAAAAAGGCAGAATATTGTATTTCCCTGGATGATAAAAGAAACATGTTTCAAAGGCAGAAAGCAGCTCTCTGCCCCCAGCAGATATTTGATGCCAATTAAGAAAGACTGGGCCAGCCTATCTACAAAAGACCTCCAGCTCCAGGGTGATGGGATTAATACATGACCCTCCAGGACATACTAGAATTAAGCCATCTAGCAGCAGAGCTCACCACATGACACAATCTCCTATTGCATCAGCAGTCCAAACTTCAACCAAACCTGGGACTCAGACAATCTACAGTTAGCTATGACCCCTACAACAGAATAGAATAGAATAGAATAGAATAGAATAGAAAAGAATAGAATAGGAATAGAATACATGCTCTTGCACAGGAACATGAAGATCAAGTTCACAGTCCAAGAGAGGGAATAAAAACCCCTCACTCTCAACTCCATGTGGTCAGCTACCCAGAATCACACATGCTTGGTGATTCTGCTTCATCAATAAATGGACCCTCTTTCCAATCAGCCTCCATTTTGTCCCCAGTGCCTTTCTCCTGGGTTGGAACTGAGCCGGATGGATATTTCTCCCAGCATAACTCAGTAGATTTATTCTTTTACCAGTTGTTGGAAATCAGGCAAAAGGTTGATGTGACACAGAGCTATGCTAAGAAATCCTTCTTCTTTGGAGCTTTTATTCAGTTATGATAAACAACTTGGACCTATTTCTGTATAGAAAATAACATATGATGAAGAAAGCAATTGTGCCAGCTTGTGATTGTTTTTAAAATTCATAATATTCTAATATCCTGTTATTATAGGAGAGAAATCTTGAGAATGTGACTATTTTACAGTAGGGCAACATTTTTTTAGGGATGATTTGATTCTGCCTATATTGTATTATGTCATTTGTTAACCAAAGACTGGCCTTAAAAGATTGGATATCACATACTGAACACTAAGCCTAGCACTGTACTTACAGGAGGCACCATATAAAATAGTGGATCAATATTTGAAGACTGAGTCTATTTGTAGTGAAACAAAGATGAATTTAAAAAATTATAAGCATCCTTCCCTTTTTTGCAATGTTAGTTAGGTTGATTTCAATGGCGCATAGGTTATTTATAGATTGCTAATTGTAGAAATGCATTGCCATTAATAATTGTGTTTCTTTTTCAATACCTAGTTTTAGATTGTTTGAAATTAAAATGAATGGACAGCATTGCTAGTTCTTGCATTTTGGCAAAATTACAAAGCTAAGAGGGAGTGCATTATGGATTTAAAGGATTGCCTTGGTAAACAAGAAAGAGCAAACCACATGTCATGTCCTAAGTGCTCAGCTGAATCATTTTTGGCTGTTAAACAGCAGAGGTGTGGGAGAAGTGACTGGGGTTTTCCACAACTAAGTTACAAGGAAACAGCCATTATTGGAATGATGCTGGGTTTCCTTAGAGCTGCACTAGCTTACCATAAATGTGTGCTACCATTAGATGAAAAGTGATGGCAGTCTGAGGAAATAGTAGTGACTGAAATGGCCAAATTAGGTCATCCACTTTAAAATAGTCTAAGCAATTTACATACCACCATGTAAATACTAACTAGACAGTGCAGCCTTACCAGAGACATTCAGCAAGCTACTCCAAAATGTATCCATATCATAAAAGCCAGAAGATCAGTAGTCAGTTTATTTATGTCAGGTACGAACAACCAGACCCACACATGAATCCAGGCTAATTTCCTGCTTGAACTCTCCTCCCAAATGGGATGGTTGCTCTCCAACAGTTTATGAGGAAACTTGTGTCTTTCCACTATGATTGAACAGCAACTTCTTGCAGCCTCAGCTAGCATGGACGACAGTGAGGAACACTGGGAATTGTAGTTCACTAAGATCTGTAGGATACATGCTCTCCACCCCAGTCTATACAATATACAATTTATCATCACGGGACTAAGTTTAACAGCATTTTAAAGTTAAGAAAATTTATTTAAAGACACCATTATGTTACACAAGATAGATTCCATTAGAAAAGCTATGCTGGCATTACTTTACAAAAGTAGCATTCTTACAGTTTTAGATCTGGAGCAGAAGCAAATATTTTCAGTCAATTACATTTACAAAATAAAAGTGTAACAATCTTTAACAAATGAAAAGCCAATCTTAAATGTAGAAATAAGTCTTGTGCTTGAGAGACACCGGAAAAGATATTTTAATATACACATAAAAACATGTATCGAAACAGAGTTGATAAATTAAGCTAACTGTGTAGCTGTGGAACAACTTGGTTTTCTTTAAAAAAACACATGAAACTGGAACATTTCAGGAATAGGTTAGCATTAGGGGTTTTTTCTCTGAAACTTCACATATATCTTCAGTCTTCATCAATTTTCCATTTTGTAATTGGGAAAGATTCTACAAAGCTATTATTTTCACCTTTGATTATTATTAGAAGAAAAAATTAATGCCTCCTTCCCTTCAAACAACAGGGGATAATCTTATCTATTTTTCATTTCCTTAGTATCAAAATCTTAATTCTGATTTCAGATTACAGCATCTACGAAATCCGATTTATTTGCATTTCACCCATCTCCTTAATCTCAACTTTCTCATATTTTCCAGTCCTCCATCTCCTCATAATCACAAACACAGTAATCCCAATTAAAATGGCCAAGAGAATCACCACAGCCACTGCCACAACACCAGCTTTCAGGAATCGCATTGAGAATTCTGGGGGGATTTCATCCACGTAGTAAATGAGGACTTCTTCAATATCTAACGGTTCTCCTTTGACTGTGATATTAAATTTATTATCGGAGGCAAAGTGGGAATCAAGTTTGATGTCTTTTTCAAAGTAATAGGCTACATCTGCAATATCCACATCTACGGCAGACTTCTGCGAAGCGTTCTGTTTCAATTCAATTTTGATGAATGGGTGATCATATTCAATAGATGAGATGAAGGTTGGATGAAGCATGTACCGGTTCTGAATGAGGCGCAGAAGACTGCTGGCTACTTCAGACTGGGAGAAGGAAGTTTCCCGCTCTTTGTGCTTCAGCTCGATGAAAATCCAGTTTGTTCTAACAAGTTTCTTGCATTGTATGTTTGTATCACTCTTATCTGTTCTCCTGACCCCAGCACTGTTCACACACCAACAAGTATCAGTTTGATTGCATTGCCTGGCTTTGAAGATGCCATTGTTTTCACAGTCTGGATCATACAGTCCATCATTGTCCAAAAAACCAGTTTCAGGCTTTTCAAACCCCCTGCCTTTTGGGGCACTCACCTCTGCCTTCATAAGCAGACATTTAGATGTCAGAGTTGAACAGTTCACATTCTGATTTGAACCCTGAGCCTTGCAGACACAGCTGCCTTGCTCCATGACACAACGCGTCCGTCTGTTCGTTGGACATGAGCAGGGATTCTCTTCTGCCGATGCTGCCACGACCATCAAAAACAATACAATTCTGAAAGTAGCCTCCATAGGTTGGAGAAAGATGAGCAGACGTTGGCTTTAGAAAAGAGCAGGTGAATACAGCAGCCTAAAGACAAGATCCATCCACAGCAAGAGCCTCCCAGTTTCTGTGTGACTGAATACAACTCTTGCTTCCTCTCTTTGAAAATGAATGTCAGACCCACCCAATCAATTTAGTTGGTGACTCACAAACAAACAGGTCATAACAGAGATCCAAAAGCATACACCTTCTTCCATTAGGGTGTGGTAGCAACTCTCATTTCTTTCCTCCTACTGAATGAGGAAGTACAGGATGCCAAAAACACAGAAACCAATATAACACTATAAGCTCTTTTGTGAATTCAAGCACACCTGTCTTGTGGGCTGAGATAATAATATGCAAGGCTACGTATTAATGAAAAACCCTATTGCATGCTGGCTGGGGCATTCTGGGAATTGAAGTCCACACATCTTAAAATTGACAAGGTGGAGAGACGCTAAGGGAGACTAATGTTGACTTCAGGGGTCAGTACACACAATGGGCAGAACTGAGAGAGGCAGAGAAAACTGGCTCTCTTTCAAGTTTTTGAGGCTTCAGTGGTTCTTGATGGTCAACTCTTTCATGATTTAAGGTAAACAGCTCTTTAGTTCTTCCACTAAACCAGGGGTTGGCAACCTTAAGCACTCAAAGAGCCATGAAGGCCCTAACTGGAAGCCCCCCGTTCAATTCTGGAGCTAACCAGAAGTCCAGTCTCCTCCTAGCGCATCATCCTTTTTCCTCTACCCATCCTAACCAAAAGCCCTATCAATTGTGGAGCCAACTTGCAACAGGGAGCTGCAGAAGAGATGAAAGAGCCACATGCAGCTCCAGAGCTGCAGGTTGCTGATCCCTGCGCTAAACAGTGATGAGCCTGCAAATACATGATAGTTCAGAGAAGTACTAAGAGGAATATTTGGTATCTCTTGAGATGACCCAAAGGATCCAGCCAAGTTACATCTTCCTCTAATATGAAGTGGATTTTTGATGTCCCCGATAGAGTAATTTCACATAGCCTATGCTTATTCACTTAAAAAGTGTACCTCTGGCAAACACTGACCTCTGTGAGGATGTCCACCAGGGAACCATGATTGACCAATGCTCTGTGGCAAATTGGGTTTTGCTTTGGCAGGATATGAGAAATGGCCTTTACGACCAAATGGTATTTGGTGAAAGTTGCTCCCAAGTCACACTGACCTTTAATACCTTGCTCTTCTCTGAATCACAGAAGGGCACTAGTGGGGACAAGGAATTTTTTTAAAAAATCTATAATTATCAAGGGAAGGATATTTCATGCAAGGAGGAAACCTCCATTTCATCTCCCTCTACAGAAAATATACTCCAATCCTGTTCCTCTATTTTATAGCCTTTGTACTGTGAGACTATCTTCTCTGGTATGTGTTGTTTGTGTTAGTTATTTTCAGCAAGTTTCTAAACATTCCCAATGCTTTTTCAAAAGTTTATTTATTATTTGTTAAACAAATTTATATGGCCCCTCCAGCTCACAAACAGATTACTATTGTGTGTCATAAGAACATCTACCTACAGTATTCTTAAAAGTTGCCATACCTGGCTTTGGGTGGGAATTCTTATCTTTAATGCAAATGTCCAGTGTTGCATTATAAGAAACCAGTCTTGAAATATTTTCATGTCACACATCAAAAACTTTATTTTGCTCTGTCTCCGTGGCCCTTGAAATATGTGCTAATTTTTTTTCCTCTGGTACCTTTTGAGATACTGCAGATTGCAAATCCTGTAATAAACCAACCTTTGTCCCTGCACTTTTTACACACAAATAACGATTAACTAAGTACTTCAATTACAGAGTTTCAGAGGTGTGTATGTGCCCATGTTACTCATTTATAGTAGCAATAAGGAAAAAAACTTGTGGTACCTTAAAGAGTAATTAAAGTTGTTATTCTTTAAGTTGCCACAAGACACTTTCTTATTTTAATTATTCAGTTAGTCTCTAGTATTATGTCTGCCAACTGATTTGGGATAACTATCTCTGAAACCAGTATATCGTTTCCTTTCTGTTCCTCAATGTTTCTCCAATGCTACTCATTAAACACTATTGCTTGGGTCCTTTCTCCTGCAGGTGTCACTTCCTTTTACTATTTTATTACTGCCAAAACATTCCTCAGTGTATGATTAGAAGTACTGGCTAGAAAATTGTGCGGCTCTCTGAAAGCATTGGGGGTGGGGAACAGGCAAAATTTGAAAGCAGCTTTCCTAAGCACTCAATGCATAGCGACTGAATGCCAAGCTGGCTGAAAACTTTAGGCTTTGCCAGGATGTCAAACTGGTTTGGAGAAGGTAAATAACTTTCTTTTTTCAGTAAAGAATGGAAGCAGAGGAGAGGGGTAATTGAAGGAGAATGAAAAGCAGGATAGGATAATTTCCACTTTTATGAGAACCACCATCGCTATTAACTGGGTATCAGTTCATTTATTACAGAATTTCTGTATGTGAAACAGAATACGATCAAGTGTATGATAGGCTGTCCTTGACTTACAATCATTTATTTAGTGACCTTTTGAATGGCCATTTTTCACACTTTTGACAGGTGTAGCATCCCTATGGTAATGTGACCAAAATTCAGATGTTTGGCAACTGTTTCATATTTATGATGATTGCAATATCCTGGGGTCATGTGATCACTTTTTGCGACCTTCTAACAAGCAAATTCAATTCACTTAACAACTGCGGTATTAAGTTAGCAACTGCAGAGATTTACTTAACAATTGTGACAAGAAAGGTCATGAAATAGGGCAAAAGGCACTTAACAAATTCTCTCTTAGCAACATACATTTTGGGGTCAATTGTGGTCCTAAATTGAGGACTACCTGTACTAGCAGAGATGTCTACAAGGGCATAAAACAGGGGTGTCCAACCTTGGCCGCTTTAAGACTTGTGGACTTCAACTCCCAGAATTCCCCAAGGTTGGACATCTGTGGTATAGAAGAAATCAAGATGGTGGCTGTGACCATGGGATTGAAGCCCCACCCCTTTTTATGTATGTCACAGACAGAAGCCCTGTGAAAAATGGCTGGGCTACAATCCCACAATCACAGCTGCCTTCTTGACCTTTTTGACACACACACACACACACACACACACACACACAGAGCTATGATTGTGGAACAATCTATGAAATATCTTCTGTCTTAAAAATTCCACACAAACAGAATCCTAATATACATTATGTAGAATAGAAAGGACGAAAAATTCTGCCCAATAATAATTGCTGTTATTTTATGGGGTAATTTCTGCTTTTCCTGTGTATATTCATGTTTCCCCATGTATATATGGGAAAACTGAAAGTCACACCTCTTACTCAGGATTACATGAATGACTCTTGTGAGCCCAGCCAGCTATGCTTTGGTTGGCCCCTCCTGCCATAATAACGGAATATTGTAATGCATATAATGGAACAATGAAAACTGATGTTTTTATTTGATTTTCAACATTTTCTTCATGTCTGTACTGAAAATTGGGAGAAGTATGTAATAGAAGCATTATTTTGTAATAGCAATCTGTTGTTGCCAATTTTGTCTGCCACCTCTGATTAAAGATACTACATTTTAGTATTCACACTACACTTATGGTTATGAATAAGTTGGTTGGTTGGAGGTTCACATTTTGCGCCCAAAATGTAAATGTTACTTGCCTGTCTTATTAAAAAGCATAATTATAAGAAAATCAATAACTTAATTTTTATCTTTTTGAAAAAGATATTTTTAAAAATATAATTTAAATCAAAAAAGATAATAAAAGATGGGTGCCTGGTTGTCTATTGTGCCTAAGAGATATTTATCCTGTTCCCATCTGCAGTCTGGAAAAGTACGGTCTTTTTTTTTTTAATCATAGAGGGGCTAGTTTAAATATGATCCCTTCTATCTATTACAGTTGACAGAAATCTTTCATTTTACTTAATCTCAGCTCACCAACAATGTCGGAGTATAAATAACATTATCTTTCATTCCATAATGACTACAAAGATTAAAGATATATATATATATATTTCATTATATTGGCCGGTTTCCTATTCCCACAGATTTCCAGGCCGTCTACAGTTGAAGTCAGGAAAACCAAAACACAAACCAAATCATGCAATGAAACTATCAAGTGAAATCCAACATTGGCCCAGAACAGCAAGATGCATGGGGAAAAAATACTGTAGATTAATTCTACAAGAATACAAACCCAATAATCCATCACTGTCAGAAGAAGCTAACATAATACCGTGTTTCCCCGAAAATAAGACCTACCCCGAAAGTAAGACCTAGCACTATTTTCTAAACCTGCCCTAATATAAGACCTACCTCGAAAATAAGACCTAGTGTAAATCTCCAGTTCCAGGAAGACTTTTCAGGGAGCAACCGTGCACCCGCGAAACACCCCCCCCCACACACCCACTATTTGGCACCATAAATATATAAGACCTACCCCGAAAATAAGACCTAGTGTGTTTTTGGGAGCCAAAAAATATATAAGACAGTGTCTTATTTTCGGGGAAACATGGTAGTTATGATCAGTCTTGAGATAAAGTAAATTATTTTGGGTTTTTTTAAAAAGGCACGCACTCAAAGCTTTATACAAAAGCATTGTAATTAGTATTAATTCATTCTCCGACCCAGTAGAACCAGGAAAATTTCCTGTAGAACCAGGAAAATTACTCAGAAAGTATGTCATCTGTAGAAAAGATGTTATGCTAAAAATGTTGAGGGAAACAAGGAGCACATAAACTTGTCAACTATTCATTTAAATTCTCCTGTAAACTGTCAATTACTTTGTATTTATAAGACAATATACAAACTGTATAGCCTGAAAAACTTTCCAGCATGCATCTGCAGCTGAATTAGGACGACACATCTTTCTATAAATTTTTTTTTTATTTTAATTACATTTATATGCCGCCCTTCTCCGGAGACTCAGGGCGGCTTACAATTTTTGGGGATACAACCCAGTGTGCTCAGCAATAGCCTTTATTCCATTGTATATGCCTGCTTATTACTAAGCGGCATTTTTTTTTTACAAGGTCAGCTAATTGCCCCAACAATCTTGGGTCCTCAATTTACCTACCCCGAGAGGATGGAAGGCTGAGTCAACCTTGAGCCTGGTGGGATTCGAGCCTACAGTAAGTGTAGACAGCTGGATCTTAAGAGCAGGCATTTAACAGCCTGAGCCACCAAATGCTTGTTTTAATGTGATACCATGCTGATTTTCCACAGCTGTTCAATTTGCACAAATCTATCCAACAAAATTGCCTCCATAAGGTTCTCATTGCCTGTTTTTCAGGACAAGGGGTGGGGTCTAGAGTTAAGATTGATGGCTTGGCATCTATTTATCTTGTTTCTCATGAGTTATTTAATAATGAGCAAAAAGCAATAAGGAGTGTGAACCTTCCTTCATTGGAAAAGACAACTGGTTAAGTAAGTCCTTATTTCCATATATTTACATGGATCAAGGATTACACCATTTATTTAGCTATGCAATTTATCCTTGTTTCAGTCCAGAGGGACTCTAGGTTAAAGTTTTTTTTTAAAGTACCTAATGAAAACAATAACATTAAATCACAACTATAGCATCATAACGTATTACACTATCACCTTAAGTATTACCTCTAGCCCTCATTGCTCTATAGCAGGAGTGTCACACTGGAGGCCCGCAAGCTGGATGCGTCATGTGCAGACCACGCCCACTCCGGATCCACAAAGGCAAAAACCTAGCGATACGCCTTGATAGTCATGTTATGTGATTGAGTTTGACACCTATGCTCTATAGTTAATCCTGAGAGTCCCTCCAGAAAAGTCAAGTTTTTACTAACCTCTGGAAGACCCGAAGAATGAAAATTTCCACAAAAAATGCTTGCTGCTTCATTTTTTAGGCAGCCCTATAGAGTTACCTTGAGGTAAGATAGGCAGCCTATAAATGTTACAAATAAATAAGTAAATAAAATCCATGTTTGTGACTTATCTAATCATCTTAGTTCTCAGAAATGGTCTTCTTTATTAAATAATATTACAGAAGGCACAGGAGACATTAGTGAGAACACAGTGTCTTGGATCTCACCATG
The DNA here is from genome assembly GCA_009733165.1 of Naja naja. NCBI lineage: Eukaryota > Metazoa > Chordata > Lepidosauria > Squamata > Elapidae > Naja > Naja naja. Next base: position 72,218,639 of record CM019150.1, read on the forward strand.
GATGCATAAATATAAGTATTTTAAAAATCTGGAATATATGGGTTTCACATAGGGTCTCCTCAAAACAATTTATAGGACTAATACAGTACATTTATTCTGCATACAGCTTGCTAACATTTTTATTCTTCTCTCCAGAACTTCCTAATCAAAATAAAGATTCATGTTCAAATGAAGACTTTCCTCCATTATTTCTCCAAGGTAGATAACAAGTTGCTTAACACTTGAGCCCCTCTCTTGATAAGGAAATATTCCTGAATTGGCTTACAGCACAAACAACTTGATAATTTCAGTCACAACCATAGTTGCTCCAGACCACTAATTTCTATCCAGCAGATTGGAACTGAGTACCAGTTTCAAATTCAGGATTTTTGCACAGCTCTAATCAACCTTTGTGTATAATTCAATGCCTTTGCTTTCTTCTTCTTGCTTTAGTTATCTTGCAATGCTAAATAGAACTACTTAAAGCTCTTCTGTACTGCTGGAATAAAAAAAGTCTAAACTAGGGGTGTCCAATCTTGGCAAATTTAGGACTTGTGGATTTCAGTTCCCAGAATTCCCCAGTCAGGCATGCTTAAAATCCACAGGTCCTAAAGTTGCCATTGGATAGCTCTGGTATAGAACATTTAGCCTTAGTGCATACTCACATCAGATCTCTGAAAATGAACAACCCTGACATTTAGAATATTTTTTTTGCATGGGCTGCTCCTCTGCACTACCAGTTTAATTACTTACCCAATAAGGCCAAGATGAATCAGCCAAATTTTACCTTTCCTTTTGGCCAAAAGTAACTTGAGAATCTGCAATCACATGTTTTTTATTTGTCCTTTTATAAAACTGGATGCCATTTCCCAGATCTTCTTTAGCAACTGGCATCATATCGTGTTCTATTGACATATTCCTGTCCTAATTTTTCCTTCTCCTCCCTATTTTCCAGTTTCTTGTCAATGCTAGGTCAGAGCCATTTAGGTGAGTCATCATGTTTTGCTTAATGTTCACATTTACATCCTGTGTTTCATTCCATCTAAACTTTTACTCTTGGTAACTGAACTATCTGAGCTGAATCTTTATCCTATCCCTTGAGTTAAAGAACAAAATTAGATCATTCTCTACTGTAGACAATTGAATTGTGTGGAAGAATGTGATGGAAAGCTGGCCACTTTAATAATTATGAATTGCAAGGATGGAATCCTGTGTCCTTCAGACATTTCTGTTGTCTGTTGTGAGTAGTCAAGCTGTTCTCAGAAACATCAGGAGGGGCAAGTTATCTATCCCTGATAATGTCCCCTTTCTAGGAAAGCAAATTGTCTTGGAGAGACAAGAACAAACCTGCCCCCAGCTTTTCAGTGAAAAATCATGGGAAATCTTGACATTGATTTCCTACTTGGTCCACTCTGCTTTTTCCATACACTCCAAGCTCTCATCCAGAACCAAACAGATGGATGAAGACTTCAGCCTCCGAAAGACTGCAGGTAATCCCTTCTTTTCATATCTTCCCTCCAACTCCACAAAAGTATCTTTGTGGAAGAAAAGATCTATCTCCCTGATGCAGTGATATGCATGAAAATGTCAGAAAAGGCACATGCTCTGGTCTTTTGAGACCAGTCGGAGTTCACTTCTGTCAGACTGACTGTTGGGCAGCTGAATGAGAGGTACATCAACATCATCGCCTATCTAACAAAATGAAACTCGGTGTAGGGAAAAGTTAAGATACTGGTACAGATTAGATAAAACTTGGTTCAATAGCAGCAATCTTGGAGTGCTAGTGGACAATCGCTTAAATATCAGCCAGCGGTGTACTGCAAAGGTCAAAAAAGCCAACAGAGTCCTAGGCCGCATTAACAGAGGGATAGAATCAAGAGCACATGAAGTATTAGTACCATTTTGTAAGACCTTGGTAAGACTACACTTGCACTATTGCATCCAGTTTTCATCACCACAATATATAAAAAAATGTTGGGACTCTGGAAAGAGTGCAGAGAAGAGCAACCAAGATGATTAGGGGGACGGAGGCTAGAACAGTTACAGGAGTTGGGCATGTCTAGTCTAATGAAAAGGGCTAGAGGTGATGATAGCAGTGTTCCAATATTTGAAGGGCTGCCACAAAGGGGGTCAACCTATCTACTAAAGCAGGGGTCACCAACCTTTTGGACCTCAGGGACCACCAAACTCATTTTAAATCCCAGGGACCACTAATTGGTTCTGTGGGCATGGCCTAATTTGTGGGTGTGGCTTGGTGGTCATGTGACTGGCTGGGCATGGCTTGTATGTAAATATTATATTTATATAAATATTGAATTTTTTATAAAAAAAGAACAACTTTTACCCAAAATCAGGCAAAGCAGGCAGGCAGATTGAGTTGCTCACAGAATCACAGATTCATTCAGAGATCTGTCTATCTGCCATTGGCTAGCTCAGTCTGTCACATAAAATTTGCTTGCAAGCAAACTCACAAAATTAACTCACAACACACCATGTATGTAAATATTGAATTTTTTATAAAAAAGAGCAACTTTTACCCAAAATCAGGCAAAGCAGGCAGGCAGATTGAGTTGCTCACAGAATCACAGCTTCATTCAGAGATCTGTCTATCTGCCATTGGCTAGCTCAGTCTGTCACATAAAATTTGCTTGCAAGCAAACTCACAAAATTAACTCACAACACACCATGTATGTAAATACTGAATTTTTTATAAAAAAAAGAACAACTTTTACCCAAAATCAGGCAAAGCAGGCAGGCAGATTGAGTTGCTCACAGAATCATTCAATGAACTATCTATCTGCCATTGGCTAGCTCAGTCTCTCAAATTTGCTTGTCGTGAGTCTGCACTGAATAGAATCTTCAGTCCTAAAGGAGGTTCAGCTGTGCTTAAAAGCAGAGCCGAAGTCTACAGATTAGCTAGAAAGCAAGAATTAGATTAGCTAGAAAGCATTTCCTGCTTTCTAGCTAATCTAAATCTCCCAGCACAGCAGAACAGCTGATGGTCAGAAAAATGAAAAATAGCAATTTATCAGGCAAGTTTGCCGGGTAAGGAGTGAGTGGGCGGGGATGGTTCCCGCGGGCCATGTGGGCAGCGCAGCCTTGTTTCTGCATAGCCTGGATTAATTGCTTTGGGGGTTGCTCTGAGGGTGAGATTTCTCTGTGGCCCACCAAAATTTTCACGGCCCACCACCGGTTGGCGACCACTGTACTAAAGCACCAGAAGGCAACACAAGAACCAATGATTTGAAACTTAACCAAGGAGAGAAGCAACCTAAGCTGAAGAGAAAATTATTGACAATGAGAACAGTAAGCCAGTGGAATGGCTTGCCTTCAAAAGTTGTGGGTGCTCCATCATTGGAGGCTTTAAAAAAGATACTAAACAGCCCATTTGTTTGGTATAGGGTGTCTTGCTTGAGCAGGGGTTTGGACTAGACTTCCAACATCCCTTCTAACTCTGTTATTCTGCTTGATCAGTTCCAGCAAGGAGACTTTCTACTGATCAGGGTGCTATTCCTATGGGTGATAGCAAACCCTCAACCTTATGCCTGAACTGTTCCTACTCTGACGAGTCAGAGGGGAGAACTAGCAATATGACCATGTCCATCAATGCATGTGTTTCAGTGCATGTAAACAAAGCTTTTGATTAGAAATTACTTATGGAGCTTTAGACATTAGGTATAAAGAGAATGTCGAGTGTATTATAGATATACTCACATAACAGTTGCTATATTCAGGCTTTCCAAGTAACCAAGAAATGGTATGGGATATGCAAAATATTTCCCATTCAAAAATTCCAATTTCCAGTACAAAAAGCTCCATTTCAAAGTGGAAAAAGCAAGTTTCATATACTACAACATGAAACAAGCTACTTCGGTCATATTTAAAATTTGTGCCAAGCTCCCAAATTAAACGAATCAGGCCATTTTGTTCTCTCACCAGCTTTTGCAGGAAGCTTAGTATAAAGCAAAAAGGTGAAATCGACAGAACAATTTCTTTTAAGGCATTTTTTTTCTGACCCAACATCCATTTCACAAAAAATAAAATGATGAGGCTCGGTTACAATTGTCAAGTCAGCTACTTCTCACAAGGAGGGAAAAAAACAACAACCACTTACAAGAAAATGCCAATTTCACTAGAGCAAACGGGAGACATTTGGAGAAATATAGCACAACTACTGTTTTTTAAAAAATCAGTGTTGCATCCAGGTTTATGCTTTCCTAAAAAGTTTTTCTGCTGACAATACAGATTTCTTCCTTCACATAGCCTCAAAATCTATTGTGATCGCTCCTCCAAACATTGAGGTCAGATTTTGACCGGGGGCAAGGGGGTAGAAAAAGGGAAAATCAGTTTCATTAGTAGTCTCCTAAGCAAGATGACTTCCACCCCATGTAAACTACACCAAATATGTATACACACTGCCTATAGTAATCTCTCATTGCAGAAAGCTCTTTGCCCAACTCCATTTAGCCATAAAACATGAGCTCTGCTTGTCTTTTGTACAGCATGTTTTAAAAGAAAATGCTGGCTTTAGCCATTCAACTTAAAAAAAACCTTCTACAGGCTTGAAGACATTTTTGCAAATAAAGATTAGCAGAGAAGACTGACTGACACTTCACCTGTATATCCCAACTCTTCTGTTTTTGATTTTGTTTTAAATAAGAGGCAATAGCAGTCCAATGATTCAAGCTTTAAGCTTCTTCTCAGAATGAGTTGTGGGAATAGTGAAATCCCAACCCCATTATTCAAATTTCTATGATGTGGGAAAAGTGAGACTTCTGGAGCAGGTTCCTCCCAGCTATATGGTTTTATAAAATAGTGTTTTTTGTTTAGTTAAATTCCGGGTAATTAGAAAAGAGTGCAGTACTATTCTCTAAGCCCCAAGGGAGTTTATTAGGCATCAGTTGTTGCATAGCGCCCTCTAGTGGCTCTGTCCAAGTTTGAAGCACAATTAATTATGGCCTTTATGAGTAATAACTATTCTGCAGCAAGTTATAGTCTCCATGGAAAGTCATTATAAACAAGTTGTTTTCCAATTACACGTTTACTCAGGCATCCATTTTTAAAATGCCAAGAGTGATAAGTTTTTTATGCAATATTTATACATGATGAATAGTCAACAGGTTTTCTTTTTTTTTTAATTCCAATTTTGCAGCTAGAAACCTACAATGTGCTTTTAAGAGTCTGTTTGGAATTGACAGCATAATCCAGAGCTGATGGAACCTGCTCTGTCCCACAGCTCTCAAATGCAATCCTACGAGTCAAACACAAAGAAACCTACCATGTATTATGTTTCTTTTATATGAAAAGTTCCCTTTAGGCCAATTTGAAACAAGGAAATCTTTTAAATATCTTCACATCATTAAGGAGATGCAACATCGCCAGGAAAAGCTTTTCCCATTATTGGAGTGGTCAATTCCTTTCACTTCCTCATAAAAATGCACACGCAATGGGCAAATATACCTGTAACTATGCTTTTACGTGAAAGTAAAGTAGTTCATTCTTTCTGTACAAAGGCACGCTATTTACAACATTCATTACACACAATGTAAATGTAAACATTTTTCAATAAAATTATGCTGCAATGACTGCAAATTCCATACATATTTTGGGAGGTTTTTCTTTCCTTTTAGAAATCAGTGGTTTCAGTGCCATGCTAGGATCTCAGTAGGACATACAAGCCATTATATCAACATGCACTTTGATTGACGTAAAAGTCTGGGGACGGAACAAATGTATGGATTAGACTTCATATCAAAGCAACTCTATATGGCACGGTATAAGAGCTTTACATGCAATTAACTAAATCAAATATATGCTTTCAGTGAGAAAGCGCTATAAAATTCACGATTCAGCAGTACTTGCACAATTTGCACACCACCATAATCACAACTGAAGGAAATTGGCTTCACAATGGAACAAGAAAGGCTAGGGTGAAGATACAGCACATTAGCCTGGAGATGATGTTCAGGTTAAAAAGAAACAGATCTGTGAAGTAATTTTGCAGCTTTCTACTACACCTTTAGACATAGTCTTTGTTCCTTGTATTGTATCTGCATTTTATGTTGTGGGCCCAAAGTTTAGAACTTGGTCAAGAATGGTGGGTTTTTTGGTTATCATTTCTCAGATCCATACCATTAAGAGCAGGGGTGTCAAACTCACGGCATCACATTGTCGTCACGTAATGTATCACAACTTTTTCCCTTTGCTAAACCGGGGGTGGCCATGCCAGCAGCGTGACACATCTGGCCCATGGGCCGCGAGTTTGACACCTAATGAAGACCATCCTATTCTATAGACATAATTAATTCCACAAATCTATTTCTGTTCAATTCAATTCAGTTCCACACAATGCGGTGCAAAGGTAAACCCAATCTTAATTTCCCTTCAAATACTGCCAGTACGGATCAACAACTGAGAAACGAAAGGTTGAGGTTATCCGTAATTCTGATATGTTTTTAAACTGATTGCTACCTTTTCATAAGGATAGGGCATAACTTATAAAATATGGTATAGCTCGATGTCTATGGGGATTCTCAGTCATCCAGGTCATGGTTGTCCCAAAGGTGCTTTTTCAAGAGGCAACTGAGCTTTCTGGTTTTTCTTTGAAGAAGTTCTGCTTCTCATCCAAGAAGATGCTTCTTGGATGAGAAGTGAAACATCTTCAAAGAAAAACCAGAAAGTCCAGTTGCCTCTTGAAAAAGAACCTTTGGGGTACGGTATAGCTTATTTTATAAAATAGAAGAAATGCACATTGACAGCCTCTAGGGAATACACATTAAACGTAACATGGTGGTTCCTAAACAGAACGGCAATATAATTATTTCAACATCGAGCTAATAGCGCTTGGTCCAAGTAAAACATTATCACTTCAATTTTTTTAGAGCGATGGATAACTTCTACCTAAGTGATGGGCTGGTAAATGGTTCATTTTCTGCTGAATAACTGTAATTTTAGAAGATTAGAAGTTATGCCAGAGGTCAGATAGTTCACCATGATTGCTTCTTACTGTCTTTCATTAACAGTAATTTTCTTCAGCCACACTGGATTCGGTTACTCTCAACGATGGCCACTTCATTATAAAGTGGTCCATTTTTCTTTCCAGTGTTATCACGTTGGCAGGTCATTTGGACACATGCTATTTTCCTCAGCAGTATCAGTCCATTCCTCATTTTGATAGGCTGAAAGGAACAGGTTTTCTAACTGCGTCAGGAATTCTTCAGCAATGAAGCTATTGGCTACACTGTCCAGAGTCTTCCTCATGCACTCCAAAAGCTAGTTTTAAGATGGAAGAATAAAGACAAAAATAATGTCAGAGTTGCTGAAATAACATTTAGGAGTTGAGGGGCAGCGGGGAGAGCAACTATACATTTATTATGATTCTTTAACCAAAACCTATCAAGACCTTAGGTCCAAGTTTATTTACATACACTCACAAATGTATATCACACACGCTACCTACAACTAGCTATGACAAATTCAATAAATTGCTTTTCTGCAGTGAACATTCTTCATGATGAATAGCCAGTTTGTTAATGGAGTGGTATTTCATATTCTGCTACAGAGGTGTTATATGTGAAACATGTCAAACATTACCCAATGCAAATATTCTATATATAGAAAGCCATATCAGTAGCTTTGCAAACACGTCTCTTCAATCCAAGAAATCGTGTTCTGTGCTGCTCTGCAATTTTTGTGAGACTTGTTAAAATGAGAGTTGCAGCACTAATGCTTAATTACATCATTTATCCATCAAAGTTTACATAAGGATTTCTTGAGATAATGATAGTCCAAATTCACTCTGCAGCATGTTATAGTCTATGTGGAGTTTGAATTTGGGGGACTGTTGGTTGGTGATTGGAGGCTTCTTGGGAAATATTATTTGACTGATGTTTGGAAATGGTGCTAACTGCCTCAGTCCATGTGAATCAGCCACTTGAATGAGTGACAGTATATTTAATTCCATTGATTCAAATAAAGGAACTATCAACAAATTTATGGAACTAGATATAATCTACTATCTGCTCCTCACTTTTCAACTGTTGCAGAGAGGAAGCTTGCTGGAGTGCCAAGTGAAATATTTGTAAAAAACAGGGTCTCCCTAAGTCTGAAGAACCTTAATTAGAAGCATGTAAAATTCATGTAATGATCAACAGATCATTGTAAACAAAATTATGTAGACTACCACTGATGGAAAAAGGTAAACGTGAAAAGACTCAGTGTGGGGCCATTCATTTCTGCAAGGATCATCTGTGGGGGTAGAATTCTGGCCATTTTAAGCTCTTTAAGGTTTATACATCTTGATGAAAATCAAGACAGCCAGGCCATAGGTTTCTGAAGACAAGTTTAATCTACCCAAGAGAATTTATTTTGTCAAACTTTCATTTATTTCAGTATTTTATAAAAGTACGTTGCTTGGGAGCCTCAGCAAAGAAATGGTAAATATATGCAAATAAGTAACCAATAATTCACAGATTTTTAGCACAATTTCTCTCACATTTAACAAGTTGGATCCAGATTTAGATACACTTAGCACAGACAACTGAAACCAATGCCATGAGTTGTCATACTTAGAACAGATCTACTGAAATCAGAATCCAACTCAAGATTTCTATAGTAATTAGGCACAATTATGCTGCCTGAAATTTCAGGTGAGAAATGAAGAATTTTATAATATTACCTTCTGCAAACACGTTAGGTCTGAATCTCTATGGAAGATTTTATCCATGGGCACACAACTATTGAATGAAACATGGCAAGACAATGTCAGAGGATACATAAAAGTGCTTTTTATTGAAATACATACTAATTTAGACTAACTTGAAAGATTCCAAAATGCAAGCAGCTACACACCTATGAGACAGTCTGTATTTTTCAATTATCCACTGTGTTTTTTCTAATACTAGCTCCCACTGAGGCTCTTCCAACATTTGTTGCACTTCAAACTTGTATGGTAGGCCTGTAAGCCATTAAAACATATATCACATTATACAGAATCATATACAAAAAATGCTGCTCTTCGATTTAGAATTTATTGTTCACCTCCCTTTATTTGCATTGACAAAAATGCACAACACTGGTTTATAACATCAAGACCTTGATCTAATTATCTTAATTACAGACCAAATTAGCTTAAGTTCTAAAATCAGGTTCAAATCTGTGTCGAATTGCTCATTTAATTGCTTGTCCATAGTATAATTGAGCAGAAAATGCATGCCTTGTTAATTTCAAAAGTGAGATGTATTATACAAACTATAAAGCCATTTGATTATAACTGGAAACATTCAACATCTTGGATACTCAAACCTTTAATTATTGAAATTGATATTAATTTCTTTTCCTCTCCTTTCTACCATAGATAATCCTATACTCCAATTTATATAAACTTCAATTGTCTTCATGCTTTGGATATCAATTTACAAAGGATTATTGATAATATCAAGAGATTAAAAGCTAGATACAGATTTTATAAATCCACAGGCAAGTTCTCTTATTGGTTAGCTTTTCCAATTTAACCAGGCTGCTCTGCTGATATTTTTAAAGAACTGTATTTAACTAAATTACAACCCCAAAACCTGCTTTCTTCAATTTTCCTGTACACAGGCATTTCAGATACTAAGACAACCATATGTTCATTTATCTAGATTCTAGACCATTAAAGACAAAAAAGATAATTTATATACTGTACTAGTTACTGAATGTAGTCAAGCAGATGCTAGCAACCATCTGACAGTCTGAACTTCAGACTGAATCTGAGTTCTAACATTCTAGTACAAACAAGAAACAAAACAACTGAACTGTTCAGGTATCAGGCATAAGGGTAATATAATGCAGATGCTCCCTTCATAAGTACACTTTAAAAAAAGACCCCAAATCGACCAATATAATATAATCTTGCACATTTTGCCTCTCATAAATATTATGAGGAAATGTTCAATTCTGTTAGTTTTGGATCATTTTTAAAATATTTTTTAAACATGTAATTTAAGTTTGGGGTATATAGATGTCTCCTAGGAATGTTATGATCACTGATGTGCCTATAAATGCTCCATTGCTAATCACAAGGCTAAACAACTGGGTCTAGTATAATTGCAACATGATCCAGATTTTAGTTAAATACTCTTAAAATTGATATCTATTTCCACTTTTCAGTATTCCTGAGCTAGTATGGGCATTTCTGAGAAGTTGGGTAGCTGGTCCACAATAAAGGCTGGTATTTAGGGTAGGGGGAGCCTTACTTACTCCAACCCCCAAAGCTTGCTTCACTGTAAATGCAAATGCAGGTCACAGATCCACGTAACACTAGCACCTCCGTACTTAGATTCAAATTCATTCATTAACATTCAGTTTGTAAAAACCAGCATATACTTTTCTTCCCCACCTCCAAGGCTTCCAACTAAGCATAGCTTAATTATAATGACTCTTTCTCTTATCTCTCCAAAGCCTGCTTTTAAAACATATTGAAATAGAACCTATAACAGAGAGAATTATTTTAAAAACCACTTACGGTAGGATCCATCTGAACTAGTCTCATCACTAATTACAAGACAAGTGAGCTGAGAATATGGAAGAGGATTATTTCGATTGTAAGGACTTATAATCATTCCAACAAACATTGAGCCACCCCTGGAAAAATAGCTCTGGAGAAAAAGAAGAACGCAATAAACAAAACATATACTTTTCTTTCTCTGCATAAAATCAATCATAATGCAAATATATCAATAACAGTGGCCTGTTGTAGTTTTATTTTTCAAAGTTGTATATGGATAATAAATAAACAGCAATATTTCCAACAGTTGTGAGTTCTATCCTTTTTATCCCACAGGGAGATGTTACCTGGTATTTTGCCTGGGTATCAATATCACGTAGGGAAGGATTAGGGTCAAAGGCAGGATGAGAATGGTACCATCCAATGATACTGTAACCTCTAGCAGCAAGTATCTCTGAAGCTTGTGTTTGAGATACTGGATCCATTTCACACTGCAAGCCTGTACTAAGGCTATTGCAGGGTTCTGCTGCACAGACCTGTAAGTTAACAAATATGGAGGATTTAATGGGGATGCTACAATTGAATGACTTTTTTTAAGATTCTGAAGAACATGTTCTATTTTAAAATGGATGTCTGACTTCCAAATCCAGTGATCAAGCTCTTAAGCAGATGCTCATAAATGGATACTTTAATATACTCTGGTTCAATTTAGCCCATTGTAACTCATTTCTTGTATTCCCTGAAGTAATAACACAACTGTTTCCCCTGTTTCTCCATACAGGAGACATAGGAAAGTATCCCCATAGTGACTAGCATGATGTCTATAATTCATAACAAATTGGTAAAAGCCCTTTTAAAATTAAAAAAATAAATATGGTACTTACTTCAACTATTCCATCAGTTTCAGAATATCTTCCACCTAGCAAACCAATTACTTCTGCCATTGAAACATGAGCATGCTAAAAATAAAGGGGGGAGGGAATAATAATTCAATAATCATTCGTAAAATGTTGGCAATCTTTGCCCACTTTCATTCTCTCCCCAACATATATAGAAAAGAAAAAATTAAGTAGAATTACGAAGATTGGGACTCTTTATCCCAATTAATTTTTTTTATGTATGATGTACACTGAAGATGGCATTTAATTTCATTGTACGAGGTGCAATGACAATAAAGTAATTATTAATTTTCTTAAGCATGCTTACAGACACTAGAAGCCTATGTGATAAAGCTCTATGAAAGAAATACTACCTCTTGAATTGTTACAAATGGGTAAATTAGAAGATGAGAAGTTACTAAGCTCCTCAGAGAGAGAAAATATACTGAGATGGAGTTTTATTTATTGTCCCTAATTGATAAAACAAATAAAACAAGCAGGAAAATATGTTAGAAGACGTACATTTGCTGAATACAAGTTATGAATACAAGTTATCATATGTAAGATGTCATACAAAGCACATATATTTGAGACAAACTTATTTACAGGAATAATTAAGGTATTTTCTCAGAGACATTAAAACATCATTATTTTTAATATAACTGGAAATAAGAAAAATGGGCTATTTCTACTATAAATCCATATTAAGAGTCTTAAACGTGTACTAAGATTTATGCATTTAACCATGATAACAGAATTGGTTTAAGTTACATCAATCATTAGTTAATTAATATGCATTTATAATGCACCAAAAAGATTGCAATTTTATTTAATCATGACAATTTTTTTAACTAATTTAAAGCCATTTTGTAAAGTATTTTAATAGAACAGGCCTTACCAAATCCATAATCAGAAGTGCTTCTGCAGCTACTGACACTTTGAATGGCTCCTGAAAAGATAAAACTTATAAGAAAAGTTTGCTTAAGGAGACTAAAACATGTTCATCTTTCCTAAATTATACTTACTGGTTTTTCTTCTGTGTAAGAACAGCAAGGGATCAGCTGAAAGGGATCAAATGAACTATAGAATGAAAAAAGAAATACCTTAAATTGTAAAAGTAATGGAAGGATGCCATTTAAATGCTGTATAATTTTTTCATATTTTTAGTTTTAATTCCAATATCCCAAGTGTTCATTCAAATAAGCACTTTTATGTATAAGAAAAAAATTCAATAGACGTATTTTGATCTTTTTACTGCAGTGCGGACTTTATAGAATGAATTTAACTCAATTAATACTAATCTTAAATTCTTCTGACAGGAAACTTTCAAACCTAAAATCTCACCAATTTTTTTCCAAAGAGATTTTACAATTAAAAAAAAAACCTTTTGGTGTGTCTTTGTCCTTTAAATGTTTTTGATAGTTTATATTTCTGATCTTCTCTCCTCTTTGCTAGCTCCTCAGCAGAGAGATGCTAAAAACAAAACACATGCATTAAGTAAACCACCAAGTAAATAAACCAAGTATTAAACATACTTAGGCTCAAAGAAATCAGTGAGCTGGAGAATGCTTAATTTAGTTGCCCCACTACCAATGCTAACAGCTGCTACCACAATTAAACTAGCATTATGCCAAATGCACTTAAGTGTCAGGAATGCAAATTCCCTCTACAGAAGTCAAGACAATTTCCCTCAGTGAAAAGAATTAGCATTCTGCACTTTCCCATTGGTAGGCTGCGTAAGGACATTTTAAAATATTAAAATATACTATTCTGCCAAGTATTTCTACTTTAGTTTTTGCCTGCCCTTATTTATTTATGGACAACTATTAGTTATAGATATGGGAACCATTTCCTATTTTCCGCACAGCAACAAACCTCTGAGATAGGTTGGGCTAAAAGAGAGTGCCCAGGCCAAAGGCATCTAGCTGGCTTTCATGCCTAAGGAGGGCTAGAACTCAGAAACACCTGGTCTGTAGCCCAGCACCTAACCCACAATACCAAACTGAGTCTCAATGGCACCTTGATCTGTTTCTCCATAGGCTATCTAATCCTTAGCTAAGAAAAATGGATAGTCATAATCAACAAGATTAAAACATTTAACTAGCTCAGTAACAATAGGGTATTCAAAGGAAGCTTACAGATATAAGATAACCACAATTCTTAATTTATGAGGTATATGATCTCATAATACAAAAATCCCATATCTGATTTTAATAGTTAAATGCCGTGTTTAATATTTTAATGCTTAAATGAAAAATATTCTTTTTTCTGAACTCTTAGGGGCTACAAATCTATGGCCCCTACATATTATTCTAAACCACCCGGACTGGGGAAAAACCTGTAAAAATTGGGGAAAAGACAGTTTTCCAAATGGCTTTGGAAAAAAACCCAGTTTTTCCGGGTTTTTTCCCCCAGGCCTTCCCATCTCTACCCTCACCCAACCCCCAAAGTTGGAGTGATATTCTGACAATCAAGAGGGGCATCCAACATCCTTTCCCTCAACCTCCAGACATTGAAAGACCCATTTGGAGGCATGGCTACAACTGGGCAATGTGTGTTCCAGGAAAGGGTAACCTCCTAGCTATATACTCAAGCAAGTTCAGGAGTCTAAAATGTTATTACCTCAAACGTCTGTCCTTCCAAATCTCTGGCGTCGCACCAGTTTCCCCATGGGTCTCTCACTCGCCGCCTCCTCGTGCGCTGTACCAAACAGAAATGCACTCACATGTCTATTCAAGTGCACCAAGGGCAGAAAGCTCTCTTCATAATTTATGAAGGACTGTCACAAAAATATTGTAATGTACAGTGATCCGGATTGCCACTCTCCTTACCAGCTGATGAATACAGATGACACATGAACTTTAGCTGACCCAATCTGACCCATTTTTACTCTTTCCAGCCTTGCTTCCTAACTCTGCATATAATGATGCAATGCAGAAGAAAATTACAGATAACTCCTACAGCAACTGCAGATGAAGAGGCTGGAAAAAAATATCAGAAGCCATGCTGGGCCTGTTTTCCCTCTCTAGCTATTCTTTCCAACCTAGCACTGGGGAAAAAAGTATGTAAATAAGCTCAAGTGTCTGCCTATTTGGTCAAGCTAGTCAATTCTTAAGATTTGTACCAAATGCGACAATGTCAAAAAGAGAAGCCATGAAAAGAACAGCTTTGAAAACGGGTTGGATTTAGCAGGAGACTGCAGAGAAAACAACTCCAGAAAAACAATTGGCCAACAATGTAGAATGTTGCTAGCTGTTTCATTCTAAGCTTCCCTCCAGTCATCTGACTACAAATTGAGCTGCTTTTAAAGGCCTGGGGGGGGGGGAGAATCCTGAAATCATGCATGCTCGGTGGGCTTTCTCTCATTTGTTTTACCTTGTATTTATATAACATCACTTTTTGCTCATAATCAACTGCATTGCTTAGCAATTCTGGTTCCAATTACCATCATTAAGCAAGAACTAGCTGTACAGTGCATTAACTGGTGGCTTCAGTTTTTGAGAACAATAGTCATTTCCTTTTCCTCAGCCTCCAAATTTAAAGACATTGACTTGAAAATGAATAACCACTATTACATTCCTGCCCAATAATCTAGTTGAGAGCAATATGTAATTTAACAAAATCTCTGCATCCTGGGTAGAATGCCAATATATAATTTATGAAGTCAAAGAAATCTCAGCTGTGTGTCAAAAAATGTATTCAAGTTTGCGTTCCTACAAATATGATTTTCAAGCTAATGCAGTGGAATGAGAATGAGAGAAAAATAACCCAAAGAATCACGAAGACAAGAGCCTGTTTTCCATCTCACCATAGATTGTAGACGTTGCACGAGCTGATACGCGTCAACAGCATCCTTGCCTTCCCTGGGCCTTACTTTGTCAACTGTTTGTGGTCTATTATACACAGCTTGCTCTGTAAAGGTGAAGAGATGTTGCCCTTCAGTCTACACTTTAGACATGAGGCTCAAAAACCAACTAACCCCAGGGCCAAAACCAAACATCTGATGACAATATTAACTTTGCACTTATTTTAATTCTATCATTCAAGTTAAATTTTCCATGCAATCACAAGGTTATGTGACTACATAGAGCATCACTTCCAAAATAAATAAATAAATAATCAATGTGCTAATTTTCTGTATATGTGTTTAGAATCAGCAAAGCCTTGTAAAGAATGACGGACCAAGAACTGTTATAGGTTACATAAATAAGGCTCCCTGCATAGGAGCATACAAAAGGGGAGCCAGGATGTAAAGATATTACAATATAGCTACGTATTACACAAAACTGAGGAAAATAGTAAAATAATACTATGTTATAGATATGGGAACCCAGTTTTGCAACAACCAAGATATTGACTCTACTCTTATTTTTTTTCTGGTGACATTATTATATGATTTCATAATAAAACCAATACATTTAAGATTCATATATTTCCTCTTCCATATATTGCACTGAACAATCATTGAACAATTCCCTCATTTATAAGACAAAGAGACCTATTTCTGGCATCTGAAATGGGAGTATTTGAAAAAAAAAAGCACTTAAGAAGAAAAACCTTGAGCGCCTTTGTTGCCACTACCACTAAGAAAATTCAGTGAAGAGAAACAAGAGAACTAATTTATCAAAAGATACTAATTTGTTTCTAATGTCTTACACAAGGATAAAGTTGTTTTCTTTCTTTTTCTGGCACACTATTCATAGAATATTTGTTAACAACTAACACACCTGACCTTCTCATATAGAATCCAAATCAATTACGCATACACTCAGAACTCCTCATGAAACTTCACTTAGTTTTTAAGTGGCCTTCAGCCCACAAAAGCTACTGCCATAATTAAATAGGATACTTTTTGATACTAAGTCCTGCTGTTGTTTACCACAAAGAAAAAATACAAATTTGTGGTAATGAAAAAAGAGAAATCATGTATGAGTTCTGATTCTCTAGGATAGACAGACCTCCAAGCACAATAAACGTATTTTTAAAATGCTGTTTCTAATCTTTATTATCCTTCCACCTCACGTCTACCAGCACTTTCTAAAAGCAAAGGTTCAGTAGAATTTTCTATGTCTTTGGTAGTTGTGAGCTGCTTTGGAGACTCTTCTAAAAAACACAAAGGATACAGATGTAAACTTAAAGAATGTTTTTTTTTACCACAGCCAAAGTTAATTGCTCCTATTAATTCCAGGTACGTATGTATTCGCCCAATGCAGTTGACATCACCACAATTCTTCAGCCCTGGACGTACCGATGTCTTGTTCAGGTATTTTGGTTTGATTCTTTCCCTAAAACCAAATGGAATCACAATTTAAAAATATAGATTTGACATATCTAAATGTATCACATAATTTTGTGTGTGTGTGTGTGTGTGTGTGTGTGATGAAAGCTATGAGATGGCTGCCATTCTTCTAGATAATTTCTATTGAAGTGATAAAAAGTAATGAAAGCCAGTTGGTGACCTTGGGATGGATATTCTCTCTCAACCCAACCCTACTGTAAAAGGTTAATGTGGACAAAATAGGAGTTAAAGAATTAGGTAAGTTTGCTGCCTTGAGTTATGTATAAAGACAGGACAAATATATAATAATAATAGCATTTCCGTAACAGCCATATAAGACAGATTTGGCAGCAAGAGAACAATTGGCCTTAAGTCTGCCAGTAATATCTCAGTTGTAGATCTGACTACTCTAGTTTTGCAGATAACTGAAAGTTATCAGGGTGCACAAATAGGGGGAATAGATGGCTACCAAGTCATGTATTGTAAATGGACACCAGATAACAGTGCAAGTTTATCAAAAACACACAAACTCTTAATTACATGAAACATGTTTGTTGCATACCCTATCACCGATGGCATTCTTTTCACCAGCACTGTGTGTGCACTGATCAGATCCCCTTAAAAACAGCAAATGTATTGTCCAGAGGAATCAGATGAACCTGAAGTGAGCTTCCGTTTCACCAGTAATGCTTACCATTGGTCCAAAATATAATTTCTAATTTTCAAATAGCGCTCAGGTGTTTTGGCCTGACGCCCGACAAAAAATTCTGGAATCGCTTGTTTTTCTTCTTCTAATATAATGCCTCTATCCATTGCTATTTCTTGATCTGGTGACTTCAGTTCCTCTGCATCCATCCGATTTTCCTCACCAAGGTGTTCAGAAGAAAGGAAATGAATGCCGCTGTCAGTTATGTCTTTTTGTTCTTCACAAAGCTCTGGGCTAGGAAACCAGTCGGGACTTTCAGAAGTCCCTGTGCCATCACACTTCTGATTCTCTATTTTTATAGTCCGATGCTTTTTATTCTCAGAGCAGGAAACTGCAGTCTCATCGGCACTTTGTTCTGGCTTTGTAATGTCCTGGGTTAAGAGAACAGCAGACATGTGTTGGGCAGAACACAAAACAGGTTCTGTCCAATTGCTTTGCTCAGATGGGCTTTTTGGAACATCTAATATCTCAGACTTTCCAGATTCTTGCTGATGTGCACAGGATAAAAGTTCATCCATTTCATCTGTAATGTCTACTTCCTCGTCATCTGATAATTTTTCAATTTTCACTGCATTTAAATTAGGGTCCGCTCGTCCTCTTAAGTGCTCTGGTGGCCATGTCACCTTCTTCCTTTCAACATCCTCACTGCTTTGTGGAAGAGGAGCACTGATGTGCTGTTGCTGTTGTTTCACTTTTTCTACACCATCACTTTTTGCCTGGTTACATTAAGAAGAGTTAAGCATTGCACAACTAAAAACAAAAGAGAATACTAGTTAAGGCAAATAAATAGAACCAGCTACTTCTCAGTGTTGCCCTGTTTTCCAGTTAAAAACAATTCCAGTTAGGAATAATAGTCAATGTTTTCATCCTAAGGTAACAATGTGTTAGTTTATATAATTGTTCCTATATGCAAAATGGGGAAAAAAGAGGCTGCAGACCTAAAAACTCAAAATTTCAATACAGAATTTGGGCATTTGGAAGACTTTGAAGCTTCATGAGTGATATCCAGTGTGCTTGCTATTCTTCTAATTTACCTTGTTTTTAAAGTATTGTCTGGCATAGCTCTTTACTTGAAGAACGTTGCGACTTCCAATCATCATAGCAATTTTTGTCCATCTTCTGCCAAATTTAGCCTAACAAAAAGTAAATATAAATTCAGAAGTGGGAATACAGAAAAGATAACAATTTATCTAAACATGGCTAAATTGCAAAATTTTGTTAATGAAACCTTACAATAAAAATAAATCTAATACTGCTTATTGTCCCTCTTGATTGACTACCTTTCATGGCTAACAGTTATAGAAGTAGTCCTCCTTTAGCAGATAACTCATTTAGCAACCATTTGCTGTTACAATAATGATGAAAACATTTGTGACCAGTCCTCACATTCAACTTTTGCAGGTCTAAAAAGCAAAGGAGAGTTGAAGTAAGATCATAAGCACAGTTGCAGTTTTACTTAATAACCAAGTTGTTAATTCCAATTGTGGTTGTTAAATGAGGATTCCCTGTACTGCCAACAGGTACTATGGTCACATGCTGAAATATAATGGAGACCCAAAGTGAACCACAGTACTTCCTTGTCAAATAACTTTGGAAATTAATTTTTGGATACACTCCTCTGGCAATCCCCAGAATGGCATGATCACTTTGCTAACAGAACAGAGTAAGGATCTTAGAGGAATAAAAAAATAGTTTTCAAGCACAGATGCGTAAGTCCTTATTAGGAAGCTAAACTCAGATTATATCTTACTCTCAGAAGATTTCCATCTTCCCTCTCAAATTTACTGTAAATGATTGGGGATTTTTTGGAATAGTGTGAGAATCAGTACAAGGAATTGCATTTCCCTGGTAATGCATCTTAGAATCCCTACTGGGTTGCAAAGGTTATCTTATTCAACACAGGATGTTTTAATGTTAAGACTGAAGGATGACTGATTATCACCAAAATTGCAATCAATGGTCCAAGTAGAATTACAGATAGTCCTCAATTTATAACCATTCTTTTACTGTTAACAGCATTGAAAAACTGACTTTTTTCACACTTATGACCATTGCCATGGTCATGTGATCAAAATTAGGATGCTTGGCAACTGGCTTATATTTATGACGTTTGCAGTGTCACAAGGTCATGTGATCACCTTTTGCAACCTTCTGACAAGCAAAATCAATAGGGAAGATTCACTTAAAAACCATGGTCATAAGTCAAGGATCACTTTTTGTTCCCTTTTAAACAATTATATGGTATGGTTTATTTTAAAACTGTTTATGTTTTGCTTTTTTTTAATTACATTTATATGCCGCCCTTCTCCGAAGACTCAGGGGGGCTTACAATTTTTGGGATACAACCCAATGTGCTCAACAATAGCCTTCATTCCATTGTATATGCCTGCTTATTACTAAGCGGCATTTTACAAAGTCAGCTTATTGCCCCCAACAATCTTGGGTCCTCAATTTACCTACCCCGAGAGGATGGAAGGCTGAGTCAACCTTGAGCCTGGTGGGATTCGAGCCTACAGTAATTGTAGGCAGCTGGAACTTAAGTGCTAGGCATTTAACAGCCTGAGCCACCAAGGCCCATCCATGTTAAAGGCCCACCCATGTTAAATGTTAGTGTCAGTAATATTTACCAGTCCTTCTTCAAACTTTTCCTTTTCTTCTGTTGTCCATTTCAATGAACTAGTTGCTGATTTTGGAGGTGAACGAAGCCTATCAGAAAGCAAAATACTTGATTTCATACACATGCACTTAAATAATAAGACATAAAAGAAAACTGTTATAATCAACTGCCTTTGCAAAAAATACTTAAGAGCATGTCACACATCTAAAAAGTACAATTTTTTAAAACAAGGGCTTGTATTCAAGATAAAAAGACCCTGTGATTTGCAGTATCTTGCACATAGGATTTCCTATCACTCCAACATTATTTTTGGGGAGTTGTTAATGTGTGGATGATATTAAAAATCTTTTGCCCTGATAGAAGGATCTCACCAGCAAATTATAATCTTGGATCCAGTCCAACATGAATGCAAGAAATTCAATTATTTCAGATTGTTTATAAATAACACAACAAATTCTACATGCATAAAACAACAATCTTAAAGTACATACATGATTTTTGTTTCTTTCTTGTGTGGACTATGAAGTAAAAACAAGAAAAATAAATGTTACTTAACATTGTACATTCAGCAGACATTTCTAAAGTTATCTTGATAATGTGTAGATTTTTTAAAAGTTTTCCAGTATTCTATTATTTTCAGTTTTAATTTTTAATACCCTGTAGAATGAAATATCTTTTAAAATATTGAATTCTTGCTTTATGAATTAACTGTGTGGCCAGAAAGAACATTAAAGAACACTGGTGGCCCACCACACAGCAAATTTTACCTTTTTGTACATTTTTTATCATTTTCCTTTGACTCATGCCAATTTTTTTCGGGAAGTGATTTGCTAGATAAATAATATCTGAAATATATTAAGGACTTCAGAACGTACAGTATTGCGAGAGAAAATTTTTACAGGAATGTTTGGGCAATTATTAAAAGCAGTGTCACTGAAACCTGATCAATGTGTATAAGTTGTAACAGTCATGGAAGTATTGTAATAACATATTTTTGCACAATACCTGGTTAATGAAGAAAAATAATCTCACATGTATTAATCAGACTTAATTGAAAGCTTAATGTGTTTATGATTGTAACTGAAAACCAAGAAAACAAAAACAAGACACATACAATTTCTCTGTACCAACACCCACATTCAGTGAAATTAGAATAATTTTACTTTCAGACTTTTCCTGCAGAGGAAATAATAAAGAATATTTGTAGCTCAGGATTGAAATGAGGGGTCTTTGGTGCTCTCTGAGGTTGGCTGTTCTCTTGCAGATGTTTCATTACCAAATCTTCAACTATTTTGCAGTCCCCCTTATACTTTTTAAAATAAGTTTCAGGATATGGAAAAAGCAAAAATCTATCCAGGAAGCACAAAAACCTGGAGGTAGACAGAACAATCACAGCACATAACCTAAGTTATGTGTAATAACCTCTTCACAGAGGACAACTGAGCTTATTCAAATAAGTATCTCATATTAATCTATGAAAATAAATATTCATGGTTTTATGCCCTTGCAAGTCTAATCAACAAGGACATAAATAATAATCCTTCTTTTTACAGAGGATTAGGAGACTGTTGGCAAAAGAAAGTATCTTGGGAAATAGGTATGAGGAACAAATTGTTACAAAACCAGTCGTAATCCTTAATATCTGCCTACTGATTACAATTACTTTTTAGTAAGAAAAGGATACTTTTCTTCCAGAAGCATCTTCTCAATGACAGCCTTGTTTTCTTCACTAATTGTACTATCAAGACTCCAAGGCTAAGAAAAGAAATAGCAGTCATACAACATTAATTCTCATAATAAGAATGGTATGAAAAGAAAGAGGAATCCTCTGAGATGCAAAAGTGAAAAAAATAGGCATATTTGTAGAAAAACTCAGAAAACCTGAGGTAAAACTTGATTTTAAAAAATAATATAAATTAGTAAAATCTCGTCCTTTCCTTAGAAACCCAAAAAGGAACAGGGGCAATGATAATAATAAGCATCCCTCAAAAAGAAAAAGATGTATACATAAACATACTGCACATAACTAACTATGCCATACTTATTCTCAGGCTTAAATATTCTTTCATAAACACTACATGTAATATTTTCTTTCTGCCTATGGTAGATTATATACCAAAGTACATGGACATTGAAACATATCAAAAATATTTGTCCTAAAATACAAAGAATGAGAATTCATTCTTTTATTATATTCTGTAGTTTACTTACAAGAACCACATCTGTTCTCCAAGTGGAATCAAGGTAGTGATCTTGGAGTAAACTGGATGAGGGATATTGATAACTTCTGAAACAAAAAACCAAAGAATAAATATTATCACAGGCATGGTGTTTCAATACTTTTTAAATGTCATATAATATTGCCCTGCCCTTGATCCTACCCATTTGTCTTTGCAAGAACATATGGATTAACAGATACCATAGAAGAACAGGCTCAAATAGAGAGCTGGGTTAAACTTTGCCATAAGAGATCCCAAGACCAGTTCCGTTGTGTTTAATTCTGTTGATCCATATCTAATGTCAAGTTAGCTTTGACCATTAGTTGACTAGATTCTCATGTATAGGCAGCAATAATAAACCCCTATATCCTTTGGACTCAATGAATTCTCCTCGTTATTTGCCCCTGACATACTGGAAAAATATTTTATAGCAAATATCTATAATTCCTTATCCCATGAGATAAACAATGAAACATTCAGTTATTGTTGCAGCAGTATGCCATATTTAGGACAATTTGATCTGAAGAACCAGTGGTTGGAAAAGATTGTCCATAAAAAATATCAGAGTCCTTTGCACACTGTGTATGAAAATGAAAAGTTAACTGTATGGTTTAGAACAGGGGTGGGCAAACTTTTTGACTCGAGGGCCACAATGGGTTCTTAAACTGGACCGGAGGGCCGGAACAAAAGCATGGATGGAGTGTTTGTGTGAACTAATATCAATTCAAAGTTAGATTACTTCACGTAGCCTTCTGGGAGAGCAAGAGAACCCTCCGTTCTTTCGGCTCCGCGGGCCGGATAGAACAGCCGAATCCGGCCCCTGGGCCGTAGTTTGCCCACGGCTGGTTTAGAAGCTTAAGATAATAAAATAAAATAATTGTAAAGAGTAGGAACAATTCAAATGATTGTTGGAAAACAACGAAACACCCAGCTGTACATCTCCACCCCAAACCAGATCAGTGATGCCCTCTCCCTGATGACCCGGTGTTTGGATGCGGTACGGATTTGGATGAGCGGGAACATGCTTCGACTCAACCCGGCCAAGACTGAGTGGCTGTGCATACCGGCATCTCGGCCCAGTCAGGAATATCCATCTCTGGCCATAGGGGGAGAGGTGTTGCCCCTTGTGGATAGGGCGCGGAATCTGGGGGTCCTCCTGGATGTACGGCTCCAGTTGGAGGAGCAGGTGGGGGCCGTTGCCAGGGGGGCCTTTGCCCAGCTCTGCCTTGTTCGTCAGCTTCGCCCATTTCTGGACCGAGATGCCCTGCGCACAGTCACTCACACCCTTGTTACCTCTAGACTCGACTACTGCAACGCTCTCTATTTAGGACTGCCCTTGCATACCATCCGGACATTGCAAAATGCGGCGGCGCGGGTGGTGATGGGACTTTCCCGATTCTCCCATGTTACCCCCCCTCCTGCGCTGCCTGCATTGGTTGCCGGTTGCACTCTGGGTGAGATTCAAGGTTCTGGTTTTAACATACAAAGTCCTTCACGACATGGGTCCTCAATATTTAAGGGAGCGTCTTCTGCCGATATCGAGTGCCAACCGCCCTGTGCGAGCACATAGGCAAGGACTCCTCGGGGTCCCGTTGGCAAGCCAATGTCGGCTGGCAGTCCCCCGGCGACGAGCCTATTCTGTCGCGGCCCCTGACCTCTGGAACCAACTGCCCCTGGGGCTCCGCCTGGCCCCTGACCTCGGCACCTTCCGCCATGATTTGAAGACCTGGTTGTTCGACCAATCCGGGCTGTGACCCCTCCACTGTAAATTTTAGTTTTTGTATTTTTGGCCTTGTGAAATTAGTTTAATTTCCTTTTAAGTATTTATTGTTGTTGTTTTTAGTTGTGCGCCGCCCCGAGTCTTCGGAGATGGGGCGGCATACAAGTCCAATAAATAAATAAATAAACAAACAAACAAACAAACAAACATGGAAGTGGAACAAAAGGTATGAAGGTCTATAAAAAAAGTCTATGAAAAGGTAAATTATTTTCAGAGATGAATCTATGATCCATGAAATGCTGATAAAATCTCATCTTGTTTCCTCATCTGTTGTTTATCAGTTATTCTTGAATTGAGTAAATGATTTTCATTCCTTCACACCCTCCAAAGAAGTCTATAGATATTCAATTTCCACCATTATCTCTGTCACACTGAAAGATTACTGGGAAAGACCTAAGCAGCAAGCACAGACATACTTAATTTACAGAGTTATAATTTTTAAGAAGCTCATCAAGCACAGCTTATAGTGTAATGCTGTGTGTAAATAACCTTGGGAAGGAGGAAAAGCTGCAAACTGGTCTGATGATGAATATTTGACTCTGAAGGAGATTTTAGCTATTGGGAGAGTAAAAGTGAAGGGAGGGAGGGGTACATTCAGACTTGCAAGATTCTGTTAATGCAACCTTACAATAAAGATAAAGCTGGTACTCCAAGTTGTGCTTCTTGTCTGGGCCACACATGCAAGGCTTATAAATCCTTAAAGATATCATGAACTTCAATTTGGCAGATGGAATCTCATCAAGCTCATGGTTGACTCAGCCTTCCATCCTTCCAAGGTGGGTAAAATGAGGACCCAAATTGTTGTGGGAAATATGCTGACTCTGTAAACCACTTAGAAAGGGCTGTAAAGCACTGTGAAGTGGTATATAAGTCTAAGTGCTATTGCTATTAGGCTACCACAGTTTACAAATACACCCACTCCTTCCTATGCTGAGATGCTGTTTGCAAAAAAATAACCGGCTTTATTTTGGTAAACATAAGAGAATAGCTGGGGAGTGTAAGGAATGGTGTCCCCCCCAATTATCTTAGACCTCTGGCCATCGTAAGAGAACAGAATAGATAAACTAACTTATAAGTCTGCTTTACCTGACCGCGCGAGCACGAGTATGACTCTGGGCGACCGACGGAACGAAACATCGTCCCCGAAGACGAGCCACAGGCCTTTAGATCAGTGTTTGTCATCTTTGGCTACTTTAAGACGTGTGGACTTCAACTCCCAGAATTCCCCGGCCCACATAGTTGGCTGTGGAATTCTGGGAGTTGCAGTCCACAAAATTTAAAACGGTCAAGGTTGAGAAACACTGGGTCCTAGACCCAAGACAGTGGCACGACTGACTTCAATCAGCCCCCCGCCATGGAAAAAGGGTCCAGGCAAACGGCATTGCGCGAGGCCTCTCCTCCAAAACAGAACCACCTTCCCGATTGCCAGGTAGCAGCCCAAAGCTCGCCCTCTCTTACCCTGGCTGCGCTTCCGCAGCAGGTCCCACCACCGAATCGCCCACGACATCGACATCTAACTCTTCCACAGCCTCCATACTGGCACCTCCACCGGATATCGCGGCGACGACACAGGAAGGGAGTCAAATATGGGCTGGCGCGTCTTCCGACCTGGAGCTCAGGCCTAAATGACGATATAGGAGGCGGCCTCAAGACCCGCACATGCGCAAAATGCGACGGGCTTCCCCCGTTGGGTCTTGCTTCTGCCCTTAGTTGGTTGTGGCGAAGGAAAACGTGATTGGGCTGGAAGGGTGCTGTGGATAGACCCAGTGTGGCGAGAGAAAGAGCTATAGGAAGAAAAATCCAATCCGGGGAGAAAAAATAAATAAAACGGAGACTGGTTGATTGGAAAGAAAGTCTCTGTTTATTTGGAAGCCAGAAACTTCTGCTGAATCAACTCTTTCAAAGCCCACAAGTTGCCCTGTCTAATGGGCCAGTGGATTTATGGATTTGGGGACCTAGCAGATTTTAAAAACTGAATTTCTCTTGTCACTTGCCACTTCACCCAAACCATGGGATTAGAGATCTTGGTGAAAGAGCTCTCGTATTCCTCTGATCACACAAGCAAAGGGAAGAAAGTTCTGACATGGTACATTCTTCTTCACCCAAGCAGTTGGCAGTATGCCATAGCCCATTAAATTTCCACTCAACTTTGCCTGTGTAGTTTAGTGACTGGCAGGCAGCTAAGAAGCAGTGAAGGCAGGTAATTAAAAGGGACTTTCCAATCTCTTTACCTAGCAGGGCCAACATATTATGAAGCTCAATTGGAAAGATAATTAGTTCCATTAACTTTAGGGAAAGTACTTGCAAGCAAGATAGTAACAAACATGCTCTGTTGTACTTGAAAAGCTTTTTAAAATGTTGGTAGATCTGCAATACTCAATCATATGCATAAAATTGTTCTATTAAACTAAAGTACTCATGTTGCTATAGCGGAAGTTCTGAAATACTAAAGAATTTGTGCTTTAACTGAATAAGAGCTTAGGCTGGTAATACCTTTCATTAAAAGCTCAGGAACTATCACAGTACAGAGCTATGGCATCTGCACTGAAGTGGCCAAGTCCAAAAACACTACAGAATTCCTGGAAGTCGGCCACTCAGACAAATTGGCCATCAACAGGCACGTAGATAGGCAGTAAACAACATCTACATACTATTCAAAAGACACAATCAAAAAGCCAAAAAGGAAACAAAAAGACCCAAAACTTCCTCACCAGTAATCAACACCCAGATAAGCAGACTTTAACACCAAGATTAACCAAAACTCGAGAAACAAACTGCCCCAATGAAGGAACTGTCAAAACAGTAAGCAACAGCTAACAGTAAGCAACAGTCCAATCAAGGAACCACCAAGACCATTTCCACCTACACTGACAGGGCAAGCCACTTGAATATAAAATGAGAGCAAACCTCACTCCCTGCTAACACTGATAATGTTATCTAGTTTGGTAATGAAATGTCTGTAAGAAAACAGCCAAGCTCAGAGAACACCAGGGATCCCACAGTTGAAGATTTTTACCAGCAGTCTTCTGAAAATTACTTAGAAGTATATACAACTAGTCTCGACTTGCGACCACAATTGAGCCCAACATTTATGTTGCTAAGTGAGACAGTTGTTAAGTGAATTTTGCTCTATTTTACAACCATTCTTGCCACAGTTTAGTGAATCACTACAGTTGTTTAAGTTAGTAGCTAAGCGTCTGGATTTTGATCACATGACATTGGGGATGCTGCAATGTGTCAACTCATAAAATATTTCTATGGTCTTTTTAGAGTTGCCACAATGGTTGCAAGTGTGAAAAAAATCGGAAGTCGTTCTTGTCAGTGCTGAAAACGGTCACTAAATGAACTGTTGTAAGTTGAAGACCACCTGTACAGGGTTTTATTTCCACGTAAATCATTCCAAGTTAGGGTGTAAAATAAGAGGCATTCTTGTCCTAAAGAAAAAAGAAATTAAGTAATATTTCCTCAATTGCCTGGAAACCTGATGTAAGACTTCCTGAGTTTGTCAATGCTAAGAGTGTGTATTAGTATTACACATATGTGTAATAAATTACAATACAGGGGGAGTAGGAGGCACCATCAGTACAATTTGGCTTTATTAAGAACAAGTTTCAAAACACCCAATATAATAATGTTTCCATTATATAAAATGCATAGCAATTCTTTATGTTTAAACTATCAAATGCATTCCATTACAGTTTCTGGATTCTAAATAAAAGAGTATTGATCTAATACAATAATGTGGTAACTAGCTTCCAGGTTTACTTTGGATCATATCCAATTATGTGTTAATATGTTTAGTAATAAAACTTTATCTTATGCTATACTTGGTGCTAACATCAACACATTTTATAGGAATACAGCCAGGTAATATCTATATTTCATTGCTGAACATAGGGTAGTTACAAGCTCTATGGTGTAAGCAGTCTTATTTATTTATACTAACCTCACTTTCACCTCTCTGAAAATTGGATCCCTGAAACAGCTTGTGTCCATTCAAAAACAACTACATATTAACAGTAATAAAATGGGTCAATGCATATAAATCAAGAGAAATGAAATTAATGATTGCAGTAATTTTAGAGCTAGTCAAAACCATAAGCAAGAAGTGAGTAAAACCAAGCCTTGCTGAAGAGCACAGACCACTAGAAGGAATAAAAAGTCTTAAATTCCTACAGCATAACATTTTGCAAGTTTGTTACTACTATCACAAAAAACATTTCCTCTAACTGCCCTGCAGAAGGCAACTTGGTCTATATAGTACGATGCATGTAAACATTATAGATAAGTTTTTAATGTAAACTGCTTAGAACACAGTTACTATACTAGAAAGATGTGTGTTTTAACATAATTTTAACTGTCTGGAATTGTGAGTCAGATTGTACAAATAAAAAGGTCAGAGGTTTTTATAAGGTTGCTCCCCAGATCAAATTTACAATCCTCCTTCCACTGCCTCCTAGGCATATTTGTTTTTTTTTCCCTTAAAGTTAAAGATAAATCAGGAATGCTCCATCCCTGCTGTGAAAAACCAACTACTGATTGACTGAGAAAATGAAGTATTCTGGTGTGTATAATCTATGAGCCTATACATCTGGAGGACATCAGATTGGATCAAACTATATGCATTAATTAGATCTTTCACTGGATCTGTTAAATATAGAGGGTCTAACTATAATACCCCCTCTGCAAATCTACCTTATCAATAACATTTTCTTTTTCAAAAGATTAACAATTTGAGCCTGGTGCTCAGTGACACTGGATTCTGCTACCTGCAGTGGGGTCTTCTTCAAGCTATTAGCCGCCTGCAGATTTGCTTTATCTGGTGCAGACCAGTTGAGCAGTGCTCTTACAGAATCAAAATGACCAGCTTTGCAAGCACAGTGCAATGGGGTATCTTTATTGTTGTCCAAGGCATTAATAGCTGAGCCGTTGCTCAACAAAAAATCTATCAGATTGCTGTGTCCATGTTCTGCTGCAAGATGCAATGGTGTCTTTCTCCAAATATTTTTGTCATTTATATTTTTATTATTGCCTGCCACCAAAAGTTCTTCTAATATCTCCATATTCCCACTGATAGCTGCATAATGCATTGGTGTGCAGCCATCCATGTCTTTGCTTGCAACTCTAGACTTTTTAGCTAACAGGGCTTTCACTGCATAAAAATGGCCTCCCAAAGTTGCAAAATGAAGTGGACTCTTTTTCTCTTTATCCGTTGCATTTGGATCGGCCTTGAAATTCAGAAGCAGCTCCACCATCGCAGGATTCCCCATGTCAGCTGCAAGATGAAGAGGTGTCTTTGATCGCTTATTCTTGAGGTGAACATTGGCTTTATGTTGCAACAGCTTTAGAGCCACGTCAGTGTGACCTTTGTCACTTGCCACGTGCAATGGTGTGAACAGTTCTGTGGTGACTGCATCGATTTTAGCTCCTCCTTCAATCAGTAGGTCAACTAACGCTCCTCTGTTGTATATTGCAGCAACATGGAGGGGTGTTTGATTTCCTTGAGCAGTGATGTTAGGATCTATTCCCTTCTGTAGAAGCATCTGTGCAATGGAGAAGGCCCCAGCCTCAACCGCTAGGTGTAAGGGGCTATTTAAGTTAGGGGCCTTGTCCTTCAAGTTGGCTCCCTTCTCAATAAGAACTTTGGCTGACTTAATCTTCCCCATTTTACATGCCACAAGCAATGGTGTGTGCTGCTCTTCATTACGGACATTAATGTCTGTGCCTCTCTCAATTAAAGCCGCCACAATACCATGCAGATCTTTCTCTACAGCTTTAAACAGGGCTGATACCATGGCTTCAGATGATAATCCTCTGGCATATTCCAGCAATAATTTGAAGAGAGATTGATGGTTGCTATTAAAGGCTGCATCAATTATGCTGGAATCCACTTTGGCTCCACCTTCCAACAATACCTTGACAGTCTTCTCGTGTCCCTGAGATACAGCATAGCTCAAGGCCGTCTGGCCTCTCTCATCCCTGGCATCAACCAAAGCACCATTTTTCAAAAGGACTTGAACCAGGTCACTATCATCCTTGAGAGCAGCCCTGTGCAGGAAGTTGTGCTGATTCTTGTGTCGTCTTGCCTCTTCTTTTAAGATGTTCCTTAGGATGTGCATGTGCTGGTTCTGGTTGGCCAAGTGAAATGGGGTTCTGCCTTCTTGATCCAAACTGTACATATTGGCCCCAGCTTGGAGCAGTCTGTTCACTGCTTTATCGTGACCTTTCTCAGCAGCTCTGTGCAGTGGGGTTCTTCCTTTGTTATCCTTGACCTCTAGCTTGGCACCTTTGCTGATTAAATAGTCAATTATTTCAAGGTGCCCGTGAGTTGCAGCAACGTGTAAGAGAGTCTCGTTCGCAGAGTTTGTTGCATTCACATCCGTCAGGTTTAAGGCTTTTTCCAGATCGGAAAGAATTCCTTTCCTCACCAAATCAAAGACCGTAGGAACATTGTCTAGAGATTGTCTTGCTGCCAAAGTGGGTTTTGATTTAGGTTTATCATAAATCAACTTTTTTGGCTTAATCGATCGAGGGCTATCTTTTCTCCCTGGATGTGAAGCCTTATCCTTTTGAATCCATCCTTTATCTTTTTCAAGGAGATACCCTACCAATTGTCTTCTGGCATCTCCAATTTTCTCATTCACATCGCTCACATAATTCCTGATCTTGCTATACAAACGGGGCTCTACCTCTTTCAAGCAGGGATAAAAAAAAAGTCGGCACGCTCGCTCACCTTGAGAAGCCAAGATATCCAAAACGCGGGAGTTCTTTGCCATTCGTGTTCTATAGTAGGATAAAATCATTTTTTTCTCAGTTGTCAAGACACCTTTTTCTATCAGCCAGTCCAGGAGGTGATCAGGGTTTTTTATGCCTTCCACAAGCTCATTCTTTTTCATTTTCAGTACTTCTGTGGCGTATGGATTTGTGAATAAGCTAGAATACATTCTGTCTTTAGATGACTACCATACACTGAATCTTTTGAAGTTCAGCATTTACTGTAATTGTAGCGCATTGAGGTTTATGCCAACAAATATTGCGGTGGCTCAGCTGGAAAAATCAGGAACAGACTTTCCTTCCTGCAAAAAACATAAACTCCTCACCTTTCACTGTTCAGTGCCATTGATTCTTTTTTCTGTTGCTCAATAACAAAGTTGACAAATGCAAAAGAAAAAACCACAAAAACCAAAATACAGTCCAATTAAAAAGCATTCCAGTACACCAGTAGCCCAATATGCTGTAACAAAAGTCTGTGTCTCAGAATTTGTATCCAAACGTTTGATGAAATAGAAATATTTTTCATTATTTGCCATGAGAGCCATCTGTCAATATGTCAATAACTACTGTAACCAGCAGGCTGTTTACTGTTGCTATGAAACTGGACTTTTTGTAACGTTGAGATAAAATCGTAAGCACTGAGTTAATTAAACAAAAGCTTTTCATGCTGGGTTCCAGAAATGTATTTCCCTCTCTCTCTCTCTCTCTCTCTCTCTCCCTCCCTCCCTCCCTCTCTCTCTCTCTCTCTCACACACACACACACACACACAAAGCCACTGTGTCTCTGTAAATAATTTTTTGCACATTTTAGTAAAGAACATATCATTTGGGGAAAGTTAAATTTCAAGTTTAGAAAACAGACAAATTTAACAATGTAGACATTTTGACTACAATGATTTGGTAATATTATAATGATGGCATCTGATAAATAGCAGGTTAAAACAATCCTATCAGTAATTACAGGAGGAGAGAAGATAGATGGAACGTGATGCTACAATAGTAGAATAACTGCTGTAGCTGTTTACAGCTCCTGTATGTGCTCAGCTTCTTCTAACAATGTAGAAATGTTAGAAATTCTTTACCCAGCATTGTATACACCTAGAACTATCTTGATGAGGATTGATATCCACCTGTCATTTGTACCTACAGAGAATTGAAAAACTTAGTACATTCCATTAATAATATTTCCTCTACTGTCAGTTCCTGGGTTAAGAACATCTGACTTACAGGCAGCCTGTTGTAATGAATAGGCTGCCTATTACTAAAAATGGTGGATGGTATTCTCCTTCCTCGAACCAATGAATGGCTGAAGCCACACAATGTTTTCATGAACCACTGAAGCCTTTTTTTAAAAAATATACAACCTGTTTTCCAGCAGTTCATGAAAACATTGTGTGTGCTCAGTGGTTCATCAGCACAAGGAAGGAGAATGCCACCCACCATTTTTAGAAATAGGCAGTCTGTTCCTGAGTTCTGACTTACTTGCCTACAAAATCAAATTAAAAACAGACTTAGGAATGGATCCAGGGACTTCATGTAACATTAATCATACAGAAAGATGCTACAGCATCTTTGATCCATCACCTCCATTGACCATGGCAGCAATGATTTTCATCACTGACAGGTCCCTTATTATTTGTCTAGGAAGCAGTGTAAATCCACAGACACAATTTTGAAGCCCAACACACATATGCAGGAAGGAAGATCTTGTATAATTCAGGGAACAGCAGATAATTTACAACTTCGTAGGCTGAGGGAATCACTTAAACAGAGCCATCAAACATGTTCAGCAACAGCTCACTATTTAACGTGCCATGTGCATGTAGTTGAAAAATGAATGAAAACAGAAGAAACAGGATATTTGCTGGCTTTTTTTTAAAGTATTAAGCAGACATGGTGAATTGGATGGTTGAAACTACACTAGAATTGAAGCATTTTTCTTTATAGGTCTGTATTTGGCTGAAAGGAGGAAAATAGGTGTGAATATGAATATGTTTTGAAAAGCAATATATTGAGTTATTTGGCTTTTTGAATCTGATTGAAATGTACCCATTAAACAGCCAAGACATTTTGTTTGTTTAAACTAGTAATGCTGGCCCAGTTACTGGGACAGCAAGTTAATCACAGAACTTGAAAGAAGAGTGTTTCAAATTAATTGTTTAGTTTTCTTATCTGGCTTTGAAGGTCTCTGTGCTTTGAAGTTTTCAGGGTTTTGAATTCCAAGATGAATTTGCTTCTTAATGTAACAGCTTGCTTTCAAAAGCAGCATACTTAGGCAGTGCAACATTTGTTTGACATAGTTTTTTCCCCTTCGTCTGGGAGAACAAAATACAAATGATCTTTGTAAGGCAATTCTTACATCTGTTTCTTGCCATTTATGGCTGGATATTTTTACTAAACCCAGAAGAGGTCACTGTTTCTCTTTTCAGCCTCTCTTTCAGCCAGCCTTGGAAGTAGCTTTAAAGTATTTAGAAACCCGGAACCTGTTAAAGTGGGGCATGCCATGCAACTGAATGATTTCCAATATCTTCATTATATTCTCCAGGGAATCTGGCTTAACATAACAGCTGGATTGGATGAACATAAATATATCAGTAGTGAGGGAAGTTGTGTTATTAATGTTTCCCAGCATGCATTTTAATTTGAGATTTAGCCATTGAAGCACAACATGTATTTAAATTGTTGCCTGGTCTTTTATTGAAAACATTCAACATCTTTGTTACAAGCTAGGCAGCGACTTGGCCTGAAATTGAGGTGTTGGATGTTTTCATTTTACTTGGAACCTTTTGGAGAATGCCTTGCTTGAAGGACTATGGACTTAGCCTGTTATTAAAAGGCTATAAATAGGCTTGATTGGGCTTGTCCCCGTTTTAAACGTCAACTCAGGTGTCCCTGATTTAAAAAAAAAATTAGGGCTGCACAAACAGGAAAAACCAGCAAATTTTTGCTCAGCTTTGTCTGTGCAAATCTGCTAATCATGAGCATTCTGCCCCCTTACTTGATTGAAAATATGACATGCCTAGCTATAAACACTTGAATGATGAATGTATATTTTATCAAATTGAAAAGCTTGATTTTTTTTTTGGCATGATGAACACCATGCTTGTCCTCTGATTTTCCTATGTAGGTAGTCCTTGACACACGATCAAAATTGAGCCCAACATTTCTGTTGTTAAATGAGACATTTATTAAGTGAGTTTTGCCTCATTTTATGACCTTTCTTGCCACAGTTGTTAAGTGAACCACTGAAATTGATAAGTTAGTAACCTGGTTGTTAAGTGAATCTGGCTTCCCCATTGACCTTGCTTGACAGAGGGTCGCAAAAAGTGGTCACATGACCTCAGGACACAGCAATGGTTGTAAGTATGAACTAGTTACCATACACCTGATTTTTGATTGTATGATCATGGGGATGCTACAAAGGTTGTAACTGTGAAAAATGATAATAAGACACTTTGTAATGGTCACTAAATGAACTGTTGTAAGTTGAGGACTACCTGTATTTGTTGGATCTGCCTCCATGTTATTTAAAAATAATTTCAGTTATTAAAATGCATTTTGTGCTAACAGGGAGCAACACAATGTTCCTAGATTAAATGGAGACTTCTGGCTTTCAGCTCCTTCTTGTTGTTGTAATGTCGCTGCATCCATCTGTCACTTGTTGGGCCTGCCTCAGGCATAGGTGCTTCTATTGTTGTTAAGGTTGTTAAGAGAACCAGTTTGGTCTAGTGGTTAAGGCACCAGGCTAGAAAGTGGGAGACTGTGAGTTCTAGTCCCACTACTGGCATGAAAGCTGGCTGGGTGACTTTGGGCCAGTCGCTCTCAGCCCAACCCACCTCACAGGGTTGTTGTTGTGAGGAAAATAGGAGGAAGGAGGAGTATTGCGTACATTTGCCACCTTGAGTTATTTATCAAAATAATAAAGGTGGGATAAAAATCGAATAAATAATAACATAAATTAGAATGTCACTACATTATAGTCTACATTATACATTATAGTATACATTATAGAGTGAGCTCCCATTACTTGTCCCAGCTTCCGCCAACTTATCAGTTCGAAAGCATGTAAAAATGCAAGTAGAAAAATAGGGACCACTTTGGTGAGAAGGTAACAGCATTCCATGCGCCTTCGGTATTTAGTCATGCTGACCACTCTTTGTAACAGAGATGAGCACCACCCCATCGAGTCGGAAATGACCAGCACATATGTGCGAAAGGAACCTTTATCTTTTTACATTATAGTCATTGTTCTTAAATTTATCTGTAAATAAATCCCACTGGATTATGGTTTAACTAAGGCTAGGCTTTTTTTTTTTACTACTTTGTTTTCTTCACCACAAATGCCATGTCAGCATCCTTGTGTAATTATCTCTCTAATTTCATACTTCCTTCATGATGTTATACTTAGCTTTAGTTTGTATTTAATGTTTACTTCTTCAGAACTTCTTTAAAATCACAGCACTTATTTACACAAACATTATTAAGACGGCTTGCTAACATTCAAAACAAATTTAGGGAAGTGTTTTATGTCTTTTCCCTAAGTAAATGTATTAAGATTGCTACTTAAAATTGTGTTACACTGGTATCAGTATATAATTTAACAAACACAGTCACCTTTTTGCAGGTATATCTAGAAATAGTTCCCTCAGAGTCTTCACATGATACACTAGGCCAAGTGTGAAACTGACTACCAGTAATCAAGCCAACCATTTGGTGACAGACAGCATGGTAAATCAAGGCCAGTTATTGTTTACATGTCACCTTTCATACAGAACACTATCACGATAATTTTTATGATGCTGTTTGGTGATACTTCATTTTTCTTTAAAAATAATTTTGATTATTTTTAAACAAACTAGGGGAAAGCTGTATCTCCCTCTACTCCAGAGGTGCTCAACCTCGGCAACTAGTGGACTTCAATTCCCAGGATTCCACAGCCAGTTTGGTGGCTGGGGTATTCTGGGAGTTGAAGTCCACCTGTCTTAAAGTTGCCAAGGTTGGATACTCCTGCTCTACTCCATTCCATCCCCCACATACTGGAAGGATGAAAAAAAAAGAAGTGAGACAATGCTACATCTACAAAGGTCCCATTTTGAAGCTACTTCTCCCTTCCATTTCTCTATCTGGAGGTTGAAGGATCTGAGAAGCAAAACCCTGGATTCACCAAGGGGCAAAGATTGCAAAACCCCACAGGGTGAGAAAATACATTTCATCCAGCATATTCACACACCAATTCAAAAAAGGACAGACCTTTCTATAATTGTGTCCAACTTTTTCTTTTAATGTGTGCCCCCTTTGATTGTTGTTTGCCTCTTCTGCCATCTTGCTGTCAAATAAACCCTACCTCTACTACAATCAATTGTTCTTTGAGGAAATCCAGCTCAGAATTAAATCACAAAATCTTATTACAAGGAAGAAGTTAACTCTTCTCTCCCCATATAGGTTCAAATGACATGTTGGGTTATTTAGATGAGTATATCCAAAACAAGCTGTTTTTATATTTTAGAAGGCACTTTTCCTTAAATTGAAGTTTGACTCGTAGTCTAAGTCTGGATATCACATTAACTGTTACTCCACATTGCAAGTAATCCTCAACTTACAACACTTTTGAGCCCAAAATTTCTGTTCTTGGGCAAGACAGTTGTTAAGTAAGTTGTGCCCACTTTATGACCTTTGTGCCATGGTTGTTAGCGAATTGCTGCAGTTGTTAAGTGGATCACATGAATTGTTAAGAGAATCTGGCTTCCTCCATTGACTTTGCTTGTTGGAAGCCAGCTGAGAAGGTTACAAATGGTGATTCCATTCATACTACCATATGTGGTGGACATGCACTGATGCTAAAAAATATTGGACTAGAATACGCATGTGGTTGGAAAAAATGATAGAACAACACATAGATTTAAAACCAGATATATTTTTACTGGGAATTTTGCCTGAAGGTTATAGTAGAGAGACAACATATTTGATTATTAATGTATTAACAGCAGCTAGAATGGTATTTGCACAAAATTGGAAAAACGAAAAAATTCCGACAGAGGAAGAAACAATTAAGAAAATAATGGAATGTGCAGAAATGAGTAGATTGACAGTGGCAATTAGAGAACAGGAAGAAAAAGATTATTATAAGATTTGGAATTTATTTTATGAATGGTTAGAAGAGTAAGAAACGGAAACATGTGATAATAGTAATAATATATTACAATTAATTGACTTAGATTGAGCAAGAGAATGAATATAATTCAGGTAAGGATGAAATATATTTTTGAAAGATAATAATTACAATATTAATGATAATATAATAATTGATCAATGTGAGATAAAATATTGATTAGAATGGTTATATATATAAACAAATAAGAAATATATGATAATATTATTATGTGCACAGGATATATGTCCCCAACAGACACACTGTTGAACTGAAAGATGGTTTTATATGTTTGTTTTCGTTGTAAAAATAAAAAAAACTTTTTCAAAAAAACAAATGGTGATCCCATGACTGCAGGACAGTGCAACCAAAATAAATAAATGCCCATCACCAAGTGTCCAAATTTTGATCACGTGACCGTGGGGATCCTACAATGGTTGTAAGTGTGAAAAATGGTGACTTGAGCCCTGTCCACTGGATGCATGATGCTGGTAAGATATTTGGACTTCTGCCAGGTTTGTCACCTTGTTCTTCTTCCTTTTTCTTTTGTTATCGTATCCATCCATCTCACCATCCAAAGCAGCTCTGGATATTAGGGTATTGTGAGCTGCTGTTTCTATTTTATCCTTTTTCTACTGTCATTTATCCTTTTTGTACTGTCTGGTATATTGTGAGGTACCCAGAATAATTTGGAGTAAAGGAGGCATCAACTTGAATTAAAAATAATAAACGAAACAGGTCAGTCCCCTGAAGTGAATTTCCTGATAAATATAAAATGTATATAAGCATATATAAAATATATGACCCTGAACTGATGTAAACTCCTTATCACAAGACCCATCACAAGATTCACTGATGACTCACACCAAGACCCATTATAAGAACCTCACTTGACACACCCACACCTGATGCCCTTATAGATAGAAGAACACTTACATTCCCTAAACTCTGCTGAAAATGTTACCTAGCCTGGTAATGTAATGAAATGTTCAGAGATCAACTCTGGAGAATGAACCTTCACCCTCATCCTACACCTGAGGTACAGATATTTGCCACTGTTGCAAATATAAAATTGCAGTTCAAGTCATGAGTGACAACCTCTATTTCCTTTTATATCCATCAATCAGAGGTTGCACACATGTGCATGTTGATGTGTTCAGGGGTGCCCCCATTCACAATAAGTGCCACATGCTGTCTCTCTTGGGTGCCCATCAGTGGTGGGATTCAAAAAAATTTACTACCGATTCTGTGGGTGTGGCTTGGTGGGCGTGCCATGCCTTGGTGGACGTGGCAGGGGAAGGATACTGTAAAATCCCCATTCCCTCCCCACCCCACTAACCTGCTTTCCAGCTCCATTGTTCTGTGCAGGGTAACAAAAGAAGACCCAGCCGATCAGCTGGGACTCGGGAGGCAGAGAATAGACGGGGGTGGGGCTAGTCAGAGGTGGTATTTGCCAGTTCTCCAAACTACTCAAAATTTCTGCTACCGGTTCTCCAGAACTGGTCAGAACCTGCTGAATACCACCTCTGGTGCCCATGCTTTTACCAAACAAGGACCGACTTAAGAGACAGGCAGAGTTGGGGGGAAATGCCTTCTCACAGTTCTCTATTAGGCAGTTAGCTGATCATAAATAATGTAAACCATTTTCCTATCATAGTGGCCAGTATTGTAAATATATGATTAGTTTGAAGTTATTTTTATTTGTGGGACAATATATAAACATCAGTGCCCATTTCATCAATCATTTTCATATAGTGGTTGCAATCAGATGTGTGCATGAAAATGTACGTATTGCCTTATATTAAAAAGATAACGTCAGCTCTGATGACTTCACTCGTACATCTAGTAGCTTTCCTGACAACAGCATGGAAGTATTTGTCATGGCTTTCTTCTGGGAAAGTCTTTCAACTTCCCAGTCTTGTTATTCAGCAAATAATATATCAGCAATGTAGAAAAGATGAAAGAGATGCATCTAATTGCCCTTCTACTTCACCATGCCATACACCCACTCCTAGCAGCTTTTCTTTTCCTCCTCAAATTCCCTTCTGTGGATTGTGCTTGGATGGAGTAATGATATAAGAGTTACAAAAAGATGTAGATTAGTTGCTTGGTAAAGAGCCAGTTTGGTGTGGGGGTTAAAGCAGAGGTGGTATTCAGCAGGTTCTGACCAGTTCTAGACAACCGGTAGCAGAAATTTTGAGTAGTTCGGAGAACCGGCAAATACCACCTCTGACTGGCCCCATCCCCATCTATTCTCTGCCTCCTGAGTCCCAGCTGATCGGCTGGGTCTTCTTTTGTTGCCGTGCACAGGAGAACGGAGCTGGAAAGCAGGTTAGTGGGGTGGGGAGGGAATGGAGATTTTGCAGTATCCTTCCCCCAGGAGTGGGGAAGGAATGGGATTTTGCAGTAACCTTCCCCTGCCACGCCCAACAAGCCACACCCAACAAGCCACGCCCACAGGACCAGTAGTAACATTTTAATGAATCCCACCATTGGATTAAAGCATCAGGCTTGAAATGGGAGACAATGAATTCTTGTCCCTCCTAAGGGACAAAGCCACTTGGGAGACTTTGGGCCAGTCACTCTCTCTCAACCCCAGGAAGGAAGCAATGGCAAACCACTCACCAAGAAATCTGCATGGACTACTCCAGGCAATCACCAGGGATAAAAAGGTGACTCTTAGGCACACCCAGAAGTTGCTTAGGGAAGACTTTGCCCAGAAGAAGGAGACCTCCAGTTGAGCAGGTCTAAAATTTCCCATGACTCCCCTCATACCCATGAATCATCCCATCCATTTTGCTTCTATTAAGATGGATGATTGATGTTGGGAGAGAAAGGGCAGCAGACTTGTGGGACGATTATGAAAAGAATGTTTGATATCAGACTTTGCTTTCTATTTTCGGAAAGAGATGCAAAACATCTCCTATCTCCTAGGATGCCTCCTATTAGCCACAGAGCTTCAGCCAAATTCATCTTACAGATCCTTGCTGAAACAGCCTCGTTTACAATATTATTTAAAAATGAATTATATAAAATATCCTTTTGTATCATTTATATAATTTGGTGATTGCAACCTAAAAGATCTTCATTTGTTCCCAAGCACCAAATTTTCAATAATAAAAAAGCAAGTTCCAGCCAGTGAGTTAGGGAAATCATGCGAAATCAGGTTATTTATGTGATGTCCCAGGTCAGGGCTATTTGAGCTTTAAAGATTAATATTTGTACTTCAGATGGAAGCAAACAAACTTAAGTTAAGTTGTGGCAGGTTTCAACTGTTGATCCCAGATAAAATTCAAGCAGCACCATCCAGGACCAAATGAATTATTTAGACTATCTTCCCTTATTCCCCTATTCCCTTGCAATAATGCAGCCTGAAAAGGTTTCCAAAATAAATAATTGTGGCCAGATCTGATTTCTCCTTAAAAAAACAGCATAATTGTGCTATATTCCTTGATCCCACCACCATCTGAGCAAAGGAATAAGGCTGGATCATTGTACTTCCCAAACTGCAAATCTGCTATTGAAGAAAAAAGTGAAGAGATGAGTTCAGCTTTTAAAAAAAAAGCAATAAAAATCCTGGATTAAACAGTTGTGTCAATACCAAAATGATGCTTTGCCAATTTGATAGATCCATTGGCAAATCTAGAACAGGTGCTGTATAAGGGGTACCGGGGAGAAGAATAAGAAGGAATCTTATAGAGCTAATGATAAATATCCTTTTGGACTCTAATATTGGTGGCAAAGAACATCTACAGAACAGGACATGGAGCAGAACAGCTGCTGGATAAGCAGGAGGGAGATTGAAGTTCTCAGGAATTGAAATGACCATCTGGAAATCAAGTAGCCAGATCAACCAGTGATGGCCATCCCCATCTAGGTTCTCAGATTAGGACACCGTTATAAATCTTCACCCTGTTACTCTACACAGCTTGATTTAAGCCAAGACTAGATAAACATCTTGAAGACAGACAGAAACCACTTAAATGATAGTTGCTGCCAGTCTGAATAAGATGCAGTTCCCATAACACTTGATGGTGCTTCTACTTTCCCTTATTTCAGCAGGCTCTGTGCCCTGTGCTTCTTGGTCTTGAAGCCAAGCAGTGATTGGCCATTGACATGCCCAACATCTCTACCTTAAGTACTCCTGGCTCCTGGCTTATTATTCATACTACTAAACACAAAGAGTAGAAAATAGAAAGTAGATTCTGGAAAACTGATGGACAAGTATCAACCTGTTGAGATTATTCTGTCATC
This sequence comes from Naja naja, assembly GCA_009733165.1. Taxonomy (NCBI): domain Eukaryota; kingdom Metazoa; phylum Chordata; class Lepidosauria; order Squamata; family Elapidae; genus Naja; species Naja naja. Next base: position 72,259,758 of record CM019150.1, read on the forward strand.
CCCTGGATATTCAAAAGTGAGCAACTCCATAGACGTGATGAGGATAGGATTGCAATCATTCAGTCACCCTCATATTCTTAGACCAAAGGAAGGAACAGCCACTCTCTCCATGACTGGAAACACCGTGGCAGTTTTCAAGTATCCTATGAAGATCCATTGAGTTAAATTCCCAGTGGCAGCCTTTGTCAACCTGACACCCAGCCCGCCTGGCCAAGAACAGTCACGAGCCGCTAGCAAACACGTTGGCATTTTTCTTTTGGCTGCTGTTTCCATCCCTTCCCTTGCAAAGGTGAAATTTGGGGTTGGGGAGAACTGAGGTGACTTACGCAGAAATAATAACCACCAATCACTTCGAAAAGAAAAATGTCAGCGATCATCTTCATCTTTTTGTTGGGTGATTTTCAGGAGGTGCCCCAAAAGCTAATGGAAAGTAAAGCTGAAGGATTCACATACTGAAGGCTGAACCGGTTTCAAGAATCTGAAAATGGAGAGAGATCATAACACACTTGGCAAAAGGGTCAGACTCTCTCCTCTCCAGTTTCAGCTGAAGAGTTGTCTCTGCTTTTCAGTCAAAATTAAAGCTTCCTTGAATAAATCTTTTTTCTTTTCCAGAGAGGTGGGTAAAAAGAAAAATCTTGACTCCTTTAATCCCTTTAGAATCAAATTCTTCTTGGGATTTTTCCAAGGTGCATATTAGAGTCATGTTAACTGTTTACTTTTGGTCCCAAAAGATACGCCTGAACTTTTCTGGACACTTCTAGAGCTTTCCTCTGCACCACATCTAAACCCCATGAAGCACCAGATAAATGGATAGATCAATGAGGAATGGGGAGGGCAGGGGAACATTTGTGCTCTCCTCAGCTCTGGAATTATCCTAGCTGAGACCCTGGATAGCCTCTGGTATAGTTATCCATCTATATCCAGCCACCCACTGTGCATCAGCACATTGGGATGGTGTCAGGTTGGGATAAACAAGGGCTGAAGGATGCCATATCTTCCCCTAGGACAGACCTATCTGGTGCTGGCTGTTTAGGCAGGTCAAATAGGAGCAAACATTGGAGCTATGAAACACTTTGGATGCAAATCAAATGCATCTTTTCCCAGGACGGGAAAAATAATAGAGCTCTTTCTGAGCACATATGCACATGATTGCACTATGAAACTAGTGACCAGAATAGGATGGATGAATAAATTGTGAATATTTATCAAATTTATATACACCATCACCTTTGGTTATATAAATTTGATTAATAAATAAAAATAATGTGTCATATTCCTTCAGGGTTTGTTTGAAGCATGGGATTTTCATTTTCTTTGCACTGTCTGCCCTTTTTCTCTTGAGTTCTACCCATGTTCTCAGATACTCCATTCAATATTATTTTAAAATAATTCCTTAATGATAAGGACAATCCATTCTTTGTTTTCTCTTCCTCTCATTTAATGTTCTGGCAGTTAAGAGATAGTTTTCAGCTTACGACAGTAATTGAACCCAGAATTATGGTTGTAACTCATGCCAATCTTTAAGCAGGTGCCAATTTTTACGACCTTTTGGTGGGGGTCATAAAGCAAATGTAGCAAATCCATTGTTCACAAAACACTTTTTTTTTGGCCAGAAACCAGAAATAAAGGATAGTTTCTGACAAAAAACCATAGTAAACTTCCACCACTTGACCATAGGGAGGCTACAAATGGCCGTATATGGGGCCAGTTGCTGAGCACCCAAAATGTGATCATGTGACCATGGAAATGGGAGAGGCCTGGCCTGCAAAACTTCAAATCCAGGCCATAAATAGCTGTGGCAGGTCCACAGTAACTTTGAACAATTGCTAAGGACTGGTCCAGTGGTGGGATTCAAATATTTTTACTACCGGTTCTGTGGGTATGGCTTGGTGGACATGGCAGGGGAAGGATACTGTAAAATCTGAAGTCAGAGGTGGTATTTGCCGGTTCTCCGAACTACTCAAAATTTCCACTACCGGTTCTCCAGAATTGGTCAGAACCTGCTGAATACCACCTCTGGACTGGTCATAGGTTGAGAACTATCTGTATTTGCAAAATATTCTCTAATTCAAAGACCTCCTGAACTAGAATTACCACTGTATTTCTCATGGCAAACTTATATAATCTTTTACTAATGCAGGTAGTTCTTGACTTACAACAATTCAAAATTACAATGGCACTGGGAAAAAGTGACTGAGGACCGTTTTCACACTTATGACCTTTGCAGCATCCACAAGGTCACGTGGTTAAAATTCAGATGCTTGGCATAGTCAATGGGGGAGCCAGGTTCACTTTACAATCGTGTTACTAACTTAACAATTGCAACAATTAACACTTGTTGCAGGAAAGGTCATAAAATGGGGCAAACTTCACTTAACTAATGTTTCTCTTAGCAACAGAAATTTTGGGCTCAGTTGTGGTTGTAAGTCGAGGACCATCTGTAAGTGGTAGCAGTGCCTTACTCACAGAGAAGACAAAGTATTATTCAGAGAAGACATATGCATTATTCAGAAAGGGGCTCCAAGGCCAGGCATGGTACATGGAATAAAGGAGCACAGCTGTCTCTGAGAATGAACTCCAAGAATTTGAATCCAGTTACGGCATTATTGGCCAAACGTATGATCACATTTGATTCATTGATAGCTTCAGGATTTATTGTGGTTAGCCGGTAGCAGGTGCCGATGGCTGAGGAGAGTGAGGACTCAGATGAGGGGCCAGGACCATCAGGGAGTGGACTGCTACCTTCAGAGATTGTGGGGAGTGGCAGCAGCGATGAGGAGGTTCCTGAAGAGCCTGTGCCAAGTGCGCGTGCGCACAGGGCTGCTCGCAGGAAAGAGCAGCTGCAGCAGCACAGGCAACTCGGGAGTAAGGCTGCAAGGTAATGGCCCCTCCTTCAAGAAGATAAAAGCCAGCTGTGAATTCTTTGTAGGAAGCAAAGATGTTTTGAAACTCGAGCTTCGTGGACATTGCAGTATCTTAAGTTGGTATTTGAGGACTCTTGTGTTGTAAAATATTTCTTATCTGTTATTCTTGGCAGCCTCGGACAGTTTTGGCGAGGCTTGTGCTTATCAAAGTTAATTAGTTTGCAGGAGCCTTTTAACTGGGATTCGTAAAGACTCATTAAAAAGTTTCTGTTCCCTTTAGTTCGTGTTTACTTTATTGGAAAAGGGTTTGGGTCAGAACAGGATTAGGACCAGGGCACAGAAGACAGTAACTGTTTAGAGCGGTCCAATTTTACTTTCTATATTGGCATTAGAGGTAGAGGACAGGAAGGCCTGGAGTTGAACATTGTCCATGGGGTTGCGATGGGTCGGACACAACTTCACAACTAACAACAACAACATATTGGCATTAGGATGTGTGTTACCCCCATAAAGTCCCCATTGATAAACCCCTGAACATGATGCCTGAAGATGCATTTTCCCATCCATTGTGCTATGGACGTCTCAAATAAAAGAGACTCACCTTACTAGGTTTGTATGTATTGGGGCATGCAAACTAGGAAAGATGACAGCAGGTTGAGATCTGGAGTGAAAAGGAAAATGGAGAGAGGGATTCCCTGGAGAAGCCATATATATAGGCTTGTTTTAGGAACCCTGTGCTATGAACCATAAGGAGGAAGAGAGGATTAACCCTCTGTTCTGTATTTGGAAAACAGCTGCGCTAGGGAAGATTAGTTTAATTTAAAAAAATAACCATTGGGCTGTTTCAAGCACAAACTCACTTCCCATTACTTAGTATTGTCTGGATTATGGTGAGTGACACAACAGGCATCCTGGATGTAATGGTCCAAGATTCTAAAACTAAATAAGAGTACGAAAGACCTATGGTTGAAAACTCTACTCTTCTCCTGTTGATATCAATAATACTGAATTAGGTGGAAAAACAGTCTAACTTGATGTAAACCAGCTTTTTGGAAGGGAAAGTTAGCACCCACCTCTCTCCTAGAAGACTGAAATAGTCTAAGAAATATTAAAAAGGCAGATATATTTCCCTGGATGAGAAAAGGAGAAACATGTTGTTAAAAACAAAGCAGCTCCCTGCCCCCTTCAGCTCCAGGGTGATGGTATTAAGACATGGCCCCGTGGGTGATAGGATTAGCCCACACACAGATCCCAACGAGGACAAAGCCATTAAGCCATAATAAGAATTGCCAGAGGTGGACTTCAAAAATTTTAGCAAAGGATTCTCTGACTGGTAGCTGGGTGGGCGTGGCCATGGTGGGCATGGCCTAGTCAGCCTCCTGCATCACAGCAGGGGGGTGTTTTTGCCCTCCCTGGGTTCTGAAGACTTTCCTTGAGCATCTGGGAGGGCGAAAATGGCCTCCCCGGTCTCCAGAGGGTCTGTGGAAGCCAGAAATGGACCCATTTCCGGCCTTCCCAAACTTCCGGGAAGCCCGATTTTCACCCTCCCCGAGCCTCTGTGCACGCCCTTCACTTACCTGCATCCAAAACGGGCTGTGTGGGGATTCCTGGGGGGGGGGCAGGACCAGCCAGGAGTGGGATTTGGGGGTTCTCCAAACTGCACAGAATCTTAGCTATGGGCTCTCCTGAACCCCTGCCAACCCCCAGCAGCCCACCCCTGGGAATTGCCCAAAGCCCCTTCATTACATCACCCAGCAAGATTCAGCCAAGCTTGGGGCTCAAGGCAACCTACAAAGTTACCCCTGCATAGCCCCATGTGAGTCTGACAACTAATCAGGATACATTTTTTGCCACAGGAACAGGAAGCAAGTTCAAATCCCAACAGAGGCTATACATTTCTCTCCCTCTCTCACCCAGGTGCTCTTTATACCCAGGACCTCAAATCATGTGGTCCTGCTGTCCACCATTAAACCATCTTTCCAAACAATCTCCATGTTTCCAGTGTCTTTCTTCCCACTTAGAACTGAACCCAGATGGACATTTCTTCCAACAAGAGGATGGGGCAGAAGAATACTGTGAACATGAAAACATCAAGATTCCATTCATCCAAAGGGCATAGCAACATGTACATCTTTCATGATGTGGCTTCTATGCAATGCAACATAGGAAGTGAGGCACAAACACTACAACTGAATAATGGAAGCAACAGAGAATCTTGTGGCATCTTAAAGACTGATTTATTATGGCATAAACTTGGATGGACTGGAGCCCATTCATCAGCTGTAGTCAGCAAAAGCTTCAGTCAAGATTTCCTGTTGTTTTAGCTGCAACAGGCTAAGATTTCTATTCCCCTGGAAAGGATATAATGATTACAACATGGAACTGTGTAAAGTTCTCCTGCCATTTTTGTCCATATATTTTTCAGCCATTGAAGATTGAATTTTAACTTCAGAAATGATCAACTTTGTCTCAGAGTTTCCCACGCCTTCCTCTTACACATTTTACTTATTAACTAATTGTGCTCTTTCATATTTTAAGTCATAAATGCCTCTCATAGATCCCCTTGCTAATGTACAGTAATGTGAGCAATCCAGAAAGGACAATCTTTTTTGTGATATTCCTCCTGGGCATTTTCTTCTTCTGTGGGATCATCATTGAAACCAAACTCGTATTTCAAATGTTACTTTTAAATGCAGAATCATCCTATATTTTTCAGTCTTGCCCTCAGTACTGTACTGAGTAAGTACTGTATTTACTGTACTGCCTTTTATGGCTTATCAGCTCCAGGCTGCAGAAATCCAAATGGCCACTAGATGGTGGCAAATAAACACAAAACCTTCCTTTATGGTTCAATATTGTGGAAGCTCTCACAAAATGGATACAATATTAGATGTGGCCAATTACAAAACAGCCATTTATCAGAAGGAAGTTGATAAGGTTGCTCCCTGATATCTTCAGTTGCTCCTCACAATGTATTATGAACACAGTTTGCTTCAATTTCCCCCCTCCACACCCCATCTGATAGTCAATCATTCAGATGAAAACTGGGTTGAAAGAATTCCAACTCTTCCTTATTTCTTGTGGGTCTTACATAAGGCTCAGAGGTATTTTTTGTAAGAAAGGACAGCGCTAAACTTAGAGATTTGTTCAGAAGCATGCCAGTTTCCAAAATCCTTTTAAAAAAAAACGAAAAGGATCTTTTTAAAAAATCAGGCGTGGCAAGAGATTTAGTGGTCATTCCCAACCTATCTAAAGAGGCCAGAGAATGAACCTGTTCCAGAAAGTTTTGCCTTCCTATCTATGAAACACCATCTCTTCATTTAAGTTCCATCATCATATATATTTTTCCCTATAACATCACTTTTTTGTTGCCTAGTCCCCAGAGTGAGCTCCAGTAAAATTTAAGATAATATACTCATGATATGAATGGATCTCAGAGATCATTTAACCTGTCAACTTCCTCAGTGCAGGATCTTCTAAAGCAGGGGTGTCAAACTCAAGGCCCGCAGGCTGCATGCAGCCTGCGATGTGGTTGGATCCAGCCCACAGGTCCGTCTGGCCCAGTCTACCCAGTGCGAAGAAAGATCAGACCAGTGTAGCTTCAGCCCGGTTTACCCAGTGTAAAGCAGAAAGATCAGGCCAGCGTCTACCCGGTGTAAAGAGGAAACATGCCAGCAGTTTGGGGAGTGGTGTCAAGCTGGCCACACGCACCTACTTGACCACACCCACCCAGTCAGCCACGCCCCTCGGCCTCCCCAAGCCCTAATGCAGCCTTCAATGAAATTGAGTTTGACACCCCTATACTAAAGCATTTCTGTCATGTGGCTTTCCAACTTGTGTTTGAAGACCCCACACGTCACTTCATGAGACAATTTATTCCACTGCTTAACAGCTCTTACTATCAGGAAATTCCTTCTAATGTGTCATCTGAGTCTACTTCCTTTTCATTACGTAGTGTTGGAATTGATCTCCAGGGCAAGATGTTTTTGAACCTTCTCTTGGTCTTCTCAAGTGTTAGCCAAACTTCCTAGTTTCATGTCATCTGCAGATATGACAATCAATTGTCTATCCCTTTATCATAGTCATTAATAAAAATGTTATATAGCACAGGGCCCAGGTCACCGTCCTATGATATTCCAGTCAAACCTACTTTCCAAACAAATATGGAGCTCTCTGAATGCAGTATCCACCCAATTATGAATTCACCTAACGTGTTTATCCACTAGTCTATCTTTCATCATTTTATTAGAAAATATATCATGAGAGACTCCACTCAATCAGGTTGAGATACAGAATGTCGGTAGAATTGCCCCAATGCATTACTCTAGTAATTCTGTCAAAAATTGAGATAAGGTTAGCATGGCTTGTTTATGACAAAGCCATGCTGGCTCTTGTTAATTGTGGTCTGTATTTCAGTGCGTAAAAAATACTGTTTAATAAACCACTGGAGGATCTTGCCCAGTATAAACATGAGACTGACAGATCTGTAATGTCCTGGACCTTCTGTCTTCCTTTTTTGAATATAGGGAATTTGTTTCTCATCCACTCTTCAGTCTCAGCAATCTGCCTTTAGGAGTTTTCAAAGATTAGAGTTAGAAGTTCTTCAATCACTTCCTCCAGTTCCTTCAATAACCAGGATGTAATTTATCTGATTTTGGACGCTTGGATTCATTTAAATTCATTCAGCATTCTTTTATCCTCCTCTTGTCTATCCTAAAATGCAAATCCCGCCTTCCCCCAGTGGCATAATGATAATCAACTAAAGCTTCATCTCCCTTCTCTCAGAAAGAAAGAGAGACATAAAGTAAATTATTTTGCCTTCTTCCTATCATCTGTTACTAATTAATCTCTTTCTCCTCATTACAGACTTACAACCTCTTTGAGTTTTGTTTGTGTATGTGTGTGTTTCTAGTATACCTGAAAAAAATCATTTTTGTTGGTTTGGGCATTTATAACAAGACTTGGCTATTTCTGAAGTTTAGTCTTTGATACACAATGCGTACAATTTCTGGAGACTATCTTGTATCTTTCTTTGATTATATGACTCTCATTCCATGTTCTATATATGTCCTTTTTTCATTTTGACATTTTGCAAAGCTGCTGCCTAGATGCCTCTCATTTTTCTTTCTGGTAGGAAGTGTTTGTGATTGCACTTTCAGCATCACATTTCAGAGGAGTTCTCATCCTTTTCAGACACTTGGTTTCTTCAGGATTACAAGCCATTTGATCAGAAATGCATTCAACCTAAATTCATCAAGATCTACAAATTTGGCAATCATCCTCTCAACCCCTTCATTCATCCAGGACATTGTTTAAAAAAAACATGTTGAATAGCACAAGGCCCAAGAGGGAACCCTGTGGCATCTGTATGATGGAAATGTCCAAGTTAATATGGAGCCATTTATGGATACTCTTTGGGTGGTCAAAGAAGAGTCTGTCCAAGGGTCACTGCAAACACTCAACATGGTGGTTACAATTAGTAAGTTGTAATAAAACATTCACAACAGTAAGCAAATAAAAGAAAATTAACACAAAATATTAGTGATATATCTGGGCTACTATTTTAGCCAAATTGAAACAACAACTTTTAACTTGTTTGCTTCCACAATGGAACTAAACTCTGCTTCATTTAGGACTCCTACTGTTAGATTATGACAGATTTAGAAATGGATGCCCTTCTCAAAACAGTGCTGTGGAATTTTTAATCTGCACCTGGGCAGCCACCAGAAGAGAGGTCAACCTAATAACTCATGTGAAGGTCATCACCTTAACAGATGATGCTGTCCAGCATACATTCCTTCACTACTGCTGCACTACGTGTAGCACATGGGAACTGGAAGATTTGTTGTCCAGCTGGAATGTCAGTCAGTGAAGGCCACAGGTGATATGTACATTCACTTAGCCCAGGGGTGCAGTGAAATATTGTGTGGCAGGGTGTGGGAGGGGAGGAGAGGAGAGCTGTATTTGGCCTTTGAGTTCTGTACTAGGGTGGGCACTTTGCAAAGTAGGCAGGGTTAAGACAAGATGGACCAAGCCAGAACAAAAATAAATACATCTGATCAAATCTGAATTATACTTGGAATTAAATATGGTTCATCTGATAACTTTTCATGTATTTAATGATTGGGTCCTTCGATCAAACTAAAAATGTCCATTCAGGAGCAAGTTTTGGAGGGGCTCAGGCCCTGCTGTGGTTATAAAGATATACATTATGTGGCTATTCATATCAGATTAAGCATCTCAGATTTTATCCCATGAAACTCTTTCTTCATATGCAGATCTTTTATTCTGGCACTATATACAGTATAAACTTCTTATTTCACTTTCACATCGTCACTAGGAATGGAATGATTGAAAGCCGTTTTATATCAGGTAAAACTAGTTGTCCATCTACCTCAATGTTATTTACAACACTTCAGAATTTCAAGCAAATAGGTTTCTCATCAGCCGTTTCTCTTTCTAAATGCAGAGGGTAGAGAATAATCCTGGGAATTTAAGTGTACAAAACATGTGTTCTACTATTGAGCTGCAATCCTTCTTATTATGAGCAGTTACTGATTGATTGCCCTCTGCTGCAGCTGGTTTGGATAGCATGATCATTCCTTGATGGTGACATGAGCTACATATTTATTTATTTTATTTATTTGATTTGTCAATTGCTTACAAGATAACAGGTATAAGTATAAACATAGTTATGAATACATGAAATGGATACGTATAAGAAAAATAAAAAAAGAAACAATAGGACAGGGACGGTAGGCACGATTGGTGCGCTTATGCACTGAACAATCTTGGCTCAACCTCATTGATTTGCAGTGGTATCAATGCATATATTGAGTATTTCATGAAAAATATATAACATCTATATTAGAGTCCAAATGATCCAGCAGGACATACAAACCAGTTTAGAAATATTGTTGATTAATCAAAATTTCTCGATACTTGTGAGATGCTGCAGATGATACTACCGTATATGCAGTATGGGTTACATATCCTCAAAATACATTGGTATTCAGCTAGTATCTTTTATTTATCTGCATCTTCATGCTGAATGTGTGATTCAGATGTAGAAATATTCTATGGAATTATTTCTCAAATACCTCTATTTAAAAAGATTGCAAGAGATCTCCTACCAGTAGTGATCTCACTAAGTATATCCCTACATGGAACTTCTGTTTATTATCTGAAATTTCTTGCTCAGTTAGTAAAAGTAGTATATTGTAGATGATTATAGGCTTGACCATTACTCATTATAAAAAAGGGAGCAACTGACCAGAGCAAGTTAACAGTTTTAAATACTATGGTTTCAAATCAGAGCAAAGTATGTTTTGTTGTTGTTGTTGGGGGAAAGGCAAAGTTTACTATTTCATAACTTCCCAAAACATCAATAGAGAAGGGTTTATTTGCTACGATACACAACATCTATATTCTTGATTGGGAGCCTGCCCAGAGTTTGGTATAAGATGGGCAGCTTTGTAAATGTTTTAAATAAATAATAAATAATCACTTGAGGCAGAAAGCAACTGAGACTCTTCTTTCATATGTTTGATTCCAAGATTTTGAGATAAAAGAAACTCCAGAGGAGTTTTGTTATGAGACATCCACAAGCAATGTATCTGGGGCGTACCATTAAAGAATGGCAAATAGGCTGTTTGATTTTATTTCGGATTTCATTTTATTTATTTACTTTTTAGATAAGATTGTTTTGATTTTCCCACTTAGCCAACAAAGGTCTTTGTAAAAGGTCCTATGATGTTTTTTCAAATGGGAGGATGTGATCCTTGAACTAAATACACAGCTAGCTCTCTGCAGCTTAATCCGTATTTAGGTGACTTGTTCTCTTGTAATTCTCAATGTTTTATTTCATTGTTTAAAATTAATGTAACAAAGCATAAAATACAAAAATATAAAGAAAGGTGAAGGTTAGATAGGGGAGGAAAAGGGAAAGAGGGAAAAGTGTAGGGTAGAGTGGAAAAAGAAAAAAAAGCATTGACTTCTGACTCCTTTTGGTGCAGTAGAATAAAATAATAACATGAAACCACAACTTTTTACTTTTATATAATAGTATATACTAGCCATTTTCAATACACCAAACCTATCTAATCAGCAAAACCCAAAATCAAAGTTTCATTTTTTCCCATCTCAAGCACAAAGTCCAAAAGCAGTTTCCAAGTAGAAACAAAATTAATTATGTTCTTTCCTTTCATCAAAGCAATCAGTTTAGCCACCTCTGTTAACTCCATCAACTTTTGCAGCCATTCGTCTATTATGGGAATCACACTGTCCTTCCATTTTTGTGCATAATGTAATCTTGCTGCGGTCAACATGTACAACATCAAAGTTCCATCTTTTTTTCAAGTTCTTTATCTGTTAGGCCTAAAAGAAAAGTCTCCACTTTTATCTTTATGTTCACTTTAAGAATCTTCTGTATTAAGATATTTGCAGTTAGAAAGAACATCTAATTTCTGCAAAAGCTCAAAACCTGGAAGCCTGGAGAGACAAAAGAGCTTCATAATTTTAATGTTTTTATAAATGTATAAACTTTCTAGTTCCCTGAGTGTCACTTCTTCATGGCAACGAAGGGTTGCAATGAGGAATGGACAATAGCTAAGAAGAAAGGAAAAGACCTCTCTTTTATATTCTACATATTCTGAATATCACGGAATTGCATTGGAGTAATCCCAAAGGTGCTTTTTTCAGGAGGCAACTGAACTTTCTTGGTTTTTCTTTGAAGGTGTTTTGCTTCTTATCCAAGAAGCTTCTTCAGTTCTGACCGGATGGTGGGGGATGGAGGGATTTATATTTCTTGCAGATAGCTGGTCATTGGGATTCTTTTAGAGGGTTGTTGAGGCCATTTGGAGGTTTATCTGTGTCCTCAGGGTCACTTTAGTAGTGTAAATGGGTGTGGAGCCTTCTTGGCTGCAGGATGGTTCTCCCCTGTGTTCCTTCCCTGTTGAACACAGGCACAAGCTGTTGGAGATGAGTCTGGATGGTTGCATCTCAAACTGAAGTGCAAATGGTTCCTGTAATCTGCAACTTTCCTGAAAAATACGTTCATACTCCCACACCATTTGAAGGATATTCATCTTAGCCCAGCTAAAAGTTTATGAAGGTTCTCAGTCAGGCCTCAACCACTCTCTGAAAGAATGCAAATGACCAGCTGTCTGCAAGGAATATAAATCCTTCCATTCCCCTCCATCCAGTCAGAGCTGAAGAAGTTTCTTGGATGAGAAGCGAAATGTCTTCAAAGAAAAAACAAGGAAGTCCAGTTGCCTCCTGAAAGAAAAAAAAAGCAGCTTTGGGACCACCGTGACATGGATGACTGAGAATCTCCATAGGCATTGGAGTAATATGAAGAAGGAGAGAACGAAGCAGAGGAAGACAACGTCACGACTGAAACACCGCAGGGACAGTAACTGCAGGGATGGGCTGCTGGGGGTTCGTGGGGGTTCGGAGAGCCCCTAGCTAAGACTCTGTGCAGTTCAGAGAACCCCCAAATCCCACTCCTGGCTGGCTCCGCCCACCCCACCCCTCCCAGGAATCCCCACATGGCCTGTTTTGGATGCAGGTAAGTACAGGGTATGCTCGGAGGCTCTGGGAGGGCAAAAAATGCTGCCCCCAGAAGTTCGAGAAGGCTGGAAATGGGCCTATTTCTGGCTTCCAGAGAGCTTCCAGAGCCCGGGGAGACCATTTTTGTCCTCCTCAAGGAAAGCCTCTGGAGCCCAGGAAGGGCAAAAACACCCCCCAAACACACAGGCTGACTAGGCCACGCCGACCATGGCCACGCCCACCCAGCAACTGGGCAAAGAACCCTTTGCTAAATTTTTTAAGGTAATAGGTACACAAAATTCAGTCCACAGGTTGTTAGGTATGTAAACACTGGTTGGAATGTGAATTTACTCCACACTCTTTTTATAAAAATCCTAATTTATCTCTCTTTGTAGTTATGCCCACAGCTGTTTCTTTTCAGCCAAAGCAAAGACTCTGTTGCACAAGGACACTGTGTCACCTGCACCCTAGTGTCACGTACAGCAATTGTTCTTTGAATGAACTAAAGGAGTGGTTTGACTTAAGGAGATCTGCATTTCTGCACTCTGGAATGACAAGGCCGGGAGATAAAAAGTGCCAAAAAGAGCTCTTGAAAGCAATTAAGGGTGTGCTAGGCATACCTTGGTTAGAAATATATTTAACAGGCCTTCATGCCAACAATCGGTGCTATTTTTATAGGTGGCAGCCTTTGCTTCAGTTCTTTTCCTCTCTCTCTCTCTTTTAAAACAAGGCAGGCAATTCAGAAATGTAGGTGTGCCTCAAGTCAGCCACAACTTCAATGAGGCCTTTTTTACAAGAGCTGAGCTGTCTTTAAAACAATGCCACCTTTTAAGGTGCTGAATCTGGAGCTCAGCACATTCTTCTTATGGAACTGAATTTCTCCAAAGACAGGGGAGTAAAAAAAATCCAACTTGGCTTACCCAATTTGGTCTTTCCAGATGTACTTCAAAAGAAAGTGAACACTAAATTCAGGATGACTCCCCAGCAGACAAAGAAGTCAGATGATCCATAAGCAGCAAAGGAGGACTTTAGCTGAGTTCATAAGTTTATGTAAAGCTGTTCACTTGCTGTCAAACAATTAGTTTCAAGTAAGTAATTATGCTACCTACAAGTTTTCTCAGGAAAAGAATACAGTAATAGGATTTTGTATTCACAGTTTTGTTTTTAATATGAAGAGTAAATGGCCTGTACTTTAGATCTTCTGAGAAAGTTTATTTACTTATTTATGTTCCGCCTTGATTATTTTTGCCAATAACTCAAGCCAACGAATACATACAATACTTCTTCCTCCTATTTTCTCCACAACAACAACCTTGTGAAGTGGATTGGGTTGAGAGACAGTTTCCTGCTTGAGCAGGGGATTGGACTAGAAAATTTCCAGGTCCCTTCCAACTCTGTTATTCTGTTAGAGCAGGGGAAGGGAAACTTGGCTCTTTTATCACTTATGGACTTCAACTCCCAGAATTCCTGAGTGAGCCATAAAAGGTTCCCCATCCCTGGCCTACTGGTTTTTCAGTTGTGGGGGAAATCAATTTTTGACTTGAATGGGACTGTTTAATATACAAATGTAGGACATATTAAACAGTCCCATTCAAGTCAAAAATTGATTTTCCCCACAATTGAAAAACCAGTAGGCCAGGGATGGGGAACCTTTTACGGCTCATCCAGGAATTCTGGGAGTTGAAGTCCATAAGTGATAAAAGAGCCAAGTTTCCTACCCTGTAAAAAGGGTCTTCAAACTTGACAGCTTTAAAACTTGTGGAATTCAACTCCCAGAATTCCTGAGCTAACATGACTGGAGGAGGAATTCTGGGAGTTGAAGTCCACAAGTCTTAAAGCTGTCAAGTTTGAAGACCCCTGTGTTAGAGTGACTGGCCCAAAGTCACCCAGCTGGTTTTCATTGCTAAGGCACAGCTTGAACTCACAGTCTCCGGCTTTCTAGCCTAATGACTAAAATACCAAAGTGCCTATACAGCAGAGCATAGTCTAGGGTTAAGTCCCATTGATTTCAGGATGATACATACTTGTTCAATTAATCTAGTCTATTGCATGTTTTTTGACCCATGAGATATGGCCTTGTATCATCATCATTATCGCTATCACCTTAGAAGCAATGAGGTTAAAGCAAAATTAACAAGGTTCTCACATTTCATCTGCACAACAACCCTGAGGTACAGACTTATATTTTTCCCACTCTCGCCCCCATCCCTCCAAAAAGGATTGAACTAAACTGTCCTGCAGTGGAAAAGTACACAACTTTTGTCCTGACCACAAACTTAACAGGGTGATTAGGGCATTCTCTGCCTTGCTGTGCCCTGGAATACAGCCATAGTAATATTGAACACGATTTATAGAATATATAAAGGTTTATATAGATATAAACTCTTGGCCAATCAATCTAGTCTTCACTCTGACACTAAGGCAGGTTTCCAAAATTTGAGCTGGTAGATTTTTCAGTTTTTTTGAAAGTCTTTGAAGAAGAAATTCACTAATAGGTTTCCTGGGATCTTCAGCTTATAGAGTATATGCCCTATCAGTGAATTATGCACTGTTCCTTCAGGCAAAGATACAGCATTTATGATAGGTCAGGCTTTTAGATTTAACCACTGAGATTTCCTAAAATTTATGGAAAGAATATAATTGCATACTGTATCTTGATATTCATGAAAAACACAGGTTTTTATATCTCTGCCCTCAAGTGTACCCTACATGGGATTTGGGTATAATCCTTAGGAATTGTTTTGCTGGTATGTGGATGGGAATATTACAGAAGGCGTTTTCCCTTTGCTGAAAGGTAGTTAATTTGGTGTGAGCAACTGTTTCATAGCAGATCACTGAAGCAACTAAACAGCTGATCAAGAATAATAGCCAGAGTACTACCCCTATTCATTAAAAGAGAGTTGAGACATAAAGGTTGAAGGCCAACCACTTGCTCTGAAGTACAGGGTCCTCCTGTTTATATATATACGGCCATGATTCTCACTATCACTAGATGTACAATGCTGGGTGATTTTGTGTGTCCTACCTCATTCAAATTATTTATGTCTTTTGCTGTCACTTCTGACTGTACGGATATGCAACAAAATACATATTTACACAGTTCTATTTTCCTCACAATAAACAAGGTGAAGGGAATGGAATGGAATGGAATGGAATGGAATAGAATAGAATAGAATAGAATAGAATAGAATAGAATAGAATAGAATAACACAGAACAGAACAACAGAACAGAACAACAGAGTGGGAAAGGACCTTGGAGGTCTTCTAATCCAACCCACTGCTTAGGCAGGAAACCTTATACCATATCAGACAAATGGTTATCCAATCTCTTCTTAAAAACTTCCAGTGTTGGAGCATTTACAACTTTTGGAGGCAATTCATTCCACTGATTAATTGTTCTGTCAGAAAATTCCTCCTTAATTCTAGGTTGCTTCTCTCCTTGATTAGTTTCCATCCATTGCTTCTCGTCCTGCCCTCAGGTGCTTTGGAGAATAGTTTGACTCCTTTGTGGCAGTCCCTGAGATATTGGAACACTGCTATCATGTCACCCCTAATCCTTCTTTTCATCAAACTAGACAGGTTGGAGCAACAGTTCCTAGATGTAAGTCTGCTAAACTTCTTTCCAAACAAGACGATAGATAGATAGATAGATGATAGATAGATAGATAGATGAAAGGTAGAGAGGTAGATAAATAAATAATTTGTCAAGCTCCAGATATGTTTGAAATATACTTTTCAGAATTCCAAGAGCTACAATCTCAGCACATTTGGAAGGTATCTGGTTAGAGACCAGCATTGATGCCTCCAGGAATATTGCTTTGGGACATTTTACAAGGATAAAATGCCTGTGTTTTCTTTAAAAATAAGTTATGATTCCTGTTGGCTGGCTGTCCTTCGACTACTGATTGCTGACTGCTGTTGTAGACATCTGATTATTCAATATAATTACAGTTAATTAATCAATGTAAAGATAAGCAAAAAGTGTTGGTTTCTGAAGAACAAAACAAGGACAGAGAGAACAGTTCTGTCTAGACAGCCCTGCCCTTATTGTGGAGATTTTCAGAGTCACATTAAGTACATGCCAGACACGTCACTGTTCTCAAAGGTGGAGGAGGCAGAGATTAAACACTGCCAATATATCCAAGGATTTCACTCTCTCGTGTGTACTCCTTTCCTTCCCCCTCTTCCCCACACCCATTTAGTTCACAACTAGTTCAGCTCTTTTCAGTTTTATCTCTGCCGTATCATGATTGGATTGCCACGACTTCTGCTGAAACCAAGATCAAAATGGGCAGGAGATAGAAGCCACCACACAAACATTTCTGTTGATATATCAGGGCTCCAACTATCCTTCATGCTTTATTTATTTATTTGTCAAGCAATTATAAGATAACAGGTGTAAGTATAAACATAGTTATGAATACATGAAATGGATACATATAAGAAAAATAAGAAGAGTCAATAGGACAAGGACGGTAGGCACGTTGATGCGCTTATGCACGCCCCCTACAGACCTCTTAGGAAAGGGGTGAGGTCCATAGTAGACAGTCTAAAGTTAAAGTTTTGGGGGTTTGGGGAAGAAACCAGAGAGTCAGGTAGAGTATTCCAGACATTGACCACTCTGTTGCTGAAGTCGTATTTCCTGCAATCACGTTTGGTGCGGTTTACCTTGAGTTTGCATCTATTGTGTGCTCTTGTATTGCTATGGTTGAAGCTGAAGTATTCACTGACAGGTAGGACATCGCAATGTATAATTTTATATACTATACTTGGATCGGACCAAAGGTGGCATAGTTCTAGGTTTTCTAGGTCTAGAATTTCAAGTTTGGTGGCATAAGTATTCTGCAATGAGTAGAGCAGAGTAAACTTTAGGGTTGGCCTTCAGAAAATACTCAGGTGGTAACTGCCTTATGTTCCAGTTTGATTTTTTTTTCCTCCCTAGCATTTTCCTGTAAGTCCAGCTTCTGCTCCACACACCCCATCAACCGAGTCTTGATTCATTGGCTGCAACAGGAATTGACCTGAACCTGATGTCATGGACTGAGAGAGAGTGACTGCCTCAAAGTCACCCAGCTGGCATTCATGCCGAAAGTAGAACTAGAACTCATGGTCTCCTGGTTTCTAGACCGGTGCCTTAACCTAAAACTAAAAACAAAACAAAATTGTATATTATAACAATCCAATTTGTTTTCCTGTTGCATAGCTGACAATGCTGGAGCAGATTAAAAGTTCCCAGTTCTTTACTGAGGTACAAATCTTTAAAAAAAAGGCTCAGTGCAAGATTTGATGTCATAAAAGTAATTGTGTGGTGCAAAACATTTATTTGTAATTGATATCCAGGACTGTCTTGCATTCTTGTGTTTTGTGATAGATAATCATTAGACTTATTATTCACTCAGAAGGAGAAATATCTCAATTGTAAAGCTGGTTTCAGAGTTCTTAAGGAAACAGCCTTGGGGCCTTTTGAAGACTGACACAATATTTAGTACAGAACAAGCTCCTGTGACTCACAATCCATTTTATCAGACATAGAATTGTTCACTTAACATTGGAAATGAGAGCCATGGTCTTCAAGATTTGCTGACATGCAACTCCCACAATGACATTGCATTGTTCTGTTATGTATACTGCAGTGGTGGGATTCAAAAATTTTTACTACTGGTTCTGTGGGTGTGGCTTGGTGGGCGTGGTAGGGAAGGATACTGCAAAATCTCATCTCTCACCACCCCACTGACCTACTTTCCAGCTCCGTTCTCCTGTGCAGGGCAACAAAAGAAGACCCAGCCAATCAGCTGGGACTTGGGAGGCAGAGAATAGATGGGGGCGGGGCCAGTCAGAGGTGGTATTTGCCGGTTCTCCGAAGTACTCAAAATTTCTGCTACCGGTTCTCCAGAACTGGTCAGAACCTGCTGAATACCACTTCTGGTATACTGCACTGTACTGTGTTAGCAAGGTTTTCTGGGCTGTATTTGAAGAATCTTACATCCACTCTGCACTATATCTATGTACCTCAGTTCATTACCCAAGGTTCATTTTGATCTTTCACATTAATAAACAACTGGGAGCGAATGTTAACTCAGCATTGTTTTCACTCATCTCCCAGGATAGATATAGCAGTCATGTTGGACATAGCCATTCAAACAAGATTCAGTCTAAAAGCACTATGAAGTTATATATCATATCAGAGGGCTGATCATAGAATAAAACAGAATAACCCTTCAAGTTCTTGACTGAATGAGTAAGAGGTTTTTTTACATGCCTCCCATCACAAACTGAATATGGGAAATTTTGATAAGTATAATTCCCACAATTAAGTACTATAGATTCCTCCCCACCCCTTACAACTGACCATTTTTACGCTGGAGAAGTAATAGTGAGAACTTCACTGTAACTTCCCTTGTTGGAATCCATTTGACCACATGGTTCAAAGAAAACCCATTTTCCAGGTATGTAGAGTTAATGAGAGGATTTGTTTCTGTTTGGTAGAAATTCCCTTCAGGGGCATGAATATTCTCCCTAGAAAAAGTCTCTTGTTGTGGGGGATGATTAAAGAAATTCCCTTTAGCCAGAACATACTCAAAAGATAAATCAGATGTCCCTGAGGACCTAATCTGTTACTGGAGAAGATAGAAACCCATATCTGATCTTTCCAAGCCTTTTCTTTCTTTCTTTCTTTCTTTCTTTCTTTCTTTCTTTCTTTCTTTCTTTCTTTCTTTCTTTTTTGGCAGTCAATTGGTTTGGAAGGAGAAAATATACTCGCAGAATCCCAGCCTCTTGATGGTATTCATCAGGAAAATGTAATTTGCAAAAAAAAAAGGTTAACCACATGCTTTGTTCTCAGGAAATAGCACCTTTTGAAACATTTTTAATTCAAGCTTGCCTTATGCTCAGTCCATTGCAGGCATATTTGAACCTTTGTATTTATAAACCTGTTTTGTATGTTTGGCTGGAGAGGTTCTTCATTCCCTGTTTGTCAAACAGTCTTCAGTTGTCAGGTCTATCAAGACTCCTGAACTGTCTGTGTGTTGATAACTCACATATAATCAAAAACAGTCTGGAAAAGGGGTTAAGCAAATTTATAACGGGAAAGACTATTAGTGGCTAATACTCATGATTGTTTAATATTACCTCTCTGGGATCAGAGATGGTATTCAGCAGGTTCTGACCAGTTCTGGAGAACCAGTAGCAGAAATTTTGAGTAGTTCAGAGAACTGGCAAATACCACCTCTGACTGGCCCTGCCCTCATCTATTCTCTGCCTCCCAAGTCCCAGCTAATCGGCTGGGTCTTCTTTTGTTACCCTGCACAGGAAAATGGAGCTGGAAAGCAGGTTAGTGGGGTAGAGAGGGAATGGGATTTTGCAGTAACCTTCCCCCAGGAGTGGGAGGAAATGGAGATTTTACAGTATCCTTCCCCTGCCATGCCCACCAAACCACACCCACCAAACCACATCACACTCACCAAGCCACGCCCACAGAACCAGTAGTAAAAAAAATTTGAATCCCACCACTGCCTGGGATGGAATAAGCCTCTCAAGAAATGTGAAGAAATGCTTTCTAGTCCAATATACCGAGCAAGGGTATCCAGCCTTGGAAACTTTTAAGACTTCTGGATTCAACTCTCATTATGGCTGGCTGTGGAATTCTGGGAGCTGAAGTCCACAAGTCTTTAAGTTGCCAAAATTGGACACTCTTGATATAGAGGGCACCAGAGTGAGGAAGGTGGAGCCAGATCTTCCTCTGGTCCACCAATGTTCCTTGTGCATGTTACCATCTTATTAAGTTTTTTATATTTTATCCTCTCACTTCTTGGTTTATGTGTCTCTCTGGGGAACTAGAATCTATTTTATGAAACATGTTTCATAATAATAAACCATAATGGCTGTGTAAGCCATAAAGCCTGATTATCATGCTAAACCATAAATCACAAATCACGTCTGAGTTCACACTATCTCCTAAACTAACTGCATTATAACTTTGTTTGATCTAGCCATGTATTACTCTTTTGTTTTTATTAAAGTGTCAATTTTTTATAAAGAAATAATTACATTTAAAATGCCAATTTAGCTTAAGAGATTTGTGATTTCATACAACAAATGCTGATTTGTGACAGAGTTTTGGGAGTTTGAAAAATTATTTCAGGCTTAGTTAGCCCCAGTGGGAGCAGCCAGAAGAATCTTAAGTCGTTTAATGAAGAATTCATAGTGCTAGAAGACCAGTCCCTAGAAATAAATGTTATGCCTGAGCATATTGTATCAAGCAAGACTCAGGGACTGGTTATCCTCAAGATCTGCTCCAAAATAAATCTGCTTATCCTATGACATCTGGGAGCAAGGCTTTTACTGATGACCATTTTCCCAAAGAATTTCATCTGCATAGATCCCGTAGTAGGGACTTGTTAGTGGTAGCAGCTCTACTTAAAACAAACTTCCCTCATATATAAGAACTGTAAGAATGCCCTAATGAAGTTTTGTAAAATGGTGGAAATCTGGTCGGGGAGAGGGTTTATGCGAAGATAGGATTGAGCATCCTTGCCTTTGGACTAATGCCATTTTACTGTTCTTTTTAACATTTGGTTTATTGCTTCAAACTGGTTGGAGCACAACAGCAAAGAATGCCAGGGAATAAGCTCCATGGGGATTTGTTTTTCATAGATGAAATGCAACTGTAACAGGATAATATGCCAGATACATGGTAAAATGAACTTCAGTCCATAACAAGAAATCTGTATATCACTAAACTTTCATTTATATAAACTTTAGTTGGGCAAGACAACACATCATAGAGCAACAATTTCTGAACCAAGGCATCTTAAACGTATTGACTTACAGCATGCATCTAAAGTCCGGGATTCACAACTCCTGAGGAAATGAAATTTGAGACAGATGTGGCTGCTGCTATAGTCAGATTGCTGCTGTGGTCACATGGTCCTCATTTTCAATGTTGTGTGACAGTTTCCCAGCCACTCTTGTAATCCCTTGCTCCTGCTGGGAAGGAAAGAGAAGAAGGAAGGAGAGAAATTTCTGATGTTCCCTACCAGATTCCCACAAGAAAACCCAATGGGGAAGGTGTCAGGAAGTCAGAAGTCACTCCTGCTATTACTGCTTTTTCATCTACCCATTGTCATTCTGTTTCTCTGTTCATATAAGGAAATATATCCAAAATGATGACCCAACAGGGCATGGGTTGTCTAGTACTAAATAAATGTGTTAGTTTTCAAGTACCACTTACATTTACAATGTATTTTTGTTACCTTTTGCTACCTTTATCTTTATTTTTAATGAACAGAAACCTATGGAGTTTCTGTTCATTAAAAATAAAGAAATCCAACTGTCCTATTTTACATTTCTTCTAAAGTTGTCAGTGGTTGTGGTGGTCTGTAATTTTAAGAGTTATTTTATTAACTCAAATTGGTTAACATTTTTCAATTCCTATAACTCAAATATGGGGGGGGGGAATCTTATTGACTGCATTGGCATCCATCTCAGTTAAGGTATATTCATAAAAGCTAAACAATGGAATTATTGAACTACTGACACAAATTTGTTCAACTCACCAAATCATAAGCTAAGCACATCATCTTGGTTTGCACAATTTATGGGCTGTGTTCACACAATACATTTGCCCAATATTAAATGAGTCATAGAATATTTAACCCCATTTCCTGGGTACACACAACACATGAAATCATAAACTAACCACATGTGGGCTGATTTGGACAGGGCTAACTTGTGATTGGCTGGTTCTGTCTCAAGCTCAGACCCTAAGATGCAAAACACACAATGAGCATAGGTCCACACGATTAATTTACGTCTCAATGTATTTTGCAAATCCAGCTAATAAAGATACAAGAGTCATACCCAAAAGCAAAATCCAGGACCAAGCATCCTCCAAAATGGTACATTTGTCCTGGGACACCAAGCAGATTGGGAGACAGTTGGTGTGTGCTATATTTGGGGAAATTCAAGCAGTCTTTTTCTTATCTTAAAAATGCTCGCTGGAATCCTTAAGAATCCCTTCTTTAAATTTGCACTCAACTTCTCCAGTATTATATTTTTGCACGTATACTGCTATTTGGAAACCAAGTAAAAAAAAAAGGTGAATCAGTGGACATCCTTAAAAAGGGGTAGAATGAGAAGACATTCCTGGAAATGTCAAGGAGTTTAGAAACACCAAGATTAAATCAGGGCAGTCTGCTCCCATCCAGAATGACATGGAATGTTTAGAACTATAAAATCTCTTGCACAACAGAAGTATGCTTGATAGTTAAGAGCTTTACCTTTCCAGGTAGGCTGTTTGTTTTGCTAGTTGGCACTTGTTGGGGAGCAGAAAGGCCACACCCCGCTGAGTTTTATGCTTGTTTGGCCCTTTGATTGCTTGTTCCTACAGATGGTCAGAATCAACTTGCTTTCCAGCTTGCTTGTGTCAGCATTAGGGACACCCAACAGAATATGCAATCATCCTGCTTAACCCCTTGTTTGACAACTTTAACTGACTACCATTAAATATAGGAGGCAGTCAATTGCCACTATTAATTCAGCCTCTTTATAGAAAGATGCAATCGTAAAGAAGCCACTCTTCTGAAGAAAACTAAAAGTTGTTGCATTCCACTACTTAGAAACACTGCATTTCAAGCAGTCTAAAAGCATTTCTTAGTTGCCTCTGGATGTTTATTTTAACAGATGCACAATAGGCAGAAATTTAGCGGGGGAATCCTGCATAAATGAATTATAGGTATAACCCCTGGTCTACAGAATATTGCAAATTCGTGTCGTCATGGCGGCATCATGTGACATATCGTGATTTTTCCCCTTCGCTAAACCGGGTGTGGGTGTGGTCAGTGTGTGACACATCCGGCCCACGGGCCATGAGTTTGACAGCCCTGTTGTAGACCTATTTCCAAAATCACAAAGAGCAGAACCTGCTTCTAAGTTCACGCTAACTTATCACTCAGTGAGAAAACTTTTAGAGAAATGATACCACCACTGCAAAAACATCATCTTCTGCAGTTCGACAGATTTGAAATTTACAATTTTGAATGCTTTGAACAATTTTCCAGATAAATGGAAATAGAATTGAACTTAGCAGCCAACTAAATTTTTTTATGAAAATAAAATCTCTGTAGTTGAGGGTAGCTCCTGGTGACACAACCACTTGTATGTTTTGTTAGCATTAATGCAGGATTGGTTCATCTTTTCATAAAATTTCTGATGTAGGCGATAGCCCAAGCTCATCTGCTTATAAATCCTGCTGAATTCAAGAAAGTTTGTTTCAACATATAACAGAATTGTATTCTACTGTTAAGGAAATATGCCCCAATGCAATTGATGAAACCTGATTCTAAAGAAACCTGGTTAAGAATAATGTTAATCCCAGATGTAATTGAGACCACCATTAAATATACTGTATTTAAATATAACACATTTAGAAACGAGGACTATGGAACTTACTAAGAAATGCACATAGGGTTACAGCTTTGACAAGATTTTCTCATAAACATAGATAACATCAGTCTTTCCAATGAAGTTTATAAGGCAATTGCTCAAGCACTAACAGTCTATTAATCAATTTGGCACATATTAGTTTAGAATTAACCCTGAATATGTATTTTGGTGTGTTCAGCTGTGAGGAAGCTTTGTTTGTAGAATTAAGATCATGGCATTTTTATTACTTTATATTATAAAATCTATTATTAAAACATATTTAGTATTTATGAATTTTACTTTCCAAATTCCAAGCCACGTAATCCAGTTTAAATTATTCTCTCCTTTCATCTGTTGTGAAATAATGTATAGTTTTAAAGAACCATCACCAAAAGAGTGAAAAGAGATTCATATTTGTTGGAAGATTAATAGAATGGTTTTATTGGACAACAGGCATAGTCCTAAATACTTATGAACAGAGAGCTTTTTTAAAAAAAATCAAAGAGATAACAAACAGAAAGGTGACAAATTGAAGGTTGCTTTTAAAAACAGTGGTTTCTTCCAAAAGGTTATCAATATTTCCTTAAGAAAAGAACTTATAATTGTGAAATGGCCAGTTAATACTTTAAAAAAAAGCTTATTCTACAAGTACGTAGATACAGAATAACTTTACTTTTTTTCACTTCTGTTAAAATTGTATCAGTAGCACTTTGTAGAGCAAACCACACAAGTTTAAAGTCAGATTAGATAGCAGCTCTTTTTTTCCACCACAGGGGGTCACTGAGATATCTCTTGTATTCCAGTTAAAAGCAGGGGAAGGCAAAAAGTAGATTAAAACCTACCAGTAGATCATTAAATTATTTGCAATAGATTGTCAAGCATTTCTGGTTCCTAATTTTTTTTTCTAATTTCAGCTTCATAAATGATGCCTTTAAGAGGAAGACAGTTCTCTTACTTGAAATAAATTTCTGAATGTGTAAGTTTTTATGTTTCCCATCCAATATTTGTTAGTAACCTAGGAATATAAATTTGATGCCCTTAGGAAAACAAAATGTACCCACCTGGGAATTAGAACACAAGGAATTTTATGGCACCCTAAAGACCAATAGTTTTATTGTAACAGGAGTACCACAAGACTTTTAAAATGGTTGTTACAGTATGTGAAGATCAAAGAAGAGTTTCTCACTCCTCACTTCAGTAAAGTTTTAACATTCAACTAAAAGTTGATTGTTATGCCCGATTTACAAGTATCTTTGTATGTCTACTCAGCAGTAAGCCCCACTGAATTTAATAAGACTTGCTCCTAGGTTAAGTGTGTGTAGAATTGAAATCTAAATGATACTTATCAAAAGAAAATAAGGATTACTGGTGCTTTCTTAAATAAGATCAACCCTTTCTTTTGTTTCAGAAATAAACATTAAAAAAATTATATACTTTATTACAAATGGAAAAAAACTCAAAAGTTGCTAAAAAAAATCTCTTATTTACAAACAATACTGGGTGGAACCCAAATGAACATAAAAAATAACTTACAAAGTCATGAAGTAGTTTTACTTGACATTAATCAGTTGCCATAAAATAAAAAATATGTATGTACATACACAACTCAGACAGGCAGTATAGCTCAGTTTCTGTTGTTAGCTTCCCCAAAACACCCTCCCTATTTTTGTTTTTGTTTTTAAAAGGAGTACTAAGAGAAAGCCATCTACAGTATCTACTGCAGTTTAACTTTTAATACTGAACGATCATTTTAATGTTAGGTCCATGCAAGTCTTGGTCAATGTTTAAAAAAAGAGAGAGAAAAAGAAAGACAAACACAAGGCATCCCATGCCTTATCTGAACTGGAACAGCTCAGCTGTTTTGCTGAGTTGCTCTGTCAATTGATATGCCGCCACCTCACCCAGAAGGCACACCAGTCTCTCCACACATGCATTTGACTCGGGGGTGGCAGTCTTCGGAATCAATGCCTTTCAGCCATTTCTTTCCACCCACCACAAGTGTGTGTGTTGGGCGGGGGGGCGTCTGCCTCCCAAATGCTTTCCTCTCCTTAATTTCTCCCCATCAAGTTACTTTTCAGTCTTTTCAAAAAGTTTGCAACTGCTGTGTGAGCATTAGCTGGCATCCACTATTGACGTGATTCATGACCTTCTGCTTCAGCTGTGCAACCTGCTCTCGCAGCATGTTGGCAGTAGATGCGAGTTCTGAGTTCTGGGCTTTCAAAGTTTTTACTTTTTCTTCCAACCTGGCAATCCGCTCCAACTTCCTTTTCCGGCACTTGGAGGCTGCAATTCGATTTCTCATGCGCTTCCTCTCTGCCTTGATCCTTTCTTGGGATTCCATGTCAATAGGGGACAGGGGAGGAGTCTCCCCGGGCATTTCTGGGACAGTCTGAGGCTCTTCTTTCAGAGCTTGGAGGCGCGGATGCTGCACTGGCATCTGGGGGTTTATATGATGCTGTGGAGGAAAGCCCAGGTTGTTTGCATTGTAGGAAGGCACTGTATTGAGTGCGCTAGGATTGAAGTTACTGAGATTAGCATAGACAGGCGGCTCGCTGTGCATGTTAGCATTGAAGCCACTGTTTCCAGCCATGGAAGAGACAGGGGCCATGCCGGAGTTCGTAGGCGGAGTAGCAGAGGTAACATTCGGCATGGTGTTTTGATTGTGTAGCTCTGCGAGTGCCCTGACAAAGCCTTCAGCAAAACCTTCTTGCTCATCGGTGACATTTTTGGGACAGAGGAACTGGGTTGGGGTCGGAGTGGTAGTGATCAGTCCATTTCCTGACTGAATAATCAGCCTTTCCAGTTCAGGAGAAGCCAGCTTGAGGAGGCCAACATCTGGAGAGGTCAAGATATCAGCATTTTTGTTCCTCAAGTGGGGCTTGAGGTTACTGGAAGGGTCAGCCAGATTGAGAGTCATGTTCTGCTTCAGAACTTTGGGATTATTATATCCATAAGCACCACTTTCTGGCTGCACAAAGGTAGCATTGATGGCATCATCGTAGAATGTAGGTTCCATCTTTGCAGTCATAGAATACAGTCCACAAGTTTGTTCACCTATAGCCCAAAAAACAGACCTAGGAAAGGAAACCGGTTTGTTACAACTTTAAAAAGTTCACAGCTGCCACAGTTACGAAGTAGGTACAGTTCTTATAACAACACTCTTTCGACAATGAAGACAACAGTTCAAAAGTGATCAATTAAAGTCTTACTTTTTTGCAACAAGGCATTGATTCGAGTCCCCAGTTTGGCTAGAAAAAAGTCAGACTCAACACACACAGTTTCACCTCAAAGACCCAGCATGCGTAGCACTTCCCGACTGTGACTGTTGGGAGAGGATGGGGTGGGGGGAAGACCCAAATAAAAGTTATTTTTCAAATTCGGAATCCCTTTCTCAGTCCAAGGAAGGAATAATGCTTCGGGGAGCCTCTTTATCGCTCCGAAGGATGGAATCCAGAAACTTTTTGAGTCCTTTTTTTCTTCCCTCCTCCGCCCCTTCGCGCTCCTCGTGGGAGTGTCCTGGGTCGGTCTGGAGCGTTTCCGAGTTTCAAACCCACTTGTCTGAGTCCTCTCCTTTCTCGCAGCGGCTGTCAAAAAGCAGGTCACTTCAAGTCCCAGCCAGAAAGGCAAAGAAGAAGAGAAAAAGTTGCTACAAGTAGATCACCCCTCTTCTTTCTCACAGAGGGGGGTGTTGGTGGGGAAAAAGAAGAGATTCCCACGCTCGGCAACTTCGGGATTCAGACGAGAAGAACTGAAGCGGTGCAGGAGGCAAGGCACCCGGGGCGCTCCAAAGGAAAGGATGCCCGGGCAAGTTCAGCGCTCCAAAGGAAAGGATGCCCGGGCAAGTTCAGCCTTCGCGCTCCGGCTGTGGGGGGATCTCAGGGACCCCGACTCGACTTTGTAACAAGGGAGCGCCGCCTCGCTCTCTGTGCGTCAGGTTCTCGGGAATAGCAGCCCGGGGGCCCTGCTGGCGTCTGGAGCTGAAACCGGCCCTGCTGTGGCCGCTGGGGCTTCTTCTCCTGCTGCCGGACAGGAGCACTGCCACCGTCGCTTCTCCCGCCGCCACTCAATCCCACTCTGAGCTCTTTCCCAGCGTGGAGCACAACACTTATCAGAGAGCAGTAACCCACTAAAAATAGCCCATGATGTCACCCCGGGGCCTTCCCATTGGCTGCCGCCGCCTCTCAGGGGGAGGAGGGCGGTTGGGCCAGCCTGTTGCAAAGGCGCCCATCTCCATGGCCACCCCACCCCGATAAGTTTCCCGGCCCCTTTTCGCAAGGCATTGTGGGATGAGGTAATGCCTGAGCTCCGTGCAGGGCATTGTGGGCTGACGTATTGTTTTTGAATATCTGGTTACCCGCTTAAGCGCCTTAGCGGGGTTGGAGGAACCGGACAAGGAGGAGGGGAAGGTGTCCTGCAACGGGACATACTAAGCTTGAAGAGTAAAGGGGGGTGCGCTCCGAAGGAGACAACTTCAAGACAAGACGAGGCACATTGGCGGGAGAAACGACCTTCCCCGCCCGCGAAGAAAGAGATGATGTTTTGTTCTTGCTTTTCCCGGAAGAATGTCGCCTGATTCTAAGGCTGGCGGCCAATCAGGAGTCGAAAGACTTGAAAAGTAGCTTTCTAATTCCCCTCCCCCATCTCACCTCTTTCAATGCCCGGGACTAGAGTCCTCAGTGCGGACTCTCGGGTTGAGACAGGGCGGGGGAGGGGTGTGATGGGCTGACTCCCACGTGACACCTTCCCCCCCCCGCCCTCCCCTCCGCCCCCGGGAATCCTGTTGCTCAGCAAAGCGCTTCCCGGGAGGGGGAAACGCGGGGGCGTGAGGGAGAGGTTTGTTGCCGCAGCTTGTTGGTGTTCCCGTGGCTGGGAAGCGAGTCCCGCTGACATCAAAGGCGGTCTCTTCTGAGTCCAGCGCTGCGGTGACCACCGGGCTTTTTACGAGTCGGAGGCACTCTCTTTGGAAGCCGCGAGCCTTCCCCTTGCCGCTCCTCCGAAAGCCAGGGAGACCCTCGCGAGGGCTGAGAGAAAAGCTTTTTCTCTCCGCGCGTCGCCCTCCTCCTCCTCCGCGCTTTTTCTGAGGCAAATTTGCCGTAGCCCCCCAGCTAACGGGTGCCGAACTTGAAAACCAAAGAGGCGCTTCTTCGGGATCGTTTGTGCCACCCTGTCCGCGGAGAGAAAAGTGGACGGTGGTCTGCATTACTTTAAAAGTGCTTCCTATGAGGGGACGCCCAGACCCTTCGGCGCCTTACTGGAACCACAGCGCGCACCTTTGCAAGAGGGAACTAATTTTTTAAAAAAAGTTCATTCATTTATTGATATCCTGTCTTTATTATTTTCACATTTCTTCTCGCGCTTCAGTCTTCAAAAATATATTTAAAAGTCACGTTTGGGTCAATTCCCGCCAGGAACTCCTGGCGTTTACTCTGGGTGCTCTTTCTGGTAGATGGGAGTTTCGGCTTTTGGTCCTCTGGTGGCGAGGACTCAAACGGACTCTTGTGAATCGAGGTGGGGATAACGAGAAGGCGACGGTTTCCTTGCATTTAGCGGCGGTGCAAACGGCGGTTTCCAACTAAACGGCTGGGATCGCCGACAGTCACAACGCATTTGACTGCTAACCGGGTGTTTTAAGTCTGCCGCTTCCAATGTAAGGAGCTGAATGAATCCGAGACGCTAAATAAGCCAATCCTAAAACACACCTCGCGAAAGCGAAGTTTCAACTTCTTTAGGAGTTTCCACTTGTGGGCAACTGTGGCTCTTTACGACCTGTGGACTTCAACTCCCAGAATTCCTGAGCTAGCATGGCTTGGGTGAGGAATTGCGGGAGTTGAAGTCCACAGGTCGTAAAGTTGCCCACCCATCTCTGGTTTAAGTTCGCAAGCAAGTGAAAGCTGAGGTGACCTCTCCAGGAGTGGAGTTGAGAAAAGCAAGTAGCCAGGAAATCCTAAAATGTTGGCTCCCAGGATTTGGAATGGAATGTGGGAGCGCTGTGTTCAAAGAAAGCTCTACCTGGTACTGAGATGGTTTCAAGTTTCACCCACAGCTGCAGGGATAAACAAACAAACAAAGAGTTGCTTCCAAACTTTTGAAAATAGGACGTTCTGACTTTAAAACCCACCTCTGAACATATGGTTGGAGATTAAGCAAAAAATAGAGACATGAGTCTACTACAAAAACAGTATCATTAATGTATCAAATTGGGTGGCTTTTGAGTTGATTTAATAAAAGGATGTTTTAAGTGATATTTTTGGATTTTTTAAAAAGAGTTAACAAATTTATTTATTTCATTTATATGCTACCCATCTCAAAGCAACTCTGGGTTTGCAACCATTTTTTTTTATTCCCGAACATAGTATCACTTCTGAACATCATGAAACTTACTGAGGTATACTTAGGATTGCTCTGCTTCTCTGCATTCAGCAGTGTCTTTTCAGATATTAGGTGCCATTAAACATACACATTTAAAAAGGATGAAATGTGAGATTAGAGTGAAAGAAGATTACCAATTATGCCATGCTTCCAGCATTGCTGTTGTAAGTCTCACTAGCCTCCAGTGCCAGATAAAAAATGGTGGGCAACGCTTCAGAAATGAACAATGGGATATCACTATGTCTCTTCTCCTGGAACACACCCTAATTCAGGACAATGATCTGTGATAAACTGCTACTGGGTATTGCCAGAACTAGCCAAATCTAAGAAAACAAAAGCAAACCTGTTGGTCTTGTTTGGGGTAGCACAGAACTGTTAGAATTATCCAATCAGCTGTTTTCTTGATAGCCTTGTGTAGCTGTTGTCTGAATGCACTACCAGAACCAGACCCCTACTTGCTATTTTTGCTGTTATTGCTGCACATGCTTAATGCAACAATTCAATCTTTCTTGCTGAGACCCACAACCCCAGATCTATTGCTTTATCTTAAAGCAGTGCTTTCAGTAGCCCCTTCGCCCTTGAAGTCACTAGGCTAGCCACCACATTCATGGGATACTTAACTTGTCCTGAAAATTATCCAAAGACTTGCCAGAAAAGTGAACAAATTGTTCCAAGATTAACCTCAAGAGGTTTGTAGCTAAAATGAATACAGATGCATTGTATTTTGAACTTATGATGGGTTTTTATCCACATCTAGTCACCTGTGCAATAGCCAAATGGATTTCCCATGGCATTATCAGGGATCAAGATAGGCTGAGCTTGATGTATCTCTGCTCCTATACATGTATTTCCATTACCTAAGGTAAAAATATTCTGCATTCTTATGGTAAAACTGCAGGCAACCATGTCAGTTCTTGACAAGATACCTGATGCTGGAATTTTCAGTGCCAACAATATCCCCTATAATGAAATGTCAATTTGTGAGAGTTGGCATAGATTATCAAACTACACCCGCTTGGCTGCCTTCTGCAGGTTAGCTCCATTCTCAGTATCTGTGACCCCATGTCTGAGATTTCATAGGCAGCTGTCCATGAGAATCATGGCCCTCTTTTACTTCTGCTGTACAGGCTATGTCTATGACCTCTTTGTGAAGCAAACAATGTTCTACTGGGTCCTAAAGCCTGGAAGATGATGCCAATAGCAGAAAATGCCTTCTCCTTCCCCAGTGAGTGGAAGAGGTTAACAGGCTGCGTCAAGGTGTGTGAAGAGACATGCTTGTTACTATCAGGTCCTGTTGCTGGAGCAATCCCAACAGGTCTTCCCTCTATATCTGTGACAGGGTGGGCACCCCTAGCTTCTGAATATGGTATCTCTGGGGATTCTAGATTTGAGACCAAGCAGCTGGAGAATGCTGAAATCTAATATCTTCACAATGCCGAGTGGCATGTCCAGAGCCACCCTCTGGGTAATAACAGGTGTGACCTCTAATGACTTTTGGCTATCCTACTTTTCAAATTTTGACTACTGCTTGACTCAGCCTTAGGGCACTATGTTCTGCATTGAAGTAAATGTCTTGCTGTTGTTGACAGCATAGATTTTCTATCACTACTATTAGTTGCAATAAAGCTTATATGTTGCTTATGGTAGGTATCCCCAATATCACAAGTCCTTGATCTTGCTTATCCGCATTTTGAAATGGATGCAGACAGTGGATCAACAAAAACAAGCTTGAAACATTTCTACGTGACTGCCTCAGGCCCACAACATCCCACTTCAGTAGTGGCAGAATGTCTACTGATGCTTCATCCAGAACTTCACCTTCATAGGTGAAGTTCCAAACTGAAATATTTTAAATGGAGGCTTTAAAGTAGAACTGTTTTGCAAACTTACAAATAGCCCAACTGGATGGCACCATGTTTCCAATGAGAGGTGTCTACAGATATAGTCAAAAAAATTAAGATGGCAGCCATTATAGTATGATTGATGCACATAAAAACAGTTGGAACTTTGTGGCTGCCATCTTGACTTTTTTTTAACCACACTTTGTGGACACCTCTGATGCCAGCTTTGGTTGATAGCAATAGCACTTAGACTTATAAATTGCTTTACAGTGCTTTACAGCCATCTCTAAGTGGTTTCACAGAGTCAACATATTGTCCCCAACAATCTGGATCCTCACATTACCAAACACGGAAGGATGGAAGGCTGAGTCAACCTTGAGCAATGAAACTTGAACTGCTGAACTGCAGGCAGCCGGCAGGCAGCAGAAGTAGCCTGCAGTACTGCATTCTAACCATTGTGCCATCTCAGCTCTTCTCAAAAAAAAATCTGATATCATCTAATAATTGGTTCACTTTTGGCAAGATTAAAGAGAGTTTCAGAATTCCATTAAAGCACTGCCCAAAAGAAGCTGGCTGTGATCTAGTCAGGCTTCCTTTAACACATTCACAAAAGTATTTATGAGAAAAGGAAGCAATTTTTGACAGATGGTTAAACTCTCAAATCCAACCATTGGACAAAGCCTGCCTTCTTCAGCCCCAGCCTCATCTCAAATTAAGAAGCAATGGATGTTTTCCCACTGGCTGGTAATATTTGCTGGGCAGACAAAAAAAATAAAGCAAGGGAATCTAGCACTGCAAATGAAGACTTAGCATCAGAATGGCTATTGAGGGCAGCACACATTTTATGTCAGCCTAGTTTTCTATCACCTCAAGATCTGGTAACTAGATAACAATTTTACTTCAGTTCTCTGAACATGACCAAAGCATGGGCATCTGGAATAAACCACAATACCCCGCACCAGCACAAATGACAAAAATGACATGATTTACAGCTTTTTACACTTGTGTCCTGATGTTGGGCAAAGTACAATAGTCACAGGGTTTGTGAGATCATAATGTATATCTTCTTATTTTGCCCTCTCTGTTCTCCAAATCAACAGCAAACACTGTGCTGATTATACCATAAATACTGAAGAGAATTGATACTCCTCTTAATTAGAGATAGAGATAGAAAGGTAGATGTAGGAGGGCACTACAGTTGTTTTGTCATCAAATATAACACTGCACAATTTATTTCCAATTTCTCCATGTTTCTTCTTGTATTGAAGAGCTTCTTCCACTCCGCTCTAAATGGTTCAATGGCCTGACCAATTTAGGTCTTTCCTTCTGTTATTTATGACAAGACCTGAAAAGTGGCTTCTCTCCTTGAATTAATTAATGGACTGGTGTATTTAGAAATTAGATGGTAGGCTGAGATTGTGGAAATTTAAATTCAAACAATCACTTAACCATGAAGCTCAACAAGTTAATAAATTGAAGTAGCAGTTAGAGCAGGTCAGCACCAACAAATGAAATACCCTTTGCTAGGAAACCCACCTCCCAGTCAAAAAGTACCATCCTTCTCTACAAAATGATAACCGTAGGAGGATGAGGCCAAATTCCCTCTGGGCATTTCCAATTCCAAAGAATGGAGTCAGCTTCTGAGAATATCTCTAGTCCCACCTAGTATTTGGAATACAGTTCCAGGCATATTAATATTCAATAGTATTAACTGGTCACTTGACCCCCCAAATACTATGCAATACATTACAGCTAGATATCTAGATTCAGTAGTATTTTTCTGCATGTGTAAAAAAGGCAACATCTAAGTTTTATCCTTTGAACCTTCTGGGGCTAGGCTCACATAGAGTGTGCATTCTTGCATTCCTATAGAGAGATTTATTGCCATGCCTGGGGTGAAGCTCTAATAGTTGGAGTGTCACCAGACTAGGGTGACCTGAGTTCAAATGTGCATTTGGTGACAAAATTCACTAACTGATCTTTGGTCAATCACTGTCATACTAACCTTTCTCACTCATTATAAAACTAAAGTAGCAAAAAGTCTATGTAAGATACCTTGAGCCACTGGAAAATAAAATGTGTTATCAGTGAAGCAAGCAATAACCCAGCTGTAGAGGACGGTAGCTGAAGCACTAGAGAGGCAAAATGCACAGTATTGGAAGAGAGAATAGATGAATGTGTTAGTCATTTTTTTTGTTTACATTTATATGCAACTTCTCAAGACTCAGGGCTCTTACAATTTTGGGATACAACCCAGTGTGCTCAGCAATAGCCTTCATTCCATTGTATATGCCTGCTTATTACTAAGCGGCATTTTTACAAGGTCAGCTAATTGCCCCCAACAATCTTGGGTCCTCAATTTACCTACCCCGAGAGGATGGAAGGCTGAGTCAACCTTGAGCCTGATTCGAGCTCAGCAGTTGTAGGCAGCTGGAACTTAAGTGCAGGCAATGATGTTTCTTAGCTGCTTTGTATTTCAACTTTTGTAATGTTTATAATTGTTTTTATTTTAATTGTTTTTCTCCCAGTCACTTGTTGAGGTGAGCAGCCATGTAGATTAGATCAATCCATCTATAGATAGATGAACATTCAACTCTATAAGTTTTTAATAAACTCTGGTATTGATTTAGGAACAAATACAACATTCTTACAAATCTCCAGTTGATAAACATATAATATAGCAGGGGGCTTCAAACTTGACCTTTAAGATTTTCTTGTATGATTCAATCTTAAGAAACTTTTGATTTGATGTAATGAATTGCAATCTTTAACTTTCCTCTTGCCACCAGCTTCACAGTGATTGTTACAGAAGGCGAAGGGCACAGCATCAGAAAATCAAGCTACTTATATTTGCACACAGTTGAGATGCTTACTAGTTTTTCAGTCAAGCCAAGCCCTTTTTCCCCTTTATGACAAGATAACTTTGAGTTTGTTATATTTAGAGCATGTCATTCATCATTCACTTTTCCTCTTTTCCCCCTTTTATTCACAAATATTTATGTAATAAGACCTAGACTTCCGTTCTTTCACAAATGTACTGTTGCAGCATAGCTGTGTTCATAGCAGGTCGTTCCAGTTTTTCTAGAGATAAGAGGTAGGTCTTTAGCGATGGCACATATCCTTCAGACCATTAATCATACTCCTAATTGGTACTTGTTTGGAAGCTCTGCTTAAAAAATCAAACCCTTGTTTTCTGATCTCAACTTTCACATAGCTGCCTGTGTTGCCAAAAAGGTTCAATCTTGCTATAACCATATTGTATACAGGATTTGGTCAACATAGCAGTCTTTTCAATGATTCTAAGGTAACTTCATAGATTTAAAAGCACAGATTTAGGATGAATGCTTCAAAATTCAACCTTTTAGAGAGCTCATAAAAACTTAAATTCTTAATCAGATATTCATTAGTGATTCCTGGTTTTGCTGATATGCAGGCACATATGCACATATAAAATATAACAGCACATTCCTCTAATTCAATAGTATGTCATGATTTTGCTCTATTCTTTTACTGTCTGCTACATATTAGCTGAAAACTAATTGGGAAACAATCCTTTTTAGGCACAGAGGAAAATGGGTAAATAATGGAAAGTCAGAAAAAGTACAATTACTTTGGGTGAAGAAAGGGCATTTCAAACAGTCAGAGGGAAAATAGCCAGTACTGTATATGCCATTAGTTGAAAGAAAACCCCAGAGGCACCCAATCAATGATACCTAAGGATATAGCTAGGTATGTAATCAAAGAGAAAAGAAGTGATTCAGATAACTCAATGAACCTATGTAGATCTTGGAACCAGAGACCTGTTTAGGGCCCTCGTTCTCAAAGTCTAAAGCCTCCTAAATGATACAAGTTTTTCTAGATCTCCCTTCTGATAATATCCCAGGGGATAGATGCTCCTCAAGGAATTGATTTTATTATAAGGTCGGTCATAGCAGGGAAATGGTTCCCTGCATTCAAACAGATTCCAGAGCACAGAGTAAAGAAAGATTATACTTAAGGAGCTTCAGTGGGGGCAAGAAGGGAGGAAGAAATGATGGCTCATGTATGACAGCATCATCTAAATGCCATGACTTACGTACTTGCATTTGTCAGCCATGTCTGGTAGACTAGATAGGAAACAGAACCAGTTAAATTAATTCTACTTTATTATAAAGTTACATTAATAGAATTTTGCGAGTCTGAAAGCACAATTCTCCTACCACCTCCTTTACAGCCTGAGAAACTAGGGAGGGTCCCTTCTGAGTCTCTTGTCCCATCCACTATCCTTTCAGGCTACACTATTTCTTATCTGACCATTCCCCAGGCAGTATCTCTTCATCCTATCTTCCAAAGTCTTTTCCACATACTTATTACACATTGGGCACTTGGTGCAAGCTTTTAACCATGACATTTACATGGTTATGTCATTGAGTGAGTGTCATCATCTTGGTGTCATTGCAGTTTGTTATGAACATTGTTGAGCATATTGCAATTAACGAGAAAGTAATTTATCATTCCTAACTTATATCATCAGCTAATGCTCTGTGGTTGCTTTTTTTAACCGTTTGAGGTTAGGTTTGGTGAATTACAAATAAATATTTTTGTGAAACATCCCTTTGGTATCAAAACATTGAGGGAGGGAGGAAGAAAAAGAAAGGAAGGAAGGAAGGAAAGAAAGAAAGAGAAAGAAAGAAAAAGAAAGAAAAGAAAGAAAGAAAAAGGAAGACTGTTCAAGTTGACATTTCATACTGTGGCAGCAGCTGTCAGAGCAATAGGATTTTTGACAATCGGGAAGGAAGAAGAGTGTGAAGCCAAAGAGACGGAAGTAAAACTCTGCCAATTCAGGGAATGCATTGTAATGTGCAACCAAAGGAAATCCTAGTAGTGCTGTGAACCTCCTGACTCCGGTGAACACAGGAAGTTGCTTTATGCAGTGTGAGAGCATTGGGCCATCTCATTTCATACTGTTTACATTGACCAGCAGTGTCTTACTGTTTTGCAAGGGACTTCCCCTTCTCAAACTGGAAATGCTAGGGTTTGAACCTCAGCCCTCCTGCATCCTATTGTTTGTTTATATCATTTTCCTGTTTGTAGTGTGCACCACAATCTATTTAGCGTGGAAAAGCAGGATATAAATTATTTACAATATGTTTTTGTTAAGCAGCAGCAGTTCAAACACTACTATAGTTTCCTTGTAGGCCTTGGATTTTTCAGTGTTTTCCTTCTTCCTTTCTTCCTTCCTTCTCTCTCTCTTTCCCTCCCTCCCTCAATGTTTTGATACCAAAAGGATAGTGTTCTAATTTGGTTTGGTTTTCATAAAGTTATGATAAAGATATAGTGACATAGATCTCAGGATCTATGTTCATGATTATAGGCAGTTGATTGACAACTTCTTGAAAGTAATATGTGTATTATGTATTCTGTGTTTAGCCATAAGGGAAAAAATAATGAGATTTTCTCTCCTTAATTTGAATATTTTAGATAAAGTGCTTGTTTAATTGGTCATGTTTGTATACTTTGGATCAACTGATTAAAAAAGTTATTACATTCTAACGAATGCTGAATTATGCATATCTACAAATAACATAAAGCAAAGCTACCTATTCCATAACTAAATTTAATTAACAAGAAAGAAGTGCCAGGGTTCTTGACTTATATTTACATTCATTTAGCAACCATTCTAAGTTACAATGACAGTGAAAAAAGTCCTCGCAGTTATGACTATCACGCCATCCCCACAGTCACATGAGCAAAATTTGGGTACTTGGCAACCAGCATGCATTTACAATAGTTGCAGCACCCTGGGGTCATCATTTGTGATCTTCCTGGCTAGCTTCTGACAAGCAAAGTCAAAGAGAAAGTCAGATTCGTGAGTGCAATGATTTGCTTAACAACCCTGGCATAAAAGACTGTAATATCAGGCACATCTCATTTAACAACTGCCTTACTTAGCAACATAAATTCTGGAACCAATTGTAAATCAGGAACAGGTAGTTCTTGACATATAGCTACAATTAAGCCCAAAAATTCCATTGCTAAACGAGAGTTGTTAAGTGAGATTTTTCACATTTTACAACCCTTCTTTCCACATCTGTTAAGTGAATTACTGCAGTTGTTGTTAGTAACATGGTAAGTAAATATAGATTCCCCATAGACTTTGCTTGCCAAAAGGTTGCAAAAGATGATCACATGACCCAAGGATACTGCAAGTCATAAATATATGCCAGTTGCCAAGAAACCAAATTTTGGTCATATGACCACAAGGATGCTACAACAGTCATAAGTCACTTTTTTCAGTGCAGCCGTAACTTTGGTCACTAAACAAATGGTCATAAATTGAGGACTACCTATGTATATTCCACTAATCTAAATGATGTAGCATCTTGTACTATTGCATAGTGGTTCTATTTCATTGGCTTGTAGAACCTATGCAGGTTTCCCTAACCTGGCTTCTTGCAGATATATTAAGACTGCAATCCTCAAATTCATCACAAGAAGTAAATTAGGATGTGCATGCACTCTCTCTCCTTTCACTTTACAATGAAATTGTACTGGGCTGTAGATGCTTAAGGTGGAGATACTGATTTTGGTTCTGTATGTTCACTCACTTTTCTGGTACATTAGACATCTGAAAAATATAACAACTTTAACTAAGCAAAAAATTCTAAATTCCTTTAGAGAATGCCCAGAATTTTATCTTAATACATCCAAAGATGCATGAGACTAGGAAAAAAATTAGTCTAGAAAATGAATGAGGTATGGGATTCAGAGTTCTAAACATTGCCAAGGTATAATTTTAAAAAATCAGCTTTTTAAAAGTATAATTTTTATTGAAAGTTTTAAAAACAAGTAAACAAAAAAAGTAAAAAATCAATTTGATCTAAAGTAGAATAAGAAAGAAAAAGAAAGTAATAACAGGGAGCTAAAATGAAAAAAGAAAAAAGGTAGTAAAAATAAAAAAGATGTAAGAATCAACATTTGGTCTTCTTTATAAAAGTTACAACTACAACTGTAAATTTACTTCTTTTCTAAAGTTACTTCATGATTCTTTTTCCTATATTCTATTCTAATAATCAGAACCAGAGAGTTCATTTTTTTCTGTTCATGCAAAATACTCCATAAGGGGTTACCAGTCAACAATAAGCATATTTTCTCTCTGATCAACTAGGTCAATTTGGCATTTTAACAAGTTCTATCACCTTCAGTAATACCTTCATTATAGGTATTGCCAAATCTTTCCATCTTTGTGCATTTAGCAATTTCTCTGTGGTTATCATATATATGAAAAGTTTTATGATATTTTTTCCAACTTTTTATCAGTCCCAGGAGGAAAATTTCTGATTTTAGTGGTATAATTTTTACAATCCTTTGAATCAATACATTTGCAAGCTTCTTTTTTGCACAACCATCAAGCATGATAAAATTACCTTTATTGTTTACATTTCCAACATAGATTTGAAGTACCTTTATACAGTCTAAGTAATTAATCTGATGTCATATATCTATGGTACATCATTTCATGGTTTTTTAAATTTTCTGAGCCAATTTAGCATACATTTTCATGTTTCAAATTTCAGACAGTTTATATATTTTAGTAATCACATGTTCATCATTTGTACAATTTTAAAAATCAGTCTCAGAATATCCAATACCATAAATCTTTTTGACAACCATAAATAAAAAAATGATTAACAACTATGCCCCTCTGCCATCAGTTGCTTTCTTGATTTTATTTTGTATTTCCCTTGACAGAATTGCATCCCACAGTATATAAACATTTCTTTTTGCATATTATTTCTCAACTATAAAATGCTTATGCTGAGAACGAAAAAGATGCTGTTTCCAACAATGACAATTGTATTTTTCTCATCTTTCCTTAACTTTTTAACTTCATTCTATGTCTTAACAAAATTACTCTGATATAACATATTTTCATACTTGTCATGGGGATAACCAAATATTTTACATTTTTTCCCCAATCTTAAAGTCTGTTTTCATCAATTCTGCTGAACCTCTATTTTCATGTTTTTGTTATGTAAAACTTTTAAAATCTGATAGTGTAGCAAATTCTTTTAATTTTTCTATTAATATTTCTATTCCCTTTAGGGGTGTCAAACTGACGGCCCATGGGCCGGATGCATCACATGCAGGCCATGCACACCCCAGCTCTGCGAAGGGAAAAGTCAGGATATGTTACGTGACAGCAATGTGACTGAGTTTGACACCTGTGCTCTAGTGGATCCTTCAAAATGAACAGCAAATCAGCAGGAAATGCCCTTAAAAATTTTTAAGCTTTACTCCCACAATTTTCTCATCTTGCTCTATAGCTATTCAATATTTCAAGAACTAAAATAAACAGAAAACAATAGGCATCTCTATCTTTTTGTATCTCATGGGATTTTTAGATTTCCATTGACAATTACTGTATTTATGCCTTAATATGAATTGTAAGTCAAACTTAATAAAATTCTTTCTAAAGTTACTACCTTCTAAAACTTTAAACAGGAATGCCCAATTCAAACTGTCAATTCTTTAATCTAGCTTTTAACCAATTTAAACTAGCTAAGCTCTTGAGAAGTTTAAACATGTATGTGGGAAAATAGATAATAACAGGGCTCACCCTGATTCAATTTTGGGATGTTGGTAGATGTTTTGTTTTCCTTTTCTGGATCTCTTGCATAAAGTGCAAGACAGAAAGTGTTTGGTCAGCAAGTCAAGCATAAATGTTTGGGGGGGGTATGTTTGTGTACAAGTTATTGCCAGGTGTTTCAACTAAACATTTAGATCAAAGTAAGTCATACAATTTAATATATAGTCAATAACAAACACTACATTCAAACAAACATAAATTTCAGACAGGGTTTATTTGATCAAAACATAATTCTATGCCAAAATACTTTATGCAAAATAAAAACAAAACATTTTGGTTTTGCATGTGTGAACTTAATTACTTAACATGAGTTTTTTATCATTTTATTTATCTACTACTTTATCAACTTCTCTAACAGACTGCAAGGTCTCAGATATTTCTTTTCCATTTTTAAAAAAGAGTACATACCAGGACTGAGCTTACAATGTTCTGCTTTAAATATACATTGTACACTGGACTAGATAAACTAGTAATCTTTCTTCAGGTGTTTTAAATTGTTCAAGGTCTACATATGAGTAAAGAAAAACAGATAATTTTGTTCTATCCCTCCGCATTAATCTCCACCTCTACTGATGTAAGCTTACCATATGGTTTTAGATGTTAGTATAGAGTTACAATATAGAACCACAAATAAAGAGATGAAGATGCAAATGCTCATTTGATCCTTAATCTCTCTGGGAGACTTGGTCAATCATTATCTTTCAGATAAAGCAACTTCGCTGAAGATAAAATTTGGAATGAAGCTTCTGGAGAAGGGGATTGTAAATATAATAAATAAGGAATTAGCTGCTGGAAATTCAAGATTATAAACTGTGTGGGCATTTTGATGAGTACTGTTTTCCCATTGCAGAAAAATGCAGGAGACAGCATAGGAAGAAATAGCATATTAATAATTCTTGTTCCCATTTCTAATGTGTAGAATTGCTGGAAATGGGCAATATATTTACTTAACACAAGGGAATAATGGTTGAGTTCGCACATCACACTAAGACTGTTAATACATTCAAATAAATATTTGAATATTTTGGTGGCTCAGGCTGTTAATTGCCTGCACTTAAGTTCCAGCTGCCTACAACTGCTGTAGGCTCGAATCCCACCAGGCTCAAGGTTGACTCAACCTTCCATCCTCTCGGGGTAGGTAAATTGAGGACCCAAGATTGTTGGGGCAATTAGCTGACCTTGTAAAAATGCCGCTTAGTAATAAGCAGGCATATACAATGGAATGAAGGCTATTGCTGAGCACACTGGGTTGTATCCCAAAAATTGTAAGCTGCCCTGAGTCTTGAGAAGGGCATATAAATGTAATTTAAAAAAAAATTAGTTGTTGCCTTTTTTTGCCCAACTTTTTGTCCTGCTCCAATCCTCTTTTTGAAATTTGCCCCCCCAAGTTTCACCCCAGCCTTAAAAGAAAACAATTGAAAAGAAAAGTAGGCCACCCCTTAATATGAAATTGTTAGCCATCTGAGTCAAGTTAGCCAAGTTGACTAGTACCAGCAAAGTGGCAGACAACTGTGTTCCCTTCACCTCCATCATGGTCAGTTGGCTGATTTGGGCCCATTACTCTGCCTCAGTCCAACCTACTACAGGTAATCTAGATTTACAACCACAATTGAGCACCAAATTTCTGTTGCTAAGTGAGGTAGCTGTTAATTTAATTAATTACATTTATATGCCGCCCTTCTCCGGAGACTCTGGGCGGCTTACAATTTTTGGGATGCAACCCAGTGTGCTCAGCAATGTTAAGTGAGTTTAGCCTAATTTTATGACCCTTTTGCCACAGCTGTCAAATGAATCACTGCAGTAGCTAAGTGAATC
The DNA here is from genome assembly GCA_009733165.1 of Naja naja. Taxonomy (NCBI): domain Eukaryota; kingdom Metazoa; phylum Chordata; class Lepidosauria; order Squamata; family Elapidae; genus Naja; species Naja naja. Next base: position 72,302,246 of record CM019150.1, read on the forward strand.
ATGTAAGTGAATCTGGATTTTTCCAGACTTTGCTTGTTGGAAACCAGCTGAGATAGTTACAAATGATGACCACATGACCCCAGGACAGTGCAGCTGTCATAAGTGAGTTTGCCAAGCACCCAAATTTTGATCATGCGACTGGGGGGGAGGGATGCTGCAATGTCGTAAGTGTGAAAACCAGTCATAAGTCACTTTTTTCAGTGCATTGTAGCTTTAAATGATCACTAAATGAATGGTTTTAAGTCAAGGACTACCTATATACAGAATTGCTGGACACTGAGAGCCAATGGAGGGATGGAGCACAGTATACATTTCCTTCCTAAGAACAAGATAAATTATAAAATTAAGAATGGCCCAGAATGGTTTCATTGAATACTTCAATGGTTTGAAGTAGCCATTGAGAGGCCATGAACAGCCCAACCCTATTCAGTTTACACTAAATTTTCCCCAACAGATGGCTGTCTAGTCTCTCTTGAATATATCCAGCAAAGAGCAGCCATCTTCCCTCTTGACTATTAGGACTTTTAACTGAAAAAGGCTGTCCTATCATAGAAGGCCATTATTCTGTGTCCATCTCTCTGAGGGAAGGGTGAACAACTATGGCCCCTTTGCGACCTGTGGACTTTAACTCCCAGAATTTAGGAATTCTGGGAGTTGAAGTCCACAGGTCGCAAAGGGGCCATAATTGCCCACCTCTACTTTGGGGTGGTGAAGACAATGGCTTTTTTTTGGTGCCATTCCTCCTTGGGTGGGAGTTGAACTAGATGACCTACAAGGTCCCTTCCAACTGGGGACCTTGTAGGTCATCTAGTCTGGGGTCTTGAAGGCTGCCACCTGATTACACCTTGAAGATTAGACCTGATTACACCTTTGCAAGTTTTCTCAACACCAAACATACAGTGCCGAGCGCCTCCCTCTCCCTCAGGAATGTTGGTCTAGCCATCTCACAATCTGGCGGGACATTTGTCTCTCACAATGGGAACCGCAGTGGGGTGACAACCTAAAGAGCACTAGTTTTTAGGAAGGCAACCTATTCCCCCCCCCTCCCCCGCCAATACTGGCGCGAGCTACTTTGTCCCGAGGCTGGAGGAGGAGTTAAGCCTTTCCCAGGAAGAGGCCGCAACCAGTGACTCCTCGGGCTTCCTTCTCCCAGCCTCCCGCCACCTTCCCCCCACCCAAACCGCCGTGTCATCCGGCCGTGTCGCCAACAACAGCCGCCGTCGCCTTTTTTTCCCCTGTCCGCCCCCGCTCGGCCCTTCCATTGTTTCTTCGGCACCTTGGCTAACCGCAGCCGGCGTTTCATAAATCTGTCAGCGGGTCGGCCGAACCAAAAACTTGTCTCGGGATTCGAGCGTAGGAGCCTTTCACCTGGCGCCGAAGACGAGGGCGAGCGGGGCTGGGTGGGGGGAGGGGGAGAGACTTGAGCGGCGGGGCAGAGGGACCCACCCTTCCTGTGCGAGCGAGCGAGGGAGGTTAAGCCGCCTTCAGTTTCCCACTCCGCGACGGTTGCCGCAGGATTGCGACAGCTCGTGCGCGCGGGGTGGGGGTAGGGATTAGCTGAGACGCCGCACGTAGCCGGCGGAAGCTTTCCTCTTGGGCAGCGCGCGCCCACAGAACGCGCCGCTTCTCACCAGATCTCCCTGACGGCAGTGGCGGGGGGGGGGGCAACCGAACGTCTGCGAGGAAGGGGGACTGGCCGTCAAGATACGCGCGTGCTGCGTCTGTTGCTGGCGCGGGTTTGACTGTGTATGGTAACGTTCGCTCGCTCCTGACCGGCACGCGGGTTTTTAAAATAAAGGAAAGGAACGAGCGACCAAGGAAGGTTTACTTTTCTCTTCAATTAATTTTCTCTTCAATTAATTTTCTCTTCAATTAACACACACACACATCAAAAAAGATGCACCAACACTTCAGGTTTCTTGTCTATAATGTAGTCTCTTGGCTAAAGTTGCGCCGCGCGTATGAACGGACCAGTAAAAGGCTGGAGCGGGGGGGCGGGGTTCTTATTCGCGTGACCTGTGAGGTTGGAAGAACTTTGATCTCGGCGTGGGTTTTTCTTACACCCTGGCTGAACGCAGTCCGTATGCGGGAGAAACTCAGAAAACGGACTAATTCATCAACATGGAATGCATGAGATTCCTTACCTTTGCTAGTACATACAGGATACAGTGGTGGGAGCGGTTTGGGTAGGTGGTTAGATTGATGTGGCGGCCTATTGTGGTTTGTAAAGCCAAAATTGCATGCATGAATCTTGTCTTCTGGCTTACTGGGCAAACCATAGTTTAGAGTGATGCATGAAACCCACCATTATGTGTGAAAAGGCACCAAAGAATAAGGGCAATTCTATATTGGACTACATTTTAGTCACTGGGTAGTACTCATAGTTGTACCATTTTTATCCCATCCTCATTGCTCCCCAAACAAGTGCTATTTAATAATGTTATCCAACTGGGATGATAAGACATAAAACACTTAAGCCCACTGTCTATGTACATTTTCAATCATCCAGGTCATGGTTGTTCCAAAGATGCTTTTAAAAAGGCAATTGGATTTGCTTAGTTTTTTTTTCTTTAAAGATGTTTCACTTCTCATAGAAAAAGCTCCTTCAGTTCTGTCTGAATCATGGGGAATGGAAGTATTTATATTCCTTAGCAGCTAAGGAATATACATTCCCCACCACTCTTCCAGGAACAAACTAAAAGGAAAAACACAAAGTCAGTTGCCTTTTGAAAAGCATATTTGGGACACTCAAACCCAGTTCTATCCAAGTAGCTTGCTTTATTCTCAACCAGAATTTCCTTAAAAGAGGAGAAAAATGGCAGAATTTCCATCAGGTTCCTGAGCCTTTTGTCCCAACCACACTCCCCAAAAGTACACTGCAATTTGGAACATCACTTGAGGCCTGCAGTATGTTTCTTTCTTTCATGACTGAAAAGCTGTTAAAAACTGATTTTCTCTTAGATTCTTTTAACTTAATGAATAGAATAGAACAGAACAGAATAGAATAGAATTCTTTATTGGCCAAGTGTGATTGGACAGGAATTTGTCTGGGTGCAAATGCTCTCAGTGTACATAAAAGATACATTCATCAAGAGTCAAGAATCATAAGGTACAACACTTAATAATAGTCATAGGGTACAATTAATTTCTGAACTTGCCTTTAAAATTTATTCAGAGTGAATTTCATGAATATTTTGGGATGGAATCCTCCAAGATAACACGCATAAAGAAAATTCCATTGATCTTCCACAAGGGTACCCACAGTTTTTTTTTCTTGATAATAATTACAATACTTGTTCACCATTGGCATTGACAAAATCACTCTGTCAATTGCAACAGGCAGCTTTATTGGAACAGCTTACAGCCTGCAATGATACCTTTAACACCATCAAACACCATCTGCCTATTCTAAGTCTCTGAAAAGGTCTCAGTAGGTGGATAAACACCATATCCTAGTTTAAACATCTGGCTAACCATGTGACAATAATAAGCTAAATAAATATTATCTTCGGTATAAATAGATTGTTCACTTTAACCTGCTCTAATACTAAATCATACTAAAAATTGAACTCCCCCCAATTTGGAAAGTGTTTGGCAAAACACTGAAGGTGTTTTGCTAGAGAACAGAGAGAGATTACATCAGTGATGTTGGCAAAGTACACATAATAGTCAAGATGGTGGTTGCAACAGTGCAATCAAAGCTCCACCTGGTTTTTATGTGCATCACAAAAAAACCAGGAAAGTTTCAGTTGCACCATTGCAACCACCATCTTGACTTGCTTGACCATAAATACTAACATACATGCACATATAATGTACAATACTAATGCCCCTGAATTACATGCCATCTTAGTTGTAATTTCTGAGGTAACACTTCCATGGTGTGTACATATAAGTTCAAAATAACCATCGGTTTTTCACATTATTTTAATCAAAATATAAATTGCAACTATACATATTGGTATGAAAGCTGCTTAAATGGCATATTCACATTACCTGGTTTGGTTTGGGCAAAAATTTGACAGCCTGTAGCTGAGTTCTTTAGAAAGAGAGGCTGCAGCTTTGGGCTTTGATTTTATTCTTGTGCCGTATTTTTTCCTTTTGCTAACTTTTGACATAACTAGTGCAATCTCTATTCACATATCTTTACTTCTTTTTCTCTTTTTTATGATGCTTGCTTTTTAAAAATGCACATAGAAATAGATGCCACAAAGCCTGAATTTATTACTAGCAAAACATCAGGGGAAAAGGCAAAATTAGTTTCTTGCTGGTTTTCAGGAGTATGAACTTGCCTATTTTTTATTTTAGGCACATCCTATTAATATGCAAAAAATTGGAATACTTAAGGTTGAGATGAAAGAATACTTAAGGTTGAGATGAAAATCCCAAAAACCTCCTTTTGGAGAAAGACAATTCTTACAACACCTTGAAAGAATTTGAGAGGTTGCAGTCAACAGCTTTATGCAATGGAAATGAGAAAATCTGGCCCTGTTCCATTCTATTTGCAAGTATGACCACAATCACATCAAAACCACATTGGCACTCTGATACCTTGTTAGGTGGGGAAAACACAAATGCCCATTCACGTTAGATTGCTATGTGGAACAAAAATTGCTAAGGAAATTGTAAATGGTCACTTATGGCACTTCTATTCATAGGAATTTGAATACATAGAGTGTCTTCTACGTGTACTGAGAATCTGTGTCCAAAAGAAAATTGTGGGTTTCTGAGTGTATTGTATTTCCAAATACATGGAAGTGAAAGGTAAAAGTAAGCAAATAGGAAAATGCAGTACAAGCTAGCTCTGTAATATCAACACCTTTGTATAATATTGTCTCACAATTAACAGATAACAGATAATCAGAGTTGGAAGAGTTGGAAGAGACATTATAGGTCATCTAGTCCAACTCTCCACCCAAGTGGAGACCCTACACCATTTCTGACAAATGGCAGTCCAATCTCTTCTTAAATGTCTCAAGTGAGTCCGAGGGCAAGCTGTTCTATTGGTTGATGGTTTTCACAGTCAGAAAGTTTCTCCTTATTTCCAGGTTAAATCTTTCCTTGTTCAGTTTCCATCCATTATTCCTTGTCTGGCCTACAGGCGTTTTAGAAAATAGATTGACTCCTTCCTCTCTGTGGCAGCCCCTCAAATACTGGAAGACTGCTATCATGTCTTCTCTTCACCAGACTAGCCATGCCCAGTTCCTGTAACCGTTCTTCATATGTTTTAGTCTCCAGTCCCTAATCAACCTGGTTGCTCTTCTCTGTACTTTTTCTAGAGTCAATTGATACCTAGTCCAGAAACGTCCTGGATGATTCAATAGAAATTGTGAACTTATAGCTAAACGTACATATATCACAAAGAACAAAAACATAGCTGTAATTTTTAGACTACTTTTATCCCCCTTTTCCTAAAAAAGAATCTTGTGTAAGCTGAGAGAATGTCTTTTCTGGCCAAACTGCATGTGGTAAAATATTTTACTTTTAAAAAATATTTAAGATTTTAAGGTTGATAGAAAAGCACTGTTGATACATTAACAATCTCACTAAAAAGTACAGAGATTGTTACATTGAGAATGATTCCTACTGACTACACAGATATCTTTGAAAGGGTAAGGGTTTTGGTGGGGGAGAGCTCGGTTAGGACACATGTGATGTCCTTTTCTAGGATGTTTCTAACTGTTCAGTCATTTAGACCCCAGGAATTTCTTAGTAGTTTCCCACCCAGTGACATTAATCAGATCCAAGCTTACCTAGTTTCCAAGTCGGATGAAAGGAGAGAGAGAGAGAGAGAGAGAAAACAAAATCTTCAAATAACTTAAGCAACTGCCAATAACCATGTTTCTTGACCCTTTCTCAAACAAAAAGAACAATATTCAGACTATATACAATACCCTTTGCAGCAAACAGGTACACATTTATCTTTACAGAGCTATATCATTATTTTGGCCTATTCCTCTTGTGCAAAAATTTCATAATTCTCAATGTACAGATAGTCCTCAGCTTATGATCCTTTGTTTAGTGACTGTTAGAGGTTACAATGGTGCTGGAAAAGGTGACTTACAACTGTTCCTTGCACTTACAACTGTTATGGTGTCCTCATGGTCACATGATCAAAATTGGGGCACTTGGCAATCAGCATTTATTTATGATGGTTGCAGCTTCCTAGTGTCATGTAATCACCGTCTGCAACCTTCCCAGCCAGCTTCCAACAAGCAGAGTCAGTGGGGAAAGCTGGATTAGCTTGACAGCTATGTAAGTCACTTAATGACTGCAGTGATTTACAGAATGACAGCAGCAGAAAAACGGCTATAAGATCAGGTGCAGCTTGCTTGTTGGAAGCTGGCTGGGAAGGTTGCAGACGGTGATTACATGACACCAGGATGCTGCAACCATCATAAACACTTGCTTCACTTAGCACCAGAAGTTGTGATCCCAATTGTGGTTGTAAGATGAAGATACCTGCATGTATAATGGGATTTAGCCATATTTTTCTGTGATAACCGTTGGCCTAATCACGTGCTAGTGACCTTGTGATTTCAATCCCAAATGTGGTAATGCTTAGACAAGCCCAGACTACGTTTCTTAATGTTCCAGATCTTGAACTTCATATCCAATAGTAAGATGATTACAAGCAATCCTTATTAAATATTCTATGTGTAGTCCTATTAATCTCCTATGAAGAAGAGATTTCAGAGTAACTTGCATCCTTCTATTGATTTACAGTAACAGCTGTTCTTCTTTCAAAAGCTACATCAATCAACTAAAATCAATTTCATCAAATTCTTTCAACTTCTTGTAAAAATGGATTAGGAGCTCATTTGAATCATCCAAAACATTTAATGTGGAACTTCAGAAACAGCGTAAGGACAAGACAGAGTAATCCAAACAGCAATTAAACTTCTGGAAGCACGCTAAATAAAATCAAACTCAGTTTTAAATTGTACAAAAGGTTTTAAAATTGCTTTATCAAACTAGAGTAAATTCAAATGTGTTCCACGATCACAGATCAGCAAGAAGAAATGTGTCAAAAAACAAAGCCAGGAAAATGTTTAATAAACACCCATAAGGAACCCTCACACATTAATAATCTTCAGTGTAAATCTAAATGTGATTTTCTTTTGAATGCAATCAGTACAGGGGTTGAGAAAGTATTGCCCAGAGTATTCTAGGTGTGCGTTTAATATGACACAATCAGATCCCAGGATTTCTTAGTTCCTGGGTTGCATAACATGATGATAAGGCATGCATTTGTGCCTATTTATGGTAGTGCATTGTGTTTTACAAACTGTGTTGTGCACTGACATTTGACCTCTTCCTTTTACTGTGGCTTCTTATTTTAAATGTGCATGTTCTTTAAAAAAATTAAATAAAGGAAGGTCCAGGCAGTTTATTGGGATGTTTCTTTTGAAGCATGAACGATTGCTTCAAAACAACCATCCTGAACATTTTTTTATTGCTCCATAAGGTCATGGGCTAAAATCCAGTAAGAGGAAATAGTTATTTACACTTTACCTTTAGAATGACTATAGAATGCCTTGGAGCTATCTAATACAAATGGTTAACCCCCATGATAGTCAGGAGTGCTCATTTCATTTCTAAAGATAACCTAACACTGTTTTTTTCCTAATATTTTCTTTTTCCCCTTTGACCCAGAAAAATCCAGGTGGCCACTAATGATAAAGAAAGAATGGCTCAGCATGTTGAGTCCTAATTTTTTAGCAGTTTCTTCATAGATATAATAGAAGAATAACTTAGAGAAATCTGCTTTTCTATGTTGTAGAAAAGCAAAGGAAAATTTAGTCACTCCTGCTTAAAAAAATATTTTTTTAAGTTCTTGAAAATATTGTCCGAGACAATTATACATCAGAGATATAAATGAATAAAAACATAGTAATTAAAAGAAAGGATGCTTGTCTCAATAAAATACATTATGAGAACTAATTAGCTTTGGGAGCAAGACTGCTTCCTAGTCTTCTATTCTTCCTATTATTTTTTTAATCCCTCCTAGTTTCTTTTATATTCACATGAATGTATCTCCCAACTTAGTAACTAAAGTAAAGTGGGAGGAAGCTGGAAGAAATGAAGTTGATGACACAGTAATGGCCAATATCAGAGTTTGTAGGAAGAATGAAATGGGTTGGTTGTCTACTTTTGGAAATATAAAGTCCACCTCAAATTTTGTTATGCTGGTTATGCAGAGAGCGTTCATTATTCTGCCTTCAATTTTTCAACATGCAAAAATCTACTAAGAAAGCTACGGTTCGGCTCTACTGATCTTTAGAAATTGTGAGCTCATGCCCAAATTGGACCATAACCAATATGATTATTTACAATAAAAACCATATACAAATATATAAATACTATAAATCACTGAGAACAAATTCACTTAGAAAAGGAGGGAGGGAGGTAGCTTTTGATTTCTTTTCCCAAAGTAGAAAACAAGAGTCCATTTGGCCCAATGGTTAAGGCACCAGGTTAGAAAGCAGGAGACTGTGAGTTAAAGTTCTGTTGTGATAACCCAGGGCGTGACACAAAGGCAATACAGTCAGATAATCAATAAGAGTCCCTTTATTAACTCCAACTTTGTCCCCAATGTCCAGGTTACCTTCTGGCTGGAGAAAAACTCTCCCAGGAACAGCCTTTGACTGCAGAAAATTAAGTCCAAAACATGGTCAGCACACACTAACTTAAAGTCCAAACAAGCCAAACTAAAGTAATTAGTTTGGCAGGGCAGGAGCAAAAATTTCAGACTTGAAGGCACAGCAAAACTCACATGGTTGGGAAGACACCAGGAACACAGATAAACCACAACAACACAAGATAAAGTCACGTTTGCTCCCAACAGCCTGCTGCATGCAGCTTGCCTTTCTTATCAACTGTCTTCCCAGCTGTGGCTAATGAAGGGAATCAGGGCCCTTTCCTCCCCTGTAAGCTATGCAACCCATGTTGCTCTCTTCTCTGTTCCTCCCTGCATGCCCTAGGATGAAGAGGGGGTGGGCCTGGTTCTTCCTCTGAACTCCTCCCCTGTTCTATCTCTCCCCTGCTCTGCCTAGCCCTTCCCCAGCCTCCTCCACAGCCAATGGAGCCACACTCCTATTGCTTGTCAGCTGTCCAGCTTCCTCCTCAGATTCAGACTCTGACAGGGGCATGACACCTGCCTTAACCATGAAAAATACCCGAGTGACTTTGGGCCAGTCAACCTGTTTTTAGCCCAACTCACCTGACAGAGTTGTACTATAGAGCATTATCAAACTCAATTTCATTGAGGGCCGCATCAAGGTTGTGTTTGACTCGGGTGGCCAGGGTGGGTGTGGCCAGCTCAACATCACTCATTGAGGCTCTGTTTTCGGCCATGATGGCCTCCTGCAGCCCTCTGCCAGAGAAAATGGAGCCTGGCAGGCTTTGCACGGCCTCCCCAAGCTCCATTTTCACTGGCAAATGTATTGCGGGCCAGTCCTTCACTGTTTCCAGGGTGGCCCTGCGGACCAAATCTAAGCACCCTGTGGGCTGATTTGGTCCACAGGCCTTGAGTTTGATACCACTGTTGCAGAGAAAAAATGAGGAAGGTAGGTATATTGGATAAAGGCAGAATATTAACAAATAAATACATAAATAGGAAAGAATGGGGGGGCAAGTGTAATTTCACTGGAATGGATTTCATATTTGTTGGGAGCAACATGAAAGCTTTCCCATATCAGGCAGCCAATAAATTTAAATAAATAATAATGTGCCCAACAAGTAGATTTCAGAAAGTGACAGCATTTTTAATAATGATTCCCTGACTTATCTTAGCCTCTCAAAGGGTCCTATCTAGTGAGATAGCCCTTAAATAATCTAGCCTTTAAGCCATTTAGGGCTTAAAGGTTAAAACCAACTCCTTAAGTTGCATTAGGTAAACAACTGGCAATCAGAATAGATCTTTTTACCATGTGTAATATGTTTGGGTCAATAAGAGTAATCAATAGGACTAATGTACTCATTATCATATGACCGAAGCTGTAATGCAGAAGATGTGGACAACTTTTTGACGTTTGGAGGCCGCACTTCATACGCCTCAAAAATAGGCTACAAACATTTTTTTTAAATGAAAAATCAGGACTGCAAAATTCTGGACAATTACTAGATGGCAAAAGAGAGAAGAATTTTTTACTGCTAGAGCCACTTTTCATTTCACCATTACCTCAACTAGCGAATACTCACAAATAAAATGATAATTAACAGTAATTTCAGAAAAAGTGCTAGAAGTAGTAAAATATTGAACTAGCAGCCATTTAGCTTGTAGAACTAGGTTATGAGAGGCCAGTCTCCTATTTAAATTTTAATTGATCTAGCAAAGCACACTGAGTATATATGTCTATTTTTCAGAATAAGAGAATAAGAGAAATACAAAACTGAAATCACATTTTAACACCAGCAGTCCTGGCATTGATCATCGTTCAGACAGAGACTTTGGAATTGAGGGCCACAATATACAGTTAGTTATTCACAGTATACTTCAGAAAGATTAATTGGTTAAAAGTTAGGGATTTGGGATTAAAAAGGGTTAAAGAAGAAGGGGAAAAATTAAGATGGCAATTGCTCAGTGGAAAGAAGGACGGAAGTCATGATTCTGGTTTTTTTCCAAGCCCATAGAGATACCAAAGATTGAACCTAGATCTTTCTACAGCCACTGAATTATTCCACAACTTCATTGTGGTTGTTTGTTGTTTGTTGTTTGTGTGCGTGCATATAACCAAACATCAAAAAACAGGAATTGGACTGAATCACAAACTTTACTGAATTTGTAAAGACATATAAAAAGCCGCAAACATGCTATACATTATTATGAAATATGCACGTGCTTTTTAGTAGCTGTTAGTAAGAACTGGAGTTTTAGAAAATTCAGGAAGTCAAAGGAAGTCAATAACATTTTTAAAGCAATAGTTCTGAGCATTTTCACCAGAGGTGGTATTCAGCAGGTTCTGACCATTTCTGGAGAACCGGTAGCAGAAATTTTGAGTAGTTCGGAGAACTGGAAAATACCACCTCTGACTGAAGATTTTACAGTATCCTTCCCCTGCCACGCTTACCAAACCACGCCCACAGAACCGGTAGTAAAACAATTTGAATCCCACCACTGATTTCCACCCAGTTTCTCAACCATTTTAATCCAAATCTTTGATCCAGGGCTCTGATTTAAAAAAAAATTACTTACTTGTCATTCTCAAATCTCCTTTGTGTTATCCAAAATTATAACATAAATAAGCATATATTTACTGAGATAGGTCTGATAAAAAGTAAGCTAGAAAATTTTAAAATGCTTCGAAAACACGCACAGCCTTACAAAGCAGGAACATAAGTAAAAATGATGACATTCTGATTAAACCATTGACTGCTAAGGCACTGTTGAGCAACTTATCTCGGAGCATAATCAACTGATTTCCCACAGTTTAGAAGTCAGACTAAAAAGCTCAGTGTTTCAGAAGGATGTGATTCAACTAAAATGAACTTCAAAATTAGGGATGTGAAATATAAAAGAAAATGCTGTTAATAGTATGTGTTGATTTTTTTAAAAAAAGAAACCCGATATCCAACCTCATTCCTTCCAAACCTTGTAGGGTATAATTTGGATAAATTGGGTAAATCAGGAGCAGGGACTGTTTACCTCTAATTTTCCTCCAAATTTTCAAATACTACAAAAGGGTTCCACAGATCAAAGATTCATCCAGGATCTTTTTCTCTACCCAACTGTAACATGGAATGAAGTTCAGGCTGAACTCTGTTAAAATAAATTTTTCAAAGTTTACAAAAAGGACTACATATTGAGATGTATCTGCGTTTTACCTGTGTATCACAGAATTGGACACTAAAACAGCACCTCAGATCTATAAATCATACTTTGTCGTATTTGTCATAAACAATAAAAGGGAATACTAGTCTGTCTCTGAAGGAAACATCTTTGATCTCCCTAAGACTCATGAACAGGGCCTATTTTTCTGTGTTGATGTTTTAGTTCAGATTTATACCTGAAAATTTTTTCATAGTATAAATATATTGTCAAGTGCTACAATAATATTTATAAACTATAATGTATTCTAATGGGATATATATGTGCGTTAAAGGATTTGGGTGTTTTCATTGTTGTGTTTTGTTACACATTTGGTAAGCAGGTCTGCTTGATTACTTGCATTATAGACGAAGCTTCATAATTAAAATTGTATAGTTTGGTTTAAGGTGACTTTGAAAACGACAGCAAATCATTTCAGTTTACAGAATACAGAGGTGTTATTCAGCAGATTGTGACCAGTTCTGGAGAACCAGTAGCGGAAATTTTGAGTAGTTTGGAGAACCGGCAAATACCACCTCTGACTGGCCCTGGCCCCATCTATTCTCTGCCTCCCAAGTCCCAGTTGATCGTCTGGGTCTTCTTTTGTTGCCCTGCACAGGACAATGGAGCTGGAAAGCAGGTTAGTGGGGTGAGGAGGGAATAGGATTTTGCAGTAACCTTCCCCCAGGAGTGGGGTGGGAATGGAGATTTTGCAGTAGCTTTCCGCTGCCAAGCCCACCAAGCCACGCCCACCAAGCCATGCCCACAGAACCAGTAGTAATTTTTTTTTAATCCTACCACTGACTGAATAGTAGCATAAAAGTCATACATTGACCAATATGTGTAATAACTTTACTCTCATGTTTTTAATGTGTGCACTCATTGCATACGTGCACTGGCAAATATCATAAGTAATAACAACCTCCTATTGAAGGGTATGTGCATTCAAAAGAATACTGCTACTTGTATTCCATGCTGACATAATACAGGTAGTTCTTGACTTACGATCACAATTGATCCCAACATTTCTGTTGCTAAGTGAGACATTTGTTAAATGAGTTTTGCCCCATTTTATGACCTTTCTTGCCACAGTTGTTAAGTGAATCACTGCAATTGTTAAAGTCAACAACACAGTTGTTAAGTGAATCTGGCTTCCCCATTGACTTTGCTTGTCAGAAGGTTGCAAAAAGGAGATCACATGACCAAGAGACACTGCGACCATCATAAATGTGAGCCAGTTGCTAAACATTTGAATTTTGATCACATGACTATGGGGATGCGGCAATGGTTAAAGTACAAAAAAAGGTCATAGGTCAGTTTTTTCAGTGCTGTTCTAACGTTGAATGAATTGTTGTAAGCCGAGGACTACCTGTATACATCCCAGCAAGGTAACCGCAGAGTCAATTCAATCTTACTTTCAGGATTCCTACTGAAATCAAAGTTAGTATTTGCCCAATGTTAGAAATTTGAAAATCTCGGTCTAGAAGGGCAATACAGAATACAGCTAGCAAAAGGAATGTACGCGGAGAGGTAAACCAACCATATTTTAGATTCAAACAAGATACTGTACATTTAAAAGAAAGAGAGGCAGTATGACTAGAATTATGTTGCTTACTGTGGGAAGTGGCACAATTCAGGAAGCTACTTTGAAAGACAGCAACTATCTCAACTACACGACAAATTCTATCGCGGCCCCTGACCTCTGGAACCAACTCCCCCTGAGACTCCGCCTGGCCCCTGACCTCCGCGCCTTCCGCCGTGAATTGAAGACCTGGTTATTTAACCAAGCCGGGCTGTGACCCTTTGTGGGGGGGGTGGTTTTTATCATGGTTTTATTATGTATTTATGTAATTATATTTCAATGGGGCTTGTTAGTTTAATTCTTTTTTAATTATTTATTGTTCTTGTTGTTTTAGTTGTGAGCCGCCCCGAGTCTTTGGAGATGGGGCGGCATACAAGTCTCATAAATAAATAATAAATAAATAAATGATTGCATTCTAAACAAGCAAGGTTCTCTGTCCAAAGATGCCCAACATTCAAGATATCATTATCTTCCTTGAAGCTTCTCCATTGACTCTGTACCACTTAAATGACCTGGTGATTCAGCTGCAAGGCTCCCCTGAGCCAGCTGCGATTCCTACCCCATGATTTGGGAATTGCTGACATGTGCAGTGAGGAGAAACAAGAGCGTTCCTTTAAAGCCATACCCTGGAAATGAACTCCGCTACTAAACTGTTCATGACTTCAACAGATGTTTCTGTTTATCAGACAATTGGATCCTCCTGTTTCTGGTACCTTGGTCGCCCACCCCACCTTTAAGAAAAAGAAGTAACAGCCGCTGCACATCTGAAGCTTCATAAATCTGCCATACGATACCAGGAACAAATTTGCCGATGTGGTTATAAAGTAGGCATGGAGTAGTGGTCCATCAAAGAAACAGCAGCCAAAAGAAGATGGCTTTGGAAGGAAGGGCAGCAGGCAAGAATACAGCTTTCTGGTTTTGTTCAGGGTCTCAGATTTTAAAACATCAAATGAACTCCCATTAAAATTTCCTTTTTATATTTGAAAGAATTTACTAGGGTAAAGAGATAATGTTCCCTGTGTGTGTGGTGTTTTTTTGTTTAAAGTTTATGAGTCAGGCTCTGTCAAACCACAGTCTGAAAAAAATGTGGAGTGTTTATGTAAAGCTTCCCGTAGTCTTCCATCTCATGAGAAAGTCCACACTAAGGAGAAACGGTGAGAGATAAAAGCCACGTTTTTCTCCTTTCGCTGCATCTAACTGGTGCTCTACTTATTCATTATTAGCAAGTGACTCATCCATGAGCATTATTAGCTTCTGTTGTATAATTTTGAAATGAAATGCAATGTTTGATGCCCCAAAAGGATGTGGTTCAACCACAGGCCGCCAAAATCAAAGGCAACATATGAGATTAAGCACCTGTTAAACCAGTTATATTAAATAATTTCATTTTTCTGTCACCAGAGAAAGAATTTGGTTAGAAAGGCATCTGCACGTCATACAACTCTCTTTCTGTGACTGACTAATGCAAACTCTCCACTTTCCCAACTAAATTATTTCATAAATTCATCAGAGATCAGTTAATCAGATATGCAATTTATCATCATGCACACAGCCCGTTAGGAAGTGTCAGCTAAAATCAAAGCAAAGCTATTCATCCAAATCCATACAGTAGCAACTCCACATTTCAGCTCAAGCCAATTGGACCCATTTTAAGACACTGTTTTTATCTTGGGAAAAAAACCCCAAATTTTCAAATATTGGTGATGCTCTGAAATCCATAGCTATACAATGATGTTTCTTTTACTGTGCCAAATGATACCAATACTATTAAAGAGATTGGTTTAAATTTTTGGGTCTCAACTTTTGAAAACCTTGATTGTAAAAGCAATTGTTTTGTTCATGAGACAAAAATCCATATTAAAGATTTGCAAAGGATGGGTCATAACTCTTGGATTTACTAAGAATTCTTTCCTGGAAACAAGTCACATAATGTACCATAATTGCTTTTTTGTTATGGATATTCTCTAATAATCAGCACAATCTGAGCTTACCCTGCCTTTAAGTGGTGTATGGCAAGAACCTCCGACATTAAATTTGGATTTCTATTATCGGACAGTAATTACAGAAATGTTTAAAATCCATAACAGAGAGTAAATATAACATAATTTACAAAATAGTAGCAAAGTCCAGATAACAAATTTAGGAAATTGATGCTTCTATATTCTAAGAATTATGTTTCATTAAGTTCTCAATATTTTTTTTATTCTATTTTCCAGTTTCTATACTATAATTCAGTGAATGGGGTAGATCGGATGTCTGGAATAACTTTTAGTTTTGGGCTGGTGATACCATTCCATTAAACAGAATGGGCTCTTTTTCCTATGCAGGTACAATTCAGTGTGGCACTTAGTAGTGAAGCTATTACAAGCACCTTGTAAAAACCTTGATTTGCTGAAATATGCTGCAAACCTTCCTCAGGACCAAGATTCCCCAAAAGCTCAGCAAAGGTAGAACTCACTATCCATGGTTCAGAAAAATGATAAGCTGTAAAGGTCACGACTTAGATACTCAGTTAGATCCCATGTCACAATTACCTTCCTTGAGAATTCTCTTGGACCTTGACAAACTTGATTTCCCTATTTAGAATCCCAACCTTGATACAAATAAAGTAATAAAATAAAAGGAAAGAAAGAAAGAAATAAGAAAGAAAATGAAGGAAGAAAGAAAGAAGTAAGTAAGAAAGAAAATGAAGGAAGGAAGGAAGAAAAAAAGGAAAGAAAGAGGAGGAAGAAAGGAAGAGAAGGAAGAAAAGGGAGGGAAGGAGGGAAGGAAGGAAGGAAAGAGGTAGTCCTTGGCATATGATTCCAGTGGAGCCTGTCTAGCTGGATGAAGGAGGGAAAGGTCTGCAGAGACCTGTGTGAGGGAGAAAGGCTTGCATGAACCTGGTGAGAGAGTGAAGGGCCTGCAGAAACCCAGTGAAGGGAACGACAGAGGGAAGATAGATGGGAGGAGCCCTGCAGCATCCCTGCGGTCAATCATAATGGCAAACTAGCATGGTGATTCTGGTTGCAACTTTGGGATAGGTCAGATAGATAAGTAGCTTTTGGGGAGGTCCACAGTAACTTTGAGCAACTGTTAAGTGACCAGTTGTTAAATGAGGACTACCTGTAAGAACATCGCTATTCTTCTGAATACTCTAAATTTATTTGACCAGATAAAATTACGTTCTTTGTGTGATTTCCTGAAATAGCAACAGCACTTAGACTTATATACTGCTTCACAGTGCTTTATACAGCCCCCTCTTGCGAGTTTACAAAGTCAGCATATTGCCCCCAACAATTTGGGTCCTCATTTTACTCACCTTGGAAGGATGGAAGTCTGAGTCATCCTTGAGCCTGGTGAGATTGGAACTGCCAAATTGCCAGCAGTCAGCAGAACTAGCCTGCCGTACTGTACTCTAACCACTGCGCCACTGTGACATGCTAAGCCCAGGTTGACATCTCTTCTATTATCACACGAAATGCAAAACACCTTAAAAGTTCACAATATCATCTTGATGACTGTTAAGTTTGCATGAAGAGACAGACGCAGAGTGCTTCAAGCTCTTAGTTTATTAGTGACGTCAGCTCAGAATGGACCCAACTGGCTTTGCTGCGGCTACTACTTATAGCCGCAGCTGACAGCCAATCAGAGTGCAGGGTTTTCCCGCACTTCTTAAACCAATCATTTCTAACATTTTACAAGAACAATTCAAACTAAACCAATGATTTCAAACCTGCATACATAACACCCCTCCCCACTAGGTTCAGTCCATACTCAAACCCCATCTATCTAATGTATTCTTTTAAATAGGTGGGGCTCTTACGTGTACGTTGAGACCTACGTGGTTCAGATGTTTTAAGGTTCTCACCTTGTAAGAGAGGAAATGTGTCTGTTGACATTTCCTTACTTGGACTTCTAGAAGTGGTAGAACCTGTTTGGTTACTACAACCTGGTCTCTCCTCCCAATCCATCTCCAACCCAATGTCAGCACCTAAATCAGGTAATGGTGTGTAATCTTCCATTTGTAACAATGGTTGTTGGCACTGTGACAGGTTTTGAGGTGATTCCTGTCGTGTTAGCTCGTTATACATGGGGTTGATTCTAGCTTGCTGATTATCCTCATAATTCTCCCCTTCCCCCCTAGAAGAGGCAGGAGGTATGGGAACCAGAGAGGAGCAATGGCGATGCTCCTGAGGTAGTCTGGATCTTAGCTGATCAATGTGCCTGCTCCAGAGGACACCGTCCTCCATTTGTACCCTGTAAGACCTGGGGCCCGTGATTTGGGTTATCTCAGCAGGAATCCATAATGGTTCACCCATAAGGTTCTAAGCATAAACAGAATCAGCCACAGTGAAAGTGCGAAATTTACTAGTGGAATCTAGTGGTGCGTTGGGTGTGTAAGTGGGATGAAGGCGGTCAAGGGGAGACCTGAGTTTCCTACCCATCAACAATTCAGCTGGGGTTAAGTTAGTTGAGGGGTTGGGAGTGATGTGCTGAACACTGAGAAGTTTTTCAACTCTCTCAGTGATATCCCCTGGACCCAATTGCTGAAGTTTTTCCTTGGTAAATCGTACCATACGTTCAGCCCGGCTGTTAGCCGAAGGATGCCCAGGGGCTGTCAGGGCATGTCTGATACCCTGCTGTGCTAGATATGATTCAAAAGGTTGGATATAAATTGAGGACCATTGTCAGAAACAAGCACATCAGGTAACCCGTGAGTTACAAAAAGCTTTTAAGCTGTTTGATGACAGCTTCAGTTGTGGTGGATGCCATAGGGATAACCTCTAGCCATTTGGAATATGCATCTACTATAATAAGGAAAGTGTGCCCTCTGGTAGGGCCAGCAAAATCAATGTGAATCCTGGACCATGGGCCCCTAGGACATTCTCATTCCTGTGTGGGGGCGAGAGGTGGGGCAGGCCTGACTACCTGACAGTTGGGACAAGATGCAACCCAGTTTTCAACCATTTTGTCAATACCTGGCCACCATACATAACTCCTGGCCAATCCCTTCATTCTGACAATTCCTGGATGTCCCTCATGTAACATTTCCAAAACCTCTTTCTGTAGTTTTGCAGGAATAACCAGACTGTTACCCCACAAAATACATCCTCTTAATACAGATAATTCAGTTTGCCTGGATTTAAAAGGTTGGGCAAGTTGAGGTAGACCTTGAAGTGGCCAACCTTTCTTAATCCAGCCTATAACAGGAGCCAATAAAGTGTCTTTGGCAGTCTCTCTGGCACTTTGAGCAGCGTGTACTGGAAGCTTGGCAACAGTTTCAAGAAAAAAGGTGTGAGTCTGAGGAACAGGGTCCTCAATGTGCGAAGGAAGTGGGCAGCGACTCAAAGCATCTGCATGCCCAATGTCTTTTCCAGGTCTGTGGATCAGTTTGTATGAATAAGCAGCAAGAAATTCGGTCCATCTCAGCATTCTTGGTGACAGGATCGTGGGCGTTGGTTTGTCTCCTGCCACAATGCCTAAAAGAGGTTTGTGATCTGTGACAATGGTAAATGTCTCTCCCACTCATGGAATTTCTTGACAGCTGCAGCAATTGCCAAGGCTTTTTTGTCCAGTTGGCTGTAGTTTCTCTCTGCTTTAGTCAAGGTGCGAGAGTAAAATGCAATAGGAGCTTCCCTTCCGCTGGTAAGCATGTGGCTCAACACCACCACCCCCCACTCCAAAAGGGGAGGCATCACAAGTCAGAACAACAGACAAGTTCTCAGAGAACTGTATCAGTACAGAATCAGACGTGATTTGTCTCTTGATATTGTTAAATGCAGCTTGTTCCTTTCTCCCCCAGACCCATGCAGATTTTTTGTCCAGTAATCTGTGTAGGGGTTCTGCAATGGTTGCCTTCTGAGGTAGGAACATGTGATAAAAGTTAATGAGTCCAAGGAAGGCTTGCAAATCTGTTTTGCATTTTGGTCTGGGGGCTTCTTTGATTGCTTGAACCTTGGCATCTGTAGGGTGGATGCCATGCTTGTCAATCATATAGCCCAAGAACTCAACCTTGTCAGTTCTTCCTTGACTTTTAACCCCCGCTTTCTTGAATCTGGTAAGGACTTCTCTGAGTCTTTCTTGTAACTGAGTGTCATTTTCAGCAGAGATTAACACATCATCAAAGTAACGCACTACCCCTGGCAGTCCTTGGAGCATCCTTTCCATAAGGCTTTGGAAAATGCCTGGTGCCACGCTTACTCCAAACTGTAACCTTTTACATTTGAAGGCACCTCTATGAGTTACAATGGTTTGGGCCTCTGCAGTGGCATCATCAACTGTTAGTTGTTGATATGCCTGGGCCAGATCCAATTTGGCAAAGACTGTACCCCTGCCAAGTGAATGTAATAAATGATGCACTACTGGAACTGGATATGCGCTCTGTTGTAGCACATGGTTCAATCTCCCCTTGTAGTCTCCGCAGATTCTCACACACCCATCAGCCTTGACTGGTGTGACTATGGGTGTCTCCCACCTGGAGTGATCAGTGGGCTCTAAAACCCCTTGGGCTATTAGTTTATCTAATTGTGCATCAATTTTTTCCTTTAAGGCAAATGGGACCCTTCTGGGCTTTAAATCGAGAACCAACCACCCTGTACGGGCACACAGGCAGGGGCTCCTCGGGGTCCCATCGGCAAGCCAATGTCGGCTGGCGGTCCCCCAGTGGCGCGCCTACTCTGTGGCAGCCCCCGACTTATGGAATCAACTGCCTCTGGACCTCCGCCTGTCCCCTGACCTCCGCACCTTCCGCCGCGATTTGAAGACCTGGCTATTTGACCAAGTCGGGCTGTGATCACCTTGCCGGGGGATGTGGGATAGTTTTAAATTTTAATTTGGTTTTTATTGGGCTTTAGTGATTTAATTTCTTTTTAATTATTTATTGTATTTATATGTTTTAATCTGTGAGCCGCCCCGAGGCTTCGGAGATGGGGTGGCATATAAGTCCAATAAAATAAAATAATAAATAAATAAATAAATGGATTGGTGGCACCTTGGGATCTAGATTGAAAGTGATAGGGGTCCCCAAGTACTTGCCTAATCCGTTGCTGAAGACCTCTGGAAACTCAGACTTCGAGGCCTCCTCCCATTCAGTGTTGCTCACGTGATTGATGCCAGTCACCTCGATGCCCAGCGGGTTGAACCACTCAAGTCACAGCAAACTTGGGCGATCCTTGTCCACGATGGTCAGGGGTAGGCGTTTGGTGTGGCCTTTGAACTTCACGTTGAATTCTCTTGTTCCAACTATTGGAATCTTGTTCCCTTGGTAGTCTTTAAGAGTCAATGCTTGCTTCTTGAAGTGCTTTTTCTGGATGTTGGGAAGTAGTCTGTGAATAGTGTCCCATGACACCATAGATAGGCATGAGCCTGAGTCCACTTCCATTTGGCAAGGCTTTCCTTCAATAAGTACCTTGACATGCACTTTTCTGCTTCTTAAAGGTGATGAATGACCAATAGTTACTGTTTGATGAGTTTCATTCTTCCCATTTGCTTCTGTGCTGCGCCCCGTTTTCTCACTGAAATTGTTAGGCTTGAATTCTTTGTCTTTGCTTGTAGCAAACTTTCTTCTGTTGGGTGGAGTTCTGGATGATTTGCAGACTCTTGCTAGGTGTCCTCTTTTATCACAACGGAGGCAAATGGTGTCTAAAACTTGCATTCAGTGGGGGTGGCTTCCCCCACAACCTCTGCAGTAGAAATCTTGCCTCTTTCTTCCCAGGTCTTTCTTTTTCTGCTCCATTCTGAGTCTGTAAATTCCTTCCTCCACCTTACTACAGTCTGACTCAGAATCTAGTTCTTCACAATGATTTGTTGTGGACTTTTCCACATCAGGATGGCTCGTGGCCTTGTTAATTTTCTTCATGGCTGCTGCTGAGGACTTGGTAGCTTCTGCTGAAGAGGCTTCTTCTATTGCTTCCTTCAGCGTGATCTTAGGTTTCATTAATAACTTGCTCTGTAGCACCTTGTCTTTAAGGCCCAGAACAAATCGATCGTGCATGGCCTCTTCTAAACTGTTAAATTCGCATGCACCCCCAATGTCTCTTAAACTTGCCACAAAGTCATTTACGTTTTCGCTTTCCCCCTGATCACGACGGTAAAACTTGTGTCTCTTAATAAGGTACGATACTTGTGGCACGTAATGGGCTCTTAACAGCTTTTCTAAGTCAGGCCAGTCCATTACCTTCACGTCTGCAGCTCCCGCCAATGCCTTCGCCATCTTGAAAACTGCCGGACCGCAGTCTGTAAGAAAGACCGCCCTCTTCCGCTTCTTGGAAATGTCGGCAAGATCATTTCCTTCCAGATACATTTGGAAACGATCTGCATACAACTCCCAGTCTTCTGCCATCGGATCAACGGGCTGGGGGTGTTCAGCGCAGCCATCTTGCTCTTCTTCTGTTCCGTGTTGCCTTCTCTTCAGGGGAATCCCACCTTCATCGCCAGTGTTAAGTTTGCATGAAGAGACAGATGCGGAGTGCTTCAAGCTCTTAGTTTATTAGTGACTTCAGCTCAGAACGGACCCAACTGGCTTTGCTGCGGCTGCTACTTATATCCGGCAGCCGTAGTTGCCAGCCAATCAGAGTGCAGGGTTTTCCCGCACTTTTTAAACCAATCATTTCTAACATTTTACAAGAACAATTCAAACTAAACCAATGATTTCAAACTCTGCATACATAACAATGACAATTTCAGTATCTTGAATGTCCATAATATCATCCTTTTTCATAACTGCCACAATTGTAGTTTGCAGACATAAAACCTAAAATAATAATACTCCAAATTTGCTGTCATAGTCTTTAAATGCTGAAATTTTATTGCAAGGATGTTTAAGAAAAGAAGAAATTTGTACGACTGGCAAATGTGATTCTACTATCAGTGGGACTTCATTATATCTGCAACCCCTTATGTTTTTCCCATAGTAATTGTTATTTTTACAGAGATAATCGCTGCTAAATAAATTCCCAGGACTTCTGCTTTTGGGTCCCATAGAAGTAGTGTATTTTCCCACTGGCTAGGCTTAACTGGGGGAAAGGTGAGTTAGCATCTTGTACAAACACTAAATTCAGTCTACAATGGGGCAGGAATGGCTAAGTTTTAACCCTAAACAGATCTAGAGTTGATCAAATTTAAACTGCCATCTTCAGGTCAAACTATTATACAAACTGAATGAAAGACATAAAGTTAAGCTACAGAATGCTGCATCCCTAGCCAGCGATTGCTTACCACAAATTTCTATGTAATTTTTCTCATAAATCGATTTTTTAAAAAAGTCAGCCAATATAGCTGCTATCTAAGAAGCTAAGATCCCAGTGAAAATGTTAATTCTCATTGTGACTAGTGCAACTTTACACTGAAATGTTCATCTGCCAGTAATTCTCTAGCACAGTGTTTCTCAATCTTGGCAGCTTGAAGAGCTGTGGACTTCAATTCCCAGAATTCTCCATTCTGGCTGCCATCTTCAAGCTGCCAAAGTTGAGAAACACTGCATTAGAAAATCAGGATTGGCAGTACATTGGGACATCCTGGTTGACCCACTGGGCTCAATAGAACTTATTTCCAGAAGGTTGATATGGAATTCTAACTTGATAACTCACAATCAAATTATAATGATTGATCTTGTCACTGTTCTGAGTGGACTTTGAAATCTGTGAGAAGGGAAGGGCAGCATCTGTTGCTGCTCTTGCTAGCACTCTTATGAATTGCAAAAAGCCTCAGTAACTCGGTGACTTGAATTTCATGCTGGAACCGGAAGGGATCTTCTGCTGTTATGATTCATGCTAAACTACAAAGGGCTTGCAACAGCAGCCACCCACCACTGAATGGATGCCAACAACTGGCAGAAGAAGCAGTTGTGTTGCAAAGCTATTTTATTGCTCAGACCACTGGCACTTCCTTTGGTGTTTGACTGAGATTCAGAGAGGCTTGGCTTTGAGTATGCTTTACTTTTTCTTTTGTACATTTGGATCCTGAAAAGTTTGATTCAGAATTTTTTGTTTCCTGTTCAGTTTTTTTCCTGATGATTAGGCTGTACCAGCTGTTTTGCTGATGAAGATGTCCTCAATTAATTCTAGGCTGTCTGGTTTTCCAGGAAGTCTCGTTTTACTCCTCTGGACCTTCCCCCACACCAACTTCTCTTGTCATTCCTGACTGAAATTTATCAGAGCCACCACAGGCAGGAAATTTGCTTCTTTACAAAAACACACTCCACTACTTCTTCTTTTTATTGTTTTAATATTTTTCCATGGTGGGACCAGGGCAAGAAGACAAACCTGCTTCCTTTTTAGAGATCTTTATTAAGCTCTCAAATGCTGATGTCAGTAAATTCTTCCTTGCTATTACTGCTTTGTATCTTTTTAATCCATTTCCTTCGCATGGGATTCTTTGCATGGAATCATCATGGATTGATGATTTTGCCTCTATCCCTTTCTTCAACATTTTTCAAAGCAATTGGTTATAACAGTCTCTCCAGACTGGCAAGCCTATTTTTATGCTTTTTCAAGTTTAAAGACAGCTCGATTAGTTCCAGATACACTGGGAAATGGGGATTAAAACTGTTATAATACATCTATGAGAGACAGAAAACTGAAATGTGATACAGATAGATTCCAAGCTTTCAGGACTTTTAGGAAAAAAAACCCTAAACAACCCATGCCCCATTGGGTCATTGTTTCAGATATATTTTTTTTCTAAACGGAGAAACAGAATGACTAAATGTGAGCAGAAAAACAGTGGGAGCAGGAGTGATTTTCAACTTCCTGCCAGCTTCCCCATTGAGTTTCCTTGTGGGAATCAGCATTAGAAAGCCTTCCTTCCTCCCTCCCTCCCTCCTTCCTCTCCCCTTCCCTTCCCTTCCCTGTAACCAGCGCAAAATCACCTAGCTGGTTTTGTGCCTATAGCAGAACTAAAACTCATAGTCTCCCTGGCATCTTAACCATGACATCAAACGGGATCTCACTAAATAACTTACCTAATTAAAAAATAAGCTATACAGCCTGGTGGTGGTGCAGGCTGTTAAATGCCTAGC
Organism: Naja naja; assembly: GCA_009733165.1. NCBI lineage: Eukaryota > Metazoa > Chordata > Lepidosauria > Squamata > Elapidae > Naja > Naja naja. The sequence continues at coordinate 72,326,636 of CM019150.1, forward strand.
ACTTAAGTTCCAGCTGCCTGCAATTATTGCAGGCTCGAATCCCACCAGGCTCAAGGTTGACTCAGCCTTCCATCCTCTCGGGTAGGTAAATTGAGGACCCAAGATTGTTGGGGCAATAAACTGACTTGGTGAAAATGCCGCTTAGTAATAAGCAGGCATATACAATGGAATGAAGGCTATTGCTGAGCACACTGGGTTGTATCCCAAAATTGTAAGCCACCCTGAGTCTTCGGAGAAGGGCGGCATATAAATGTAATTTTAAAAAAAATCTGTGGAACATTTAATCTATCAAGACTTGTTCTCGAAGATTCCATGCAAACGTCTGATAATCATTATGCTTTTCAGGGACTTGCAAATCAGTCTTCTTTAAGATCTGTTCTAGAACTTTCCAAATGTCAATGTCAAACTAATAGCGTATACTGCTCGACATACTATACAGGTACATAGTTTTCCAGATCACTTCCATTCCTTGTTTGAAGATAAGGAAAACATTTCTCTCCTCCATTCATCTAGTATATCATCAGGATTTCCGAAAAATACTACATAAAGACTCGACAACCTTATAGTGATGGAGCATGTATATTAGAAAGGAAGTCTTCCATTATCTTTTAGGAGAACTGGACATCTGGATACACAATGCATAGAGTTGTATGAACCTTGAGAGAACCCATTGATACTGTATTTAGCCCTTTCATATCTGAAAAATGTTCCTGCAAACTTTTTAATTACCTTCTTTATCGGGACTACCCTTTCTTGGCTTTATCTTTTTAAAATTGCATTCTGACATCTCTACTACCTTTATCAGTTAATCGGCAGGCTTTGTCTTATTTGCTGTCATGTGCCTGATTCAGCATGGACTAGTGACACAACGGCAGAACAAAAGCAAGACAACATTATCTTTGAAGGAAGATAGCGCTTTCCATCCCCCACGATACAACAGGATTCTGGAGTTTGTGTAGCAAAACTAGCCATTCTGAATACAGCAATCGTTTGCTGAAATCTCCTACGTTTCTTAAATGGGATTATTCTAAGTAGTCCGTGAATGTTCTGTTTGGATTGAAAGTGTGATAAACTGCTTTTCAACATGTACTAGATTTGCAATAAATAAATAAATAAATCTAATCCCGGAGATAAAAATTTTAAAATAAAAACAAGACCCCCTTCCAATAATGCTAAAGACACCTTTTAATATGGAATGCCCTATTGGCGGGGGAGGTTAAGGGAATCTAAATGAGAATTCTGGCTAGCCTAGTTTTTACATGGCTTCAATACCAAGAGGCCGGGGAATTCTCCTCGGGTGCCATCGGTGTCCAATGCCGGTTGGTACTTCCCCGACGGCAGCCTTCTCTGTTGCCCCGACCTCTGGAATCAACTGCTCTGGAGCTCCGTCTGGCCCCTGATCTCCGTACCTTCCCAATTAAAAACTTGGTTGTTTGACCAAACGGGCTGTGACCCTCCTTTGGGAGGGATGGTTTAATATATTTTATTGTATTGTTATGTTCATATTTGGCTTGTCAGTTTAATGTCTTTTTAAATATTTATTGTTCTGTGTTTTTAGCTGTGAGCCGCCCCGAGTCTTCGGAGATGGGGCGGCATACAAGTTCAAATATAAATAAATAAATAAATAAATAAATAAATTCCAATCAATGCAGTTATGTGATCTGGTGATGGCAGTTGTAGACCTTATTGTTGCCAAGCCACAAGAACCCCAAACAGTTAGTCCTGAACTACAAATGAAACAGCCTTATGGACAGGCATTTGGATACTCCTTCTTCTTCATCACCCAGTTGGTATCCAGGAAAGGAAGTCATTGGAGAGATATCATTTTAAAAAAGAGGGGAGGCTTTCTAGTTGCTTCTGGCTATACATGAATTACATGAATAACTTTTCTAATTGGGAAGACTACTAGAGGAAACGGTCAGTTGTTCCTTTGGTTCACCTTTAGTTCTTTAAGGTAGAGTTGTGCAACCTTTGCCAGACTCAAGAAACATTGAAGAGAATATTTGCAGCTCAGGTTTGAAATGAGGGGTCCTTGGTGTTCTCTGAGCTGGGTTATTTTGTTGCAGGTGTTTCATTACCCAAACTAGGTAACATCTTGAAGATGTTTGAGTAATGAAATGTCTGCAAGAAAACCACCAACCTCAGAGAGCACCAAGGACCCTCAGGAAAACGTGTCACTCCAGAACGAGTAGATGGAGCTAAGCCAAGAGACTACATTTGATTTCACTGCTTTCTATTTAATGAAATTGGATTATCATTGATAAGGTTGGATCCTAGTCATAATTTTATATTCCCTCATGACATGAAAAATTATAATTTGTTATCAATTTTTATTGTCAACGGTTTTGAGAGATCTGGGCCTTAGATTGTGCTTCTTTGTTTTAAAACTGTTTAAAACTACCAAGGCAGTTTTCCTGGGACATTTCTCCTGCTAGTTATCTCACTCAATAGGACACAATCTAAAGGAAGTGAGAGGTGGAAGAAATGAAATACATTTCAAATTGTATTCTGACATTTCAGAACTATAATATTTATGACATTTTGGAATGATAACAAGGATGTTTGGCTCACACAATAGAGTTTCATCTCTGAGACTGAAGAGACTAGTTTAATGGTTTCCTTCTATTGTCCTATCTTTTGCTATCTTCTTTAACATTAATGGTCTTTGTTAGGAATTTTATTGGCTGTGCTTTGTTTTTTCTTCTTTTGTTCTTCCCAGAGAACAATAAAATGAATACCGCTTAGCCAATGGGTTTGGAAAAGTACATATGGAAATCTTTAGGATTGCAAAATAACTCCAAAGGATATTAGTGTGTGAGTTGCTCCCAGCATAGCAAATATTTGGTTAGAAACCAAACAGTTGTGATTAAGCCAACTGAGATTCCATCAGGGTGGAAATGCACATAGATTTATCTTGGTTTCATTATAAGGCATCAGCCAGATAAAGGAACACTCCTTTAGCACAATCCAGTTTTCCAGAGTCCTTAGGTGTCCCCTAAAGTGAGAAAAAAGGGGGAAAATATTTTGTTGTAGGCATTCTGAAATGCACGATGCTAGAAAACACATATTTATCAAAAGAGACAGCAGGGAAAGAATGAAACAAGCACAAGGCCCAAGCAGGAGTTGCCAGATACTCCAGGGTTTTAATTCTTGCAGTATTTCTGCTAATACTGACTCTTCTCCTGAAGCACGTCCAACTTTTAAAATTTAGGTTGGCTGGAAGATAAAGAGGGAAGGAAAATTCCAAGGAAAGCTGACATAAGTGAGGGCTACCTGGTTTATCTTTTCTCTTTTTGTTCTAAAAATCTGTTTTCTTTCTTTGCCTTCATATGTGATTGTAAAAATATAAAGCTTAAATCAAATATTACCATCTCTGCATAAGAGTTTGGGAAGTTTGATTTAATGTAGACTAAAGTTCTGTTGTACCCAGAGAGCAAGCTGATGGGAACATGTTAACCAGAAGATGATGGAAATTGTAGTCCAGTGCATCTGAGGAGTGCCAAATTGAACAAGGCTAATTTAAACCAACAGATTGGATTTATGTATTTAAAATATTAATATGCCATCTGCCATGCTGTGCATCTTTGGTAGTATCAAGTGTAGTACAATATGAGTGCATTTTAATCCCCAATCAATCTTCAAAGGCTTTCTCATGAAGAAGCATTAAATTCAGAGTTGCTCCCACCCATAAATCCTGCTGTGAAACATTCAGCAATACAGTTAATCCATTAGGGATTATGAAATTTCTGCATTTTAGTGGCTGACTTGGTTCTTTAAAAGCTTTGTCCATAAAACTCAGAGGTCCTGTGAGAAACACAAAAGCACACCATTACTTTCTTTTTTTTGAACAAGCTCCAGAATTTGCGTTAGATGGTTGGGGCGGGAGCCTTACTGCAAAAGGAGAAGAGGATAAAACAAAGAAGTTGACAAGAAAAAAACATACTTTGCTTTAAATTGTAGCTAATTTTAATGAATAAATTTGATGCAACTGGTATGATAACTCTCCATGTATGGAAAATATTTCCCCACCAATCATATTGAAAATTACATTTTGCAGGACTCTCAAAGCTTTTGGAAGATATTGGTTGTGTATCCCTGATATAAAGTGTGTTTTCAGGCTCATAGTAGCATGAGTGCAGAAACTATGTTACCTTCCTCCGACAGATGTCTGTCATTTTTCCCTGAGTATCATTATGTTTCTCTTTTTCAAGGTAACTGATGTCAAAGCACAGCAGAAATGCTTGACATCCATGAATCATTCTGCAAGATCATAGGCAGTATTCTGAATATCCTTGGACTCTTTTTAAAATGAATCTCATAGTTTTCCAACCATCATCCATATTCTTAATTTTATTTATTTATTTATTTATTTATTTATTTATTTATTTATTTATTTATTTATTAATATGCGCCCCTCTCCCGAGGACTCGGGCACTCACAACTAAAATAGAATACAACAATAAATTACTTAAAAATATATTAAATTAAAGCGAATTAATATTAGTATTATTATTAAAACCCCAAAATTACGTAGACAACCCCAAGGGTCAACACTGCCCAGATTGTAAAACAGCCAGGTTTTAGCTGTGGCGGAAGGTGCGGAGATCGGGAGCCAGCCGAGCTCCAGCGGAAGAAGATTCCATAGAGTGGGGGCGCCACAGAATAGGCCCTCCCGGTCCCCGCCAAACGACATTGAGCGCGGAGGGCAGCCGAGGAGACCCGCCTGTGCGACGTGCACGGCGGCTGGTATTGAGGCTGGGAGAAGTCGTTCTCGTAAATATCCTGGACCCATGCCATGTAGGACTTTGAATGTTAAAACCAAAACCTTGAACCTCACCCGGAGGGCAACCGGAAGCCAATGCAAGCCACGCAGGAGGGTGTAACATGGGAGTATCGGGAAGCTCCCATCACAACCCGCAGCCGCATTCTGCACCAGCTGAAGCCTCCGAGTGGTGCACAAGGGCAGTCCTAGATAGAGAGCGTTACAGTAGTCCAACCGGGAGACAACGGCTGAGTGATCGTGCGCAGGGCATCCCGGTCCAGGTAACATATTGTTAAATTTTGTCACATTTCCTTCTTAAGAAGATTTTCCTTTATCATTTTGTTCAGTGTTAGTACCCTAAAATGCCATAATTATTCCAATTCAGTTGGCTTAACATTTGCAATTCATACCTGAAGAAGTGATGGGACACACAAAAGAGAAATAAAATTCAAACCACTTCTGATTCATATCCAACAAGGCCAGTTAGAATAAGAGCAGAAGCCATTTTCAAATAATAAGAACTGAAGAGCCCAAATAAAAATTAATTCCTGATTTTATTTTACTAGAATATGAGTGCCATCAACAGGGCCAAGTACAAGAGTGGCTCAGACTTCACTATGAAAGAAGAACACATATTGAAGCCAAAAAACTAATTGGTTTCAGAACCAAGTTTACAAATGTTACTTCATTTCTAGCTTTTGCCCAAAATTTGTGTAAGGGACTTTTTAATTGTTAGACAACTGATAGTTAAAGACCTTCCTGATCCCCTGTAGACCACCATTTATCACTAAGATTTTACTTTGCCAGCCCCTAACTTTATTTAGGGGACACGGTGGCTCATTGGCTAAGATGCTGGGCTTGTTGATCAGAAAGGCCGGCAGTTCAGCAGTTCAACTCCTAGCATCTTGTAATGGAGTGAGCTCCCATTACTTGTCCCAGCTTCTGCCAACATTGCAGTTCGAAAACATGTAAAAATGCAAGTAGACAAATAGGGACCACTTTGGTGGAAAGGTAACAGCGTGCACCTTTGGTGTTTAATCATGCCAGCCACATGACCACAGAAATGTCATCGGACAGCGTTGGCTCATCGGCGTTGTCATGGAGATGAGCACTGCCCCCTAGAGCCAGAAACAATTAGCACGTATGTGTGAGGGGAAACTTTACCTTTATCTTTAATTTTATTTACATCAATAGCATTTGTTCTTATTGTATAGAGGAGAAAATATGTTGAGTTCTTTACTTAGGGATGATCCTGACATACACATTTCAAATCATGTAGAAGTCATCCATAGAGTCCAGAAGCTGTGAGACAGAGCCTCATATTTAACACTGGTATTAGGCCCTCTCTGGACATCCAGTCAAAGTTTCAAAGCTTTTGCTTTCACACTGGTTTCAGATAGGAATAATTCCCTAATCCATCCTGAAGGAACCATTCCTGTTTTCAATCACTATTTTGTGCCTAGCTTCTCAAGTTCGTAGGCATAAGCTATAGTATCTTCTCAGATTAGGAAAAAGAAATATAATTTTAAAAAGAAAGGGATTGAGGTTTATTAATAGCAGTATGCCATGACTAACAACTATTCTTCTTGCTGTGACTGTGATGGTGGTATACATACAGTGAATGTGGCTTGGAATGTCTTCTCAACATAAAGACTTCTCAGAAACAGTGAAAAAAATCCAAGAGTACTTTAACTATTCATTGCTATCTGCTGCTTATCTTCCCTCGTGAGTTTCAATGCAGGCATTGAAACTATTGTGCAGTGTGCCAAGATTGCCAAAATGACAACTAGCATCCAGATCAAACCTGAATCTTCTCAACCCCATCCAGCTTGAAATTTGACCACAACATTCTTACCTCTTATCTGATATAGAGCTGACCCCACTTTCCCTACCTCTCAGTGTATAGTTTTTCACACCAGCTTGTTAACTATTGCTGCTCTCATCCAGTCTTTGCTGGAACTTCTGTGTCCTTCCTTCAATACTGGTCATTTTTCAGCTGAAATGCAAGTTCTACCACGTAGTCTGTCCTCAGACAATAAAGATGCAGTAAAGATGTTGGTTGTCTTTTGATCAAAAGCTCTGTGTCCAAGGATTTTGGCTGTCAATGGATGGTTCTACTATGTGTTCATTTTAGCTCAATGGGGATCTGTGCCACAAATGCTAATTGACTGTGCTAGAATTGCCCATTCTCTGATTTTACACAGAGTAATTTTGAGGCCCAGGTGTGACAATCCAATGCACATTCCACCGATCAATGGCTAAAGAACCTCACTCTCATTCTTCACCAAATGCTCTTCTAGTCTCCTGCTCTTTGCTGTATTTATTGTTTTGCAATACTAGCCCCTCTATTGAGTCAAAAGCAATGAGATGTTTGTTCTTTCAGTTAAGGATAATCTTGAAGACTATAATTGGCATTTTGTTATATTGTTGTTACCAACAGTTTAGGAGATATCTTCACACTTCCCATGTGCTGGTTGCATTGTTATATTAATGCAGGCATTGACAATCTTCCGGCCTCCCTATGTTGAATGACATCTCCTAGAACTCTTAAACAGCAAGTACAGAATCTGGCTATTTATTTGTTTGTTTGTTTATTTCATAGATAGCACCTGACTCCAATCAATTCAGGGCATCTCACGGTATAATAATATATATATAATGATATATATAATGCACACACACACACACACACACACATGTTTTCCCAAAATAAGGCGGGTTTTATATTTTTTGGACTGTCAAATAGAGCACCAGGTCTTAGTTTTGGGGAGGTCTTATATTTTCCCCATTTTTTTCCTGTACAAGGAAGGGTGAGGGCAGTGAGCTGCCCCTCCCGCTTAGTGCCTCCATGGCCTCCACTAAACAGCTGATCTGAGCCTGCAGGTCTTCGCTAAACAGCTCCGCAAAACAAAACCAGCTGTTTAGCGAAGACACGTAGGCTCAGCTCAGCTATTTTGTGGAGGGCACTCCTCAACTGCAGACTGTGGATCAGCTGAGAGAGAGAGAGAGAAAGAGAAATGATGGAGGGGAGTAACAAGAATTGCAGGCAATGCTGTTTGAAAGGGTTTCCTCTCCACCGTTTCTCTCTCTCTCTCTCTGTCTCCCTCTCTCTCTCACACACACACAGACATTTGATGAGAAATGGCAGAGGGCAACCAGGTAAGGGGACTGACCCTTCCCCGCCTCCAGCTCTACATCTGCTCGGGGTGGCACCCCGAGGCCCAGCCTCTGCGTGGGCAACCCCAACCCGGCCAACGTGACAAATGGATTCCCTCACAGTGCTTCCTCTCCCACGTGGAGCAGCAGCCAGTGCGGGATCCATCTGCATGGCCATGAAGCGGGATGGCATGGCCGGTTCTTGCCTGCCCTGTTGGCAGCCAGGATCAGGTCAGTCCCTTTGGAGCCTGAACGTCCTCTGCAAAACAGCTGAGCTGAGCCTGCATGTCTTTGTCATGCCCCTGTTGGAGACTGACTCTGAGGGAGAGGAGGAACAGCTGACAGAGAATGAAAGTGTGGCTCCAGAGGTTGTGGAGGGGGCTGGAGAAGGGAACAGGCTGGCTGAGTAGTCAGAGGAAGACCCAGGCCCATCCCCTCTCCATCCTAGGGCACGCAGGGAGGAGAGGATAAGGGAGAAACGTGAATGGCATGGTCTACGTGGGAGGAAAGGGCCTTGATCCTCTTCATGGGCTGCAGCTGTGAGAACTGGTTAAAAGGACGGACATGCGTATGGGCCAGTGCTGGAAACAAAGCATGGAAATATCTCTAGTCTGTCATTCCTCTCTGAGTTTGGCATCCTTCCCAGTGTGTGTTCTGATATCTGTGGATGTCTTCAAGCCCTTATCTTGCCTGGTTCCTTAATTGCTTCAGTGTGGTTTGTGTTGTTTGTACTCTTTATAATTTATAGGCTTTTTAGTTTAAACAGCATTTCCTCCTTTTCATAACTACTTGTGGGGAGTTTTTGTCTCCAGTCAAGGATATTTGGAGCTTTGAAGCAAAGTGAAGGAATAAAAGGGGCTTCACCTGTTTTTGTGACTGTGTTTATTTTGTATCCCACCCTGGGTCATCACAGTCTTCACTAAACAGCTGATTTTGTTTTGTGGAGCCCATTCAGGCTCTGAAAGGGGCAACAGCTCTGCTCTTTAGCAAAGTCATGCAGGCTCAGATTTTCCTGCCAATCACTGAAAAGGCTCCATCCTGAGTCTTCAGCATTGCAATCCTGGGAAACACCCAGCTTCCCAGTGCTACTCCGGGGCTCCCACCGCTCCAAAGGTGGGGCGGCCATCAGAGAAGCCCATGTGTTATCTTGGCTTCGTTTATTTCATTAACTCAATTTTAGGAGTTTCCCTAACTTTTCAAACTATAAACAAACCACATGGTCTAGGTTCATTCAATACATTAAGGAACCCATTGAGATTCATGAGGCACCTGAGTGGACCATCTGAATGTGTCCTTCTTCCCTGCAGTGATCCCTAGTAGTAATAACTCTCAGACCAGGGAGTGATCTGATTGTGGCAAGGGTGACTTCTAGCTTAGAATCACACATGAACTCCAAGTCCTCTTGGATACCACCTCCTTCAATTTCCTGGCCATGATGGCTTAAAGTAGTTCCCAACTGTTTTAAAATGGCTAACAAATAAACATTATAGAAAAAGGACCATTACAGTTAAAAACTAGAATTTTCCCTGAAATTCTACCATAACCTAAATATGGGATTTTGCCTACAGTTTTATCATCATCAGCCCTTAAATATGGGCCACTGTACATTCCTTTGAGACACAGGATGGGTCAAGCATTCCCCCCTTATGAATGGGAAAGAACAATGTGAATACCATATATTGTCTAGTGCAGGGTTGTCCAACCTTGGCAACTTTAAGACCTCTTGCCTTCAACTCCCAGAATTCCCCAGCCAGCCATGTTGGCTGGGGAATTCTGGGAGTTGAAGCCCACTGGTCTTAAAGTTGCCAAGGTTGGAATCCCCTGGTCCAGTGCATCCCTGGGAATCATCATCCAGATTGATACCATGTCTTTTAGGGAAGGGAGGCAAACAGAGACAAAAGGATTAGAGAAGGAGAGAGGACCCACCAGGGATACCAACTTCTTCCCAATGATGCGACATCCATTGCACCATTGATCAGATACAGAGGTGGTATTCATCAGGTTCTGACCAGTTCCGGAGAATTGGTAGAGGAAATTTTGAGAAATTCAGAGAACCAGCAAATACCACCTCTGACTGGAGATTTTAAAGTATCCTTCCCTGCCACCACCAAGCCATGCCCACAGAACAGGTAGTAAAAAAAATTGAATCTCACCACTGATCATATAAACAAAAGTCTTAAAAGCAACTCTTCAATAACTGGAGCATTTGGAAATTGATATGTTTTTTAAAAAGTGAAAGAAAGAAAATCTGGGTATGTTCATTCATGTGGCAGCTCATAATCTGGGGAAAAATTGTGCTACAATCAGGCATGTTCCCATAGACCTCTGATTGTTCTACTGGGGCTACCTGAATGTGGGAAATTGGAATAAGTTCTCAAAGAGGATGTCTTTAGCTGGTGTTTCAGCCAAATTGAATAAACGCCAAGATTTAATATTTCCTCTATTTTTATTAGCGACCCATTATTACGAATAACATGTTTTCAGGAAATTGGAAACTACTACGAATAGTTCGTACAACTCTTTTTAGTGGGAACGAAAAGCATCTAAAGTCTGGCAACACCCCATTTTGATTACAATAGTGATCACCCTTGGCAAATACCATCAGTAATTTAATTTCTTATAAGTGCTATATATCCATAACCTCTTAACGGGATTCTTGTTGCATTCTTACTGGAAAGCTAGTGCCTTAATATTAAATATATAGTAACGACAAAACATACCTCAGTCAAAAGTATCATGATTGATGTGATGCTGAGAAGGAATTTTAAAAAATGCTTAGTATCTTGTTTCAAATCCTTTGATGAAGTCTGAATTGGGATGGCCTCCAGCAAAGGCTACATAGCATGTTTTCAACAATTAAAACATGATAGTTACTTATTTGTTGTTCTAATTTTTCAGTTTGGTTTGCTGCCCAGAGGGACAACCGTATACCTTGACATAAATAAATAAATACATCATAAAAATAAGTTTGTAAATCATAGCACAATCTAATGCTTTCATTGTGTTTCAGAGGACCAATTCTAAATAAGTATTGTAGAGAATTGCAAGGGGCTATTTAGCTCATTGAGTGCAATCCCCCTATTTGGTGTAAAATCCAATTTAAAACTGCCTGCCCATCTATCTATCTATCTATCTATCTATCTATCTATCTATCTATCTATCACCTATCTATTTATTCAACTTATCTGCTGCCCATCTTACCATTGAAAGTGATTCATAGCAATTAGGCAACCATAGGGACCACAGCTTGGAATTCTCTGGACAATTGATTATACTGTCAAATTGCTTTTATTATTAGGAAGATTTTTCTAATATAGGTAGTCCACGCTTAACAACTGGCCATTTTAGTGACTATTCAAAGTTATGACAGTACTGAAAAAGTAACTTAAAGATTGGTACTCAGCGGTGTCTTTACTGTCACATAATTGAGGTTTGGGTGCTTCACAACTGGTAGGCATTTATGACTGTTGCAGTCACCTGATCATCCTTTGCATATTTCACAATTGGCTTCTGACAAGCAGAGTCAATGGAGAAGCCAAATCAGAATTGCAGTCATGTGATGTCTCACTTAATGATTGTGGCAGAAGTGACGTCATTAATCCATTGAAGTATATGTGATGTCTTGCTTAATAACTACATGTTCGGGAACAGAGTGACTGATCCCAATTGTAGTCATTAAGCATGGACTACCTTATTAAATACTTTTTTTTAAATCTTTCTAAAAGAGTAGTAGCTAGACCTAGAAACAATTCACAATATGGAGTTTCTAAAACAAGTTTATTTATTTATTTATTTATTTATTTATTTATTTATTTATTTATTATTTGGACTTGTATGCCGCCCCATCTCCAAAGACTCGGGGTGGCTCACAACTAAAACAACAACAACAATAAATAATTAAAAAGAGAATTAAACAGATAACAAGCCCAATAATAGCTAAGCTAAAGTTTAAAATTTAAAATAAGTTAAGAACCATCCCTCCCCCCCGGGAAAGAGTCACAGCCCGGATTGGTCAAACAACCAGGTCTTCAAATCGTGGCGGAAGGTGCAAAGGTCAGGGGCCAGACGGAGCCCCAGGGGTAGCTGATTCCAAAGGTCAGGCACCATCACAGAATAGGCTCATCACCAGGGGACCGCCAGCTGACATTGGCTTGCCGATGGGACCCCAAGAAGCCCTTGCCTGTGTGCTCGCACAGGGCGATTGGCACTCGATATCGGCAGGAGTCGCTCCTTAAATATTGGACCCATGTCGTGTAGGACTTTGAATGTTAAAACCAAAACCTTGAATCTCACCTGGAGTGCAACCGGCAACCAATGCAGGTCAGCAGGAGGGGGTAATATGGGAGAATCGAAACTCCCATCACCACCCGCGCGCGCATTCTGCACCAGCTGCAATCTCCGGATGGTATGCAAGGGCAGTCCTAAATAGAGAGCATTGCAGTAGTCGAGTCTGGAGGTGACAAGGGCATGAGTGACTGTGCGCAGGGCATCTCGGTCCAGAAATGGGCGAAGCTGACGAACAAGGCGGAGCTGGGCAAAGCCCCCCCGGCAACGGCCCCCACCTGCTTCTCCAACCAGAGCCGTGCATCCAGGAGGACCCCCAGATTCCGCGCCCTGTCCACAATTGAAGTCAAGTTGAAACCATTTCTTTCTTTCATTTAAAACTATACATCTACTGATGCAACTTAAAATGGCCTTTTTCTTTTCTGCAGATTCCTCACACTTCAAGTCCCAAATCAAATATCCCACATTCTATTGTACAGGTAGTCGACTTATTACCATAATTGAGTCCAAAATTATGGTCATATGTTGTTATAGCCATAAATTGAGACATCTGCGTGAGTGGAAATAATTTTCTGGACTTTTTTTTTTGCAGTAGTCATTAAATGAATGACACAGTTGTTAAGTGATGGTCAATAAGCAAACACCATGGTTGTTAAATAATGCCATAGTTGTTAAGTTAATTCATTCATTTGAAATTGGCAAAAAATATATATCACAATTTGTGGTCATGTAACCATGGAATACTACAACAGGTTCTAAAGCTGCCTTGAATGACATGCTATCATATGACCACAGGGGGGGGGCAGTGTGACCAATTATGATGGCCAGGAACAGCTTACAGGCCATAAAGCACCTACTCCATGGCTCTCATGACTTTGAATAGTCCATAAAACAACTGGCTTTTAAGCGAGGACAACTCTAAATCTTTGTATTTTATTTCTGTTTCCTAAACAAAGTTTGGATTAGTCTATAGTAAATGCTTTTCTATTATTATTGACTCATTTTTCTAAACTGTACTACATTTCATTCGGAGACCATCAGCCCATGGTTTTCTGTTTTTATTCTTTCGTTATATTATCTAATCTATCCCTTTCAGATCCGTGTGATACAATTATTTGATTAGTAATTCCCTTCATCTCTTCCCCAAAGCCATCAATAAAAATGTTGAAGATAAGAAAAATCAGGGTTAGACCTTGTGAAGCTTACTCCATATTTCCTATAGGTCTGTGAGGAAACATTAATGGGCCTCCCTTCAAATTCATTTCACTTCACTTGTCACGCCATCTAGAACATACTAATAAGAATTTTATGGGATGTTTTGTTAAATTACCTGGTGAAATCAAGATATATTACATTTACAGCATTCCCACAGTCTGCTAAGCAGTTCACAATTTAAAAATTATAATTAATCTGTCAAGATTCATTCTTGACAAATCCAGGCTGAATGGATTCTTGAGACAAAGCCACATTAACCTTAATACGCATATCAAAAAGTAAAAAGGCTATTGAATATTTATATTGCTATATAATTGACCCATATGTAGCCTGTTTGCAGTAAGACTACTACACACTGGCATAGGAAAGCCTGATTTTTTGTTCTCCTCCATTGTTTTAAAATAATCAGTTACGTAGCTATAGGAGAGAGTTAAAAAGTTTAGGTGGGCATGGAAGAAAACCAAGATGTATGGGAGCACACATATTGCTGAATATAAATTTTGTTAAATGATGAAGCAGAGAAGGTTTAAATTTCATCCCCCCATTTGTGCAACATAAAAATAAAAATGGCAAAGCAGCCTCAGAAGTCACATTTTTCATATTGTATAGTTTAACTCTGCATAAATGGCCTTCCCTTCACCCTAACAACACAGAGAAAAACCAAACAGTGTATATTATTCAAAACAGACCACAGGTTTTTAGAATATCTATATCACGAATTTCCCAACAAAAAAACAGGCATTGAAACATTTGCTCTTTTCTGAATATTTATGGTATCCTATAAACATGCCCAAACGTGCTGCCATATTTTGAAATGGTTATTTTAAATGCCAAACCCCAGAAGCTATGCTTATGTAGCATATGAACAGATTGCCTTCTTATGTTACATTCCTCAGGCATGTTAAATAACTTTACTGCACATCTAGAGAACGGCTCATTCTGGATTTCATTTTTTAAAATGTTCCTGACTTGAGAAGAACAAACAATAATGTTGATTAACATGAAAGTATGTTCATAATATGGTATAAACTTGAATAATTCTTAGTGTCATATTCCAGAGGAGAAGTAAAGATGAGCGCTTAGATAGTCAGTTGTACACAAAACTAATGGAGATTTGCTGAAAAAATAGTTGAAAGTAGAGTATACATTTACTAAAGAATAAATTCTCATAGAACATGGTAGAATTGCTTCTAGAGAAAGCTAAATTTATGGCAGAATGTAGCTGCAGCATTTGTTTACAAATGTAGACCTTTATCTTAGAACATAAGTAGGATGGACAGATAGAAATATCCTTAAGGTGTACAAAAAGATATTAATTTAATCATGATTCTCCAGATACCTAGGAAAAGAAGTTCAAAATAAAGATACCTTAATTTCACACCTATCTCAACCATAACTTAGTTCAGATTTTAAGCAAAAGAGAAACTAATAATTGCTTTTACACCCACATCAAGTAACCCAACAACAAATTTTAAATATGAGCATTGTTTGTTTGAATAAAAAGCAACTTTTTGCAAAACAACACTTCCCCGCGACGATTCAGCAATTTGAAATAACTGTCCCTGGACAATATTGTGTGTCTTCAGAACAAAACTCTAAGCCAAGTTTTTAATACTGTTATGTATGTAGGTTTGAATGTCATTGGTTTAGTTTGAATTGTTCTTGTAAAATGTCAAATAGCATTGGTTTAAAAAGTGCGGGAAAACCCTGCACTCTGATTGGCTGGCAACTACGGCTGCTGGCTATAAGTAGCAGCTGTAGCCCAGCCAAGTTGGGTCCATTCGAGCTGTAGTCACTAATAAACTCTTCACTGAAGCTCTTCGCGTCTGACTCTTCATGCAAACTTAACAAATACAGCATCTGAAAGTGTTACCACTGAATTTAGCATTTATGCTTTTATGATTGAACTGTAGACTTCTGATCAGAGAAAAATAAAAGCAATGTGTTAAAATGCATGGATTATATCACTGAACAGAGTATGCATTCCAAAAATAAAGTCTAATGTAACACAGGAGAGGTCAGGAATAAGGGAGATATTTGACTCTGAGATTAAGTCCATCTGGACAAACCATGTCATGATTGCTGTGGTTTGTTCAAGAGAAATATTTCTATGTAGGGCAATCTTTGGGGGTATATCAGAACTAGAAGGTTATGTCTAAAAGCAGAGATCTGCATCAGAATCTAACCTTAAAAATTCATCTTTATATTAAAAAGTATGCTTTCCAAAATTTCTTACATACATATAGCACGTTTTCCTTTTATTATGCTTTATAATTTTTATTATATAAAATACAAAGAAGAAAAGAAAATAGGAATTTAAGGGAGGGAAAGGGAACGGGAAAAGGGGGTGTGAGATTCAAGGGGGAAGAGAAAAAGAAAGAAAAGGGGCCATTGACACTTTTTTCGATTAATTTTTTGGAGGTAGTTATGATTATATTTTGTCATAATATACTACAATCTATTTTATTTATTTATTTATTTATTTATTAGATTTATATCCCGCCTCTCTTCCCCCATCGGGGAACTCAAGGCAGCGTACAACAAGATAAAAAAGAGTTGCCTATACAATATAAAATCAAAAGACTCATTCATACCATCCAAACATACAAGAGGGAAGAACAAAGGTCTCAATTCCATGCCCTCCGACAAAGCCAGGTCTTAACGGCTTTATGGAAAGCAAGTAGATTGGGGATGGTTCTAATCTCCGCAGGGAGCGTATTCCAAAGGGACGGAGCTGCCACAGAGAAGGCTCTCGCCCGCGGCCCCACCAGCCGGCATTGTCTGGCCGACGGTATCCGGAGCAAGCCCTCCCTGTGGGATCTAACCGGGCGCTGGGAGGCATATGGTAGCAGTAGGCGGTCTCAAAGGTATCCCGCTCCTAAGCCATGAAGGGCTTTAAAAGTTGTCACTAGCACCTTGAATTGCACCTGGAAGACCACCAGTAGCCAATGCAGCTCATGGAGGATAGGTGTTTTATGGGTGCACCTAGGTGCGCCCATAATCACTCATGCGGCCGCATTTTGCACCAGCTGAAGTCTCCGAGTGCTCTTCAAGGGCAGCCCCATGTAGAGCGCATTGCAGTAGTCCAATTGGGAGGTGATAAGGGCATGTTCTTTTTTATAATCCCACTATCTGCTGGTTCCCCTTCCTATTGATATCTTAGGAGAATTGTGCCACTATTGCTGCCATCTTGAAAAAGCCCACTTGCAAATAAATCACCAAAAGTAAAGGACTGAGAAATATTTATTTCAGCTCACTGTGAAAATTGTTGGCAGAATCTGTGTATACCATAGCAAATAAGTAGCTTGACTGGTGCTGTAAGGTGGGAAATGGCTGACCTAAAAATTAATTGTCAACCTAGAAATTTATTTTGTCAACCTAGAACCTGTGTCTCTTAGATCTATAGAGCAGACAAGTATCTGTTGATTCGAGAAGGAGAAAAACAGCCTAGGATTTAAACTCTGGAATGTAGACTTATTATAGACTTGGCTCATTATAGGCAAGTTTTTTAAAATGTTTAAATGGCATTATTCTTACCAGCAAAAGAGACAAAAGAAATTAATCTTGCTGAATCATGTCTGTGAGATTATGTCAACTAAGTTCATTCTAAATAAAAGGTTTAATATCTAGAGAACTAATTTTTTGTTCTTCTCCCAGATATGAAGGTTGACAGCTAGCATTTCTCTTAATACAGAAATAACTCAGAGAAGAGATTCAAAAAGTTTAAAGACGCAGATTATATAGAATGGCACAAAGGATGAATTTTTAACAAAAAGCAGTTGAGAACTTTTAAGAAATATGAGCCCATAGCATAATGGATGTGAATACATCTGCAACTCATTTCTATATGATTTTCCCAATAAATCTTCAATCAGAGATATGAAGACTACGAAGTACAGTTCCAGCTTGAAGGCACATGCAAATTTATTCATATATTTTAATAAAAGAGAGAACTGCAGTAAAACGAATAATGGAATTCCTGTTATATATCTTCTTTTATCAGAAGGCAGAACCAGATGACAGCTCCTGAGTCCAGTAGTCATTCCTCTGTCAGATGTGGTTCCTGGAACAGCTAGAAGCTTTGATCTTGTTGTCTTAGGGAGATTTTTTTTCATTGGATCTAAAGTTGTTGTGTGCCATCCAGAGTCGCTTTTGGTGAGATGGGTGGCTATATAAATTTGATTAATAAATAAATAAATAAATAAAATCTAAAGTTAAGCAAAGTGATTTGAACTATCTTATTGTGTTGCACTTTTTCATTTACTATATTAGTTTTCACCACTGATGCGACCTCCTTTTGAAACATACTTAAGGGCACTTGTCAGATTATCTCCTTGAATGTTCTTCCCTTATTCATTTTTCAAATTGATTGGTTGCCTTAGAACAGCAGCTGATGTCAGAGAGATTATTAAACTATTGATATATATTTAAAGAAATATTTTACATCATCCTTAAAATACAAGAGAACACAGATGCACTTGTTTCCCCAAGCTTTTTCTTATGAAGCACGCGATCACCGGACCGGTTATACTGGTGAAATCCCACCCCTGGGAACTAGGTATGTTTAGCCTAACTAAGAGAAGCCTTAGGGAGACCTGATAGCAGTCTTCAATACTTGAAGGGCTGCCACAAGGAAGAGAAAATTGATTTATTCTCCATAGCATCTCTGGGCAAGACAAGTGATGGCTCATCAGAGAACCTTGAAATAAGGAAAAAATTCCTGACTGAAGCAGCTTATTCCATCACTGGAGACTTTTCAAGAAAAGATTGGACAAACATTTACCCAGGATGTCCTAAAAGTCTTTTTTCAAAAGGCAACTGGACTTTCTGGTTTTCCTTTGAAGACATTTCACTTTTCATCCAAGAAGCTTCTTCTCTGTAGCCGAAGAAGCTTCTTGGATGAGAAGCGAAATGTCTTCAAAGAAGAACCAAAAAGGCTGGACTAGAGGAGGGGACTGGACTAGAAGACCTTCAAGGTTCTTTCCAGCTCTATGATTTTATGATTCTATAGTGATGGCCAGGAGGAATGCAATACCTGCAGCTTTCTATAATGCAAAACCAAAATGTTGTTGATAAAAGCTATTGGTGAAAGGATAAAAGTAAGAAGGGATCAGGATGGACACTCTACAAGCTATGTAATGATATATTCTCATGGCTTAGGGCTGGGGTACTTGCGGGAACGTCTCCTGCCAGCATCAAACACCAATCACCCCGTGCGTGCTCACAGACAGGGCCTCCTTGGGGTACCATCAGCCAAACAATGTCGGCTGGCGGTCCCTAGGGGGAGGGCCTTCTCTGTGGGGGTGCCCACTTTGTGGAACCAGCTTCCCCTGGAGCTACGATTGGCCCCTGACCTCCACTCCTTTCGCTGCGGCCTAAAGACTTGGTTATTCGAACAAACCGGCCTGGACTGAGTTGGGGGGGGCTTTTGTTTTAAATGTTTTGTGGGTTGGGTTTTAAATATTTATTTGATCTAATTAGTTTAATTTGTTTTTAATTCTTTTAACTTTTGTATTGCATGTTTTTATGTGAGCTGCCCTGAGTCCTTCGGGAGATAGGGTGGCATATAAAACCAATAAAATAAAATAAAATAAAAAATAAATATTCTGTCTAATTGTTCAATACATTTTCAAGCAGTAGAAGAGTTCACACGCTAACCACTTTGTAAATCATGTGTAAAAGGATCACAGCTCACATCTTTGGAAGAAAAGACAATTCTATATAAGAACTTTGTTTTGACTTTCTGAATGAATCCACCTGATATGTTAAAGAAATCTTAATTACTGTACAGCTAATTACTGATCCGTGTGGGAGGAAGGAGAATGAATATAAAGCTGTCAGAGGCAAACTTTCAGAGTTGTAGCCTGGGCAATGTGACTCATGATCTACACCTTATGCTATTCAGTTCATGTGTATTTTGACAAGCCCACTCAATGTGACAAGATCATGTATCTTCCCAGGAGCAAAGTAATGGTTTTTTCCCCTTAATAATGGTTGGAAGTAGGTGTCAGATCTGTGATTTCCTTGGCCTTAGTAGTTTTTTTTTAAAGAGAGAATTTGTTGTGTGTTGTGCACCTTTTTATATATCTGCTATTCATACAAAATGCTTCATGTTATGAGGATTGCAAATCATAACTGCAAATAAAGAACAAAGTTCCTCATTCTTTTCTAGCAAAGGAAAGCAGGAGGGCTACATCTAAAGGTATGAATAAAATAATGTATAACATGCCTCTTCTCCAAATAAAATAGGCCTCACATCATTCTGAGTGTTATGTATGTAGGTTTGAATGTTATTGGTTTATTTGAACTGTTCTTGTAAAATGTCAAATGGTATTGGTTTAAATAGTGCGGGAAGAAACCCTGCACTCCCATTGGCTGGCAGCTACGGCTGCAGGCTATAAGAAGCAGCCGTAGCCAAGCCAGGACGGGTCCATTCGAGCTGTAGTCACTAATAAACTCTTTGCTGGAACTCCTCGTGTCTGACTCTTCATGCAAACTTAACACTGAGAGGAAATGAATGTGTAGTTTTGCAGATCGCCTAAATCAGGGGGAAATGGTCATGTATAAATTAACTACTGTAAATTCATAGAAGTTCCTCATTTGAAGTGTTTTTCTTCTGTGTACAAACTACAGTAATATCTGCACATTGATTATCCAATATAATGAATTCCTCTCAAGAGATTGGAATGTATTTAAATTATACATATTTACTTCCCATAAATTTATCTTTAAAAAATTCAGCAATTTAAAATAAAGCCTCTTTTATTATACATTCCTCCTTATCACAATAGCCTAGGCAAGTCTATGACTCTAGACTTTTTATTCATATATTTGCATCCTTGTTTTCAATTTAAGGTAGGGCTAAGTGAAATAGAAGCAATTAAATAAATCAAGTGATGCTATGTATTTACCTGGGAAATTCTTCAAATACAAAATACAGTACAGGTAGTCCTCAACTTACAACCACAAATGAGCCCAAAAGTTACGTTGCTAAGTGAGAAATTTGTTAAGTGAGTCTTGCCCCATTTTATGACTTCTCTTACCACATTCGTTAAATGAATCACTGCAGTAGTTAAATTAGTAACACGGTTGTTGATTGAATCTTAAGGTTGCAAAAAGTGATTACATGACCCCGGGATACTGCAACCGTCATAAATGTGAATCAGTTGTCAAGCATCCGAATGTAAATCATGTGACCACGGGGTTGCTGCAACAGTCATAAGCATGAAAAATGGTTATTAATCACTTTTTTCAATGCTGTTGTAACTTTGAACGGTCACTAAGTGAATCAAGGACTACCTGTATCGTAGCTCAGCCTTTACAGTTTGCAGGAGAAATGAGCATATCTCAATAGATAGAAAAGGCAAAACTATATGAAATACAGTTGAGATGATGGTCACAAACCGCACAGAACTGACTGGACATGCAGCCTACAGACTTTACAATTAAGCTTCATTGAAGACAATGGGACTTACTTCTACAAACACAGGCACATTTTCTTCAAGCATTGGGTTTAAAAATCCAGTTAAGTTGGATTTATTTTCTGTTCTTTAAAAAAAGCAAAATAATTCCACTTTTTATTGACAGAATAAAGTTGGAAAATGAATTGTGGAACCTTACAGAGTAACCAATATAGGTGTGTGCGTGCGCGTGTGTGTATGCGTGTACTGGTATATCTGTCTGTCTGCCCATCTAACTGTCTGTCTGTTTATGAATTTTATTCTGCTCAGTCTCCTTCAATAAACCACAGTCTTGTTAGGCTGGGTTGCACGTCACAGAAGTTTCTGCGATAAAGAATTTGTTAGTTGTCACGTTGCTGCAAGAGCCTTGACTGTTTTCGATACAAAAACAAATGAGATAACCAATCTTTCTATCTCAGGTGACTGGCAAAATGGTCATCCCATAGATTTAATAAATATATTTAAAAACTCAGGGGGAAATTTAGTTACTCAAGAAAAGAAAAGGAGTAATTAAAAAAAAAGAATACAATTCTCTGGGCCTTAAACCAGCAGCTGTCTTTATGGTAGGTAATACACACCCAAACTGAAAGGAAAATATGTATAGTAGATCCAGGAAGACATGCCCAAGAAAGCTATTTGGCAACTGCTTTCCTGGAAGGGAAAAAAAGAGGCAGCAGGAAGGATGAAGTTGCCGACAGTCCAGATTGAATATTTTGCAAGCTGTTGCCAAAACATCTTAATCCAGATATGATTTTCCTATGGCAGTTCAGAATCAAGCCATCATGAGCACAGAGGGGAAGGCGCTTAAGCACCAGATACTGTATGCCTCTTATTTCTCCCAGGGTCCAAGCAGATACATAAGAACTGGACATGGCAGAAACAGCCCTGTCTACACCCAATTCCACATATTCATATTATGAGCATTCTTTTCCAGTAATGACAGTTTGTAGCATGCAGCCACTTTTTTAGATAACATAGCTTCTACCATGCAAGCCAACTACTTTTCCATAAGTAAAGGTTAATCTTTTATGATATAAATATACAGAGGAGCTGTAGATATTTCTGTCTATGTAAACTAATGGAGATAGTTTTGGGGGATGTATTAATAATTAATAAATTATTAATAACTTAATAATTAATACTTTCTGTACCTTTAGGTTTCCAAAAAAAAAAAAATGATCCCGTAAATAAGGAGGAAAATGAAATTCAAAAATCCAAAAAAGAATCAGAGAGATTCAAGCCATTCTGGGTACATTTTATTATAAAAGAATTAAACAAATCTGATATATAACAATTAGCACTGCTTAACTAATGTGCAAAAATTAATATTTATTATTTGCAACCGATTGAATTAAAGATGGTTGCTTATTCATAATTTTAAAAGGTGCATACTATTCTAAATGGAGTGATAAATCTTGTTCTTTCACCTTGATAGAAGTTTATTTATTTATTTATTATTTGGTCTTATAAGCCGCCCTCTCTCCCGAAGGACCCAGGGCGGCTCACATAAAAAACAACCATACAAATACAAAAGTTAAAATAGAATTAAATCAAATTCGACCAAATAATCATTAAAACCCATTTAAAAACATTTAAAAATACTAAAACATCCCCCCCCTTAGTCCAGACTGGCCTGTTTGAATAACCAAGTCTTTAGGCCGCGACGAAAGGAGCGAAGGTCGGGGGCCAGTCGTAGCTCCAGGGGAAGCTGGTTCCACAAAGTGGGTGCCCCCACAGAGAAGGCCCTCCCCCTAGGAACCGCCAGCCGACATTGTCTAGCCGATGGCACCCCAAGGAGGCCCTGTCTGTGGGCGCGCACCGGGCGATTGTTATTGAACAATAGTAAGACATAAAATGTGTCTTCTAACTATTGTCTGCTATATAGAATTTGTGTGTGAATATCATTATATGCTGAGACTTTAGAAAGAGTGCAGAGAAGAGCAACAAAGATGATTAGGGGACTAGGGGCTGAAACATACGATGAACGGTTACAGGAACTGCGCATGGCTAGTCTATTGAAGAGAAGGACCAGAGGAGACATGGTAGCAGTGTTCCAATACTTGAGGGGCTGTCACAGGGGGTCAACCTATTTTCCAAAGCACCCGAAGGCCAGACAAGGAATAATGGATGGAAACTGATCCAGGAGAGATTTAACCTAGAAATAAGGAGAATTTTTCTGACACTGAGAACAATCAACCAATGGAACAGCTTGCCTTCAGAAGTTGTGGGAGCTTCATCACTGGAAGCTTTCAAGAAGAGACTGGACTGCCATCTGTCAGAAATGGTGTAGGGTGGAGGATTGGACTAGATGACCTACAAGTTCCCTTCCAACCAGTGGTGGTATTCTACTGGTTCAGCCCAGTTCTGCCGTGCCGTTAGTGGCGATGAGCAGTGGAGACTGAATCAGTTCTCTCCACCACTCTGCTGTGCGGCTCACCCGCCCACCTGGGCTCCCATACTCACCTTTATCCCCTGCTTTTGAAGTTCAGCTGCACAGCAGAGTGTTGCACGGCAGCTGCTGAAGCGATTGGGAGAGTGCAGGCTTGCAGGAGATGAGTTGGAATGCCTCTGTGCCTGCGCAAACGCCTCTGCACCTGTGCAAAGTGTGCATTTGGTGCACACGTGCACGCAAAGTGTGTGCCCACGCGCAAAGCATGCCCACCAAGCCACACCCATTGAACCGGTGGTAAAACATTTTGAATCCCACACTGCTTCCAACTCTG
Organism: Naja naja; assembly: GCA_009733165.1. Taxonomy (NCBI): domain Eukaryota; kingdom Metazoa; phylum Chordata; class Lepidosauria; order Squamata; family Elapidae; genus Naja; species Naja naja. The sequence continues at coordinate 72,350,236 of CM019150.1, forward strand.
TTATTCTGTTAATACAAGAAGGGATACTTTAAACTTCCCATTCCAAGCCTAGGATAGGAATAAGCAATGCAGGATCTTCTTGAGTTTTAGACTAGCTCCCATCTATGAACTATGAACATCCTAGTGCACGCATAGAGAGAGAAGTTACCTGAGGATGGACTCCAGCATGAATCCTAAAGCTTGGAAGACTAAATATTTTGATGACTGACTCATATTGGAACCTGTAGTTCCCATCTGCTCTAGCCAAAATGACCAGCGCTGGAAACAGTAGGGCATGCAGTCTAAGATGCTTGAAAGGCACAAAGTTCTCTATCCCTAACTTTCATATTCACCAACCAACTCATCTGTTCAAAGTCAGGGGATAGCTGGTTACAAGTCATTTGTGCTAGCTGTTTCTTTTAAAGTTGGATTATGGGATTATGGTAGCAGTTATTTATGTAGCAAGGGAATGAGAATCTATCCTTCTGGAGACCTGATCCAGCAGGCTAGGCCAGGCCAGGCCAGGCCAGGCCACCTATGGAGCATCATCTAATGCAAGAATTATTGGGTCTTCTGATTTGAACAGTGTCTGCTTTTTCCTTTTACAGGCAGCATTATTATATGGGTGACTGAGAGATCATTCTCCATACTTCTCTAATGGATAAATGATTTCTTTTTGTGTGCATGGAAAGCAATTCTCCCAGATAAGAAAAGCTTTTCTTGGTGCATCTGGTAAAAGGGATGATTATTGTTGCTATTATAACTAAGAGGTACAATTTTTAGTTAACTGAACATCATATCCTTGCCAGTTCATTCGAAATGATTTGGCGAGGAGAGTAGGAGTTAGAAAAACAAACTGCTTTGATGACTTTGCAGTCACACTTAGCAGCAGATTAAACACTCTTTTTATAGTTACAGCACAAATGAAATGGGCTCACTTGGTAAACAATCTGTCTGCACACTCAAGGGTGTGGTAGATATTTACTATCCATATCATAACTTGCTAGTGCCTGTTGGATAGGCAACTCAAAAGACTAGTTTGCACTGCCTTGGATTAGAGTAGCAAAAGTCTAGCCTTGGTGTAAACACTTTCCTTTACTACACAATAACCATCCTTTGTCATATGCCTCAGCTGTTTCCTCGTATTGCTGTTCCTATTAAATACTTGGCTTTATCTATCTCAAGTTCATCTTGGCCACTTCATCACTGAGGACAGCTATTGCTGCAATCTCTCATGTCAGCTCCTTCTGGGGTGAACCCAAAATTTGGAATGTTGTTGAACTATCACTATATAACATGAAGCGGGACTTATCAAAGCTAAGCATCTGTTCTGGTGCCATGGCACATGTGAAGAATTCAACTTAAAGAATGCCTCTGATCATGTGCTAAGAACATAGCACTATTCTTGGGTTAGACAACACTGTGACTGAGGATATCAGCATGATTAAAACCATACCTTTGGGACTTCTAAAGCTATGTTCCATCTGACTTATTTTTTCAAATATTCTTCTAATTAAATAAATGTAAAGCATGGCACAAAAGCAAAGTACTAGATTTATCATCCAGGAGCAAGGCAAAAGTAGGATTGTGTGGAGCATCTCTAGGAGGCAATGCAAAGCAACCTCACTAGTTCTCTTTCTGCCATTTTGTCATAACTTACAATTTCAGATGGGTTCATGGCCCCCTAAATAGCATTATTTACCACCATAATAACAGCAACAGAATTGTCCAACAGCAACTGGAAATAACATTATAACAGGAAGCATCACAGTGCAATCAATTTAGGTTTTAAAAGGGAACTGGAGAAGTTATGAATAGTCAAGTTATCAATGGATATCAATCTTGATGGTTATTTACTACAGTAGTCAGCACGCCAATGAATCCCTTATGGAGAAACAGTGAAGGCCAGCTTTCATCCTCTTATCCATGTTTAGGGATTACCTGAATGTGTCTGACTGGCTACTGTTGAAATAGAAGGCTGATTTGTTTGGCTTGATTTAGCAGGGATGTTCTTGTGTTCTTTTGAGCAGAAGAATCAACCACTCTAGAAGAACTTCAAAGGATATGTAATCATCCATTAGACACTTTCCCCCAATGAGTTTAAATCAACAACATGTAGAGGATTATCTCATTTTATCTTCATTACAATCTTTCAAAGAAACTTAGAGATGGCTGCTTTTCCAAAGACCACCAAGAAGGCTTCATGGGATTTGAGTAATTGCATGTAAGAAGTCTTCCTATTTACAAACCCACAGTATCACTCACCTTTCCCCTTCTATGATATGCAGATTGGTATTCTAGTTTATTCTTTTTTTTCTGAAAAGCACTAAACGCTTTACAAATTAATTTGAACTGCATATGTGAAACTAAAGGAAACTCTTAATGATGACCATAGGGATGATAACTGCAGGGAATTACTTAGTACTAAAATGTTCAAAAACTGGATATCACTTGTATAATATATAGATTCTCATTGGCCAATTTAAAAACTATTTCTAATACCCTTTCTGTCAGGTCTTTGCTACACTGTAGGGTATCAGCAAGTTTTCTATGGTATTGGCACTATGTCACAGTTTATGAGTTAAATTTTATTGGCCAATCTGGCAAGACTGTTCAAAGAATTCAAGGAATCTTAGAATGGAAAAATCTAATTAAGCCATGACTAAACCTCTGTTCAGTATAGCAATCCATATAAGCATCCCAAGCAAAGGTCTGTATATCTTTTCCATGAACACATCCTGTGAATAGATGTATAATGTAAAACCTTTATGTCTTTTGTTCTGGGAGATAGTTGTCACAGCATTATCTGTGTGACACCTATATTTGTTTTCATACCCAGCTTGTTTGTCATGTCACGGCTAAACAACTTTGCTCATAGAGTTGTATATTGTTTTCCTCAGCTTATCTCAGTTCTTAAAACATAATGTTTCAGACTGATCATACAGAATTCAGGATAGTGTCTGGACCAATGAAGGATTGAATGGAACTATTACTTCAAGTGATTTGAAAACCAAACTTCTAATGATGCAAGCTAAAGTTGCCTTTCTTTTTGTAGGCACGTTGCATGTTAGTGAGTATGATGAACAACAATTCCAAGTTCCACATATTTTATCACTAAACCCTCTTCAATATATCACTTCAATCCAGTGAGAAATTTTTGTTTGGCATTCCTCTGAGCAATTTTTGAACCAGCTGAGGATTTAGGCAATAAACATGTCTAATGGAATTAGTTTGCTAATCAGAATGTTATAGGGAGCTTGGGAAGGTGCTGAAATCAATATATGCCACATCCACAGCATTCCCTTAATCTACTAAGAAAGTTTATCCAAATAAAAATGAAATAAGATTAGCCTTACAAGATTTGTTCTTCACAAATCCATGCTGATTTCTAGTAATCACTGCCTTGTTTTCAAACTCTGTATAGATCAAGTTATTAAAACGCTATTGCTATTGGATTGATCGGTCTGTAATACCCTGGATTTTTCTGTACAATTTTTAAAAATTATTTCTATGACTGCTGGTGGTCTTAACTAACTTGATTTTTTCCAGACAACCAAATCAAGACTTTTCGAACCACCCCATTCTATGTTGTCTGTAACTGGAGACACCTTCTTAACAAATTGGCAGCATGCCAGATACCATTTATTTTCCATCACCGATGGAAGATGATTGCAGAGGAAACTCATACAAGGGTCTGTGATGGACAAATATTTTGATTGTATTAATAGCATGAGACAAAGGAAGACCTTCCTTTTATCCCTTAAAGGTCATTATTCATGTAGCTGTGTTTAAAGGTGGGAGGACTGAAAGAACTTTTCATCTTCACCCATTCTTTTGTGTGATTTGGAGGGCTGAACTGTGTGTGTGTGTTGGTAGGGAGAGTCAGGTTTTGCAGGGATGTAAGGCCATTGGAGGCTGCCCTGGATCAACTCCCACATCCACAAAAAGCCAACATCAGAATTGTTCTTGTGTCAATGTGAGTTGCAGATAAGCATGACACAGAACGTTCTTCTAGATAAGGGCTCACCCTAGGGTACAACAACAGCCCTCTAGGAATACGAAGATTAGAAATACTGAAGACAGATTAGATAATTTGACTCCCTAAAGCACTAAATATCCTGAGGTGACTGCACAAATCCTCTGATAACAGTGCATACCAACTGTAGACTGACGCTTTGCAGCTTCTACAATTTTTTAGAAAACGACATACACATTCAAAGCATAGAGGTTTCATTGAAGGATTCTGACTATTTTTAGTTTGGCAAAAATCTTTCTGTGGAGGAATTGAAATAATAACTAACTGAATAACCTAGCAAGGGACTATATAAATACAGGTAGCTCTCGACTTACAACAATTCATTTAGTGACCGTTCAAAGTTACAACGGCACTGAAAAAAGCGATTTATGAATTATTTTTCAGAGTTATGACTGTTGCAGCATCCTCAAGGTCATGCAATCAAAATTCAAAGGCCTGGCAACAGATTCATATTTGTGATGCAGTGTCCCAGGGTCATGTGATTGCCTTTTGCGACCTTCTTACAAGCAAAGTCAATGGGGAAGCTTAACTTAACAACTGCAGTGATCCAGTTAACAACTGTGGCAAGAAAGGTCACAAAATGGGGCAAAATTCACTTAACAGATTTTTCATTTAGAAATATTGGGGGTCAACTGTAGTTGTAAGCCAAGGACTACCTGTAATAATAATGGTTTATGCTGTGCTGTATGCTTTTCTATCTCCCAGCTATGTCATCATTGTTTTAGTTTAGATATTTGGATAATAATTATTTAAGTTATTCATTCTAGTAGTAATAACATGATGGCATATCTTCTAGTAAAGATTTAGGACAATACATCTTTGTCCTGCTCCATGCTCAGAGAAACTGTGTAGAAGCCACTCTGAAGTCATGCTGTCCATAGAACGAACTTTTATAATCTCTCAGAAATTGGCCATTTTAAAATTGGTTAGATTAATGAGAGCTTAGTGCCAATGAATCTGAAAGGCACTTAAGAATCTGGAAGGTCTTAAGATTCTTCTGCAGACAGATAAACATTGCAAAAAGGGGCACTTTTCATTTTACCTATAAGTAGGAGCAAGCAGGTAATAATTTGAAGGATATATAAAACATTGAACTATGATATATAGAAATCAGTTTATTACATATAGAAATCAGTCATAATTTCTCATAGAAACATTAGAACATTTTATTCTAATGCAGATGCCGTAGATGGTCTTTAGGCATAATGGTAAATTTGGTTGTGTTCAAGTCAAATGTTCCTTGAGGGATGAGCTTTACTTTTTTTCTGACCTCAGTTTTGTTGTTATTATTGTTGAGTCATTCAGATGCCTTTGGCTCTTTGTGACCTGGTAGATATCATTTTGTCAGGACTGTCAGTCACTATTTCATTGGGTTCTTGGAAGCTCATACATGTGTCATCAGTGATAGTATCTTGCCACTTATCTGCAGCCTTTTATTGCTGCTTTCCATTTTTTCAAGGTCTTTTCTAGTGACTTGCCCTCAAATTAAGTATCCAAAATATTCAAGTTTTATATTATGCTACTTAGTGTGGATTTGTTCTTCCTGCAACTAAAAGCATTCACAATATTTTCAAGCATGGCAATGTAAAGACATGTTGTTGTTCAGCTTTTCTGATAGTTCAGTTTTCATAGCTGTAACTTACAACAGACAAAACCATAGCTTTGGCAATACACACCTTTGTGGGTCAGATGTCTCTTGTGGTGATGTTGGTAGTGGCGGTCCATTGAGTCAATTCTAATTGGTAGTAACTACAGGATCAAGTCTATGCAGTTTTCTTGGCATCTAAACAATTAAATCATGGCAACTGGACCAAAGTTTATTAAAACTGAGATGTTTTCTGGCAAGAGTTGGTTCATTCCAAAGACTCTGACTCTATGCCTACCCAAAATTTTAATTTTGATTAAAGAAGTTACTTGGATGAGTAGCAAAACATTTCAGTTTTAATAAACTTTGGTCCAGTTGCCATGATTTAACCTTTTAACCAAAATCTGCTTTTGCCCTGGGTGATTAGGTCTCCATTTACATTTCAGTTTTCTTGGCAATATTTCCAGAATTGGCTTGCCACTGCCTTCCTCTTAGAGCTCAGATAGAATAACCTACCAAAGTCACCCAGCTGGCTTTTGTGCCTAAAGCAGTCTCCTGCCTTTTAATCCCATGCCCTCAACCACTATAGTGTGGTTGACTAAATTGCCATAGTTGTTTCCATCTCAAGTATGAAATGTCTTTATGTCTCATGGCTACAATTCCCATCCATGTGAATTTTTGAAACTGGAATGGTAAAGTATATTGTTACTTTATCTCTTCCCCCACCCCCCCAACCTTGCTCTGCAACTTCATGATGGCAGGGACGCATTCCTAAAATGGATGGGTGAAGAATGCTGGGGGTATATGCCAAGTATATGTACTTCCGCAGGGTCAACCAAGGCATGGAAGTAATCTCAGTTCCCAGCTAAAGTAAGTAAGCAAGCATCTATATTGAGCTGAATGATTATTTTAGTGATGATGGCAAATATATCTTTTCATAACATGTAGGAAAAGACAGTGGTAAGATAATCATGTCTGTATTTAGAAAACCACATGGATAGACAGTATGAAATGATTGATGATGTAGCACTGGATGACCAACTCTCAATCAGATGGTTCTCTATATTCTACTGAGGAAGAATTGAGATTCTTTCAGAGTACTAATGCAGTTTATGTGACTAGATTAAAGTCCCTGGACATTCAACTGTTAATGTGGCCAATAAGGAGCCTTGGTAGCTCAGGCTGTTAAATGCCTGCTCTTAAGATCCAGCTGCCTACAATTATTGCAGGCTCGAATCCCACCAGGCTCAAGGTTGACTCAGCCTTCCATCCTCTCAGGGTAGGTAAATTGAGGACCCAAGATTGTTGGGGGCAATAAGCTGACTTTGTAAAAATGCCGCTTAGTAATAAGCAGGCATATACAATGGAATGAAGGCTATTGCTGAGCACACTGGGTTGTATCCCAGAAATTGTAAGCTGCCCTGAGTCTTCGGAGAAGGGCGGCATATAAATGTAATAAAAAAAAATAAGAAAAGAAAATCTAAAGCTGCAAAGACAGGAGTACAGTGGGAACATGAAATGTGAATGTGGGAAAGTTGAACACAATGAAAGATTAAATTAACTGAGTAGTATGAAGGCACTGGAGAAGATATTCAAATGCTATGATGTGGTATTAGTTGTAAAGATTAACATAGTGCAGATGGTGGTTTTCCCTGTGACACTCTGGAATTGAAAATTGAAGAAGCGTCATAGAAAACATATTGTCACCAGCAAATCTGAGACTCTTTAACAATTTTAATTCAAGGCCTTTGAGTCTTGTTTGAAGATCAGCTGACTTTGCACCTATTTATTGTGATGGAATGTGCAACTGCAGGAGCAGTGAGGGAGAGTTTTGGCAACCCAGAGCTTTCCCAGAAAGAGACCCAAATTGTGTAGTTCTGAGATAGATTGGGGAGGGGAAAAGAGATTCAGGGTAGCCACACCTAGAATCTCTCAGGATATATCTAGTAGGTTAGAAGGTTATGGCTTTAGTTTGGCAACATTCTGTCCATTATATATAAGCAAATAAAGGATTGAATTTGATTGGAACTCACTATGTCATCTTGAGCTTGGGTTTGAACAAGGCTGGCCCTAAGGGTGGGGTCAAATGTGTCATCAGTTTGGAATCACTGTGCTCCCATTAAAGACCCATGTCCATCCCCTTGTGAATTCTGTTGACTCTTATATAATATCAATTTGTCTTGACCATTAGTAGATCAAATTCTTGTGTATAGGTAGCATGAAATAAACTCTTAGCGACTATCCCCCGTCTTGGTTTCTTGTGCCGGACAGTGGCAGTATGCAACCTTAGCACACTCCTTTCCCTATTCTGAACCTTTTAGTTGTTCTACATTCTATTCAAATTGCTGCTTCCTGGCAGTTATACAAATTCTTCAATAGGCAGGTGAGAAAGGGCGGCCATGTTTTTAGAGTTATCCACATTTTGTGTGTGTGTGCTCTGTGATTATCTTTAGTATAATCAGCAAAACAAAAACAGATATCTTTTTGGAATGGTGATGCTTTTTCTATTATCCTAAGTTGTTAGCATTGCAATCCTGAGTGCCTTTCACTGGTACCCACCATGCAGTCTCATATCTTCACTCTCCTAGGGAAAAGCATGTACAGGCAAGTTTCACTCCCCAATACCTCAAAGGACACCCCCCCACCCCCCCAGCCAACCACACAGAGTGCTTCTAAAATTCAGGACTCTAAAAGGACTCGGTGTTATGTATGCAGAGTTTGAAATGACTGGTTGTTGTTGTAAAGTGTTTGAATTCATTGGTTGTAAAAGTGTGGGAAAACCCTGCACTCTGATTGGCTGACAGCCGCGGCAGCCGGCTATAAAAGGCTGCCGCGCCTGAGCCATTTGGGTCTGTTCTGAGCTGAAGCCACAATAAACTTTGAGCTGTAGCACTCCGCATCCTGCCTCTCTATGCAAACTTAACACTCTTAGTCAAGCATCTTTCCTTCAGTCAGGAACTGCATGGAGGCAGGGTGAAGACCATTAGATCACCTGGGGCCCAAAATGTCCTTGTCTTTCCCCCCAGTCTACTTTTATCTCTGTGCAAGCAATGCATGCTAGAACTCCAGTGTGATGTCTCTCCAGTCTGAAACCAAATGCTTTGAAGCAATGTAAATATGCACTCAGGTCACTTCCAGACACTTTAAAATGTGTATCTGTTTCTACCCGCACTAGGATACCTGTAAATATTAGGAAGAACCAACAAAAGATATGGCCTCATGATTTGTAAACAATCTTTTTCCTCCCCCTGTCCAGTCTAATCTGTTATCTTTTGGAAGATTTCCAGCTGTTCTGTTCCACTCACACAGACTCCCTTTTGTGTTGCCTCAGAAACCGAAACTAACGTGATTCCAGTATCGAGAAACCAAACAGGAAGTTAAGACAGATTGCCATATTTGGGCTGCACAGGGGATGGAGTCACATGTTCAAACTAAAAATACAGTGATATAGAGTTGCCTTCTATTTTTGGATTGGCTCAATCCCTACCTTCTACACTTTAAAGATATTAAATATAATCCTTCACTCTTGGCAGTCAGCAAGGAAGCATTTGGTTTCCTCCCCGTTAAAACTTCAGAACAGTAGCTATATGGTTTACAAGATATGTACAATTGGGTATCAGCTTTAAAGAGGAACAGAAAGACAAAGCCATTATCCTGAATTATTTCCCTCTTTAGTTCTACCCCCAAAATAAAAAGATTATGAAATGTGGAAATGTGCACACTACTGCATAATAAATTACAATATAATTTTCTTTAAATTACATTATAATTTTCTTTTCTATTGCACTTTCATCTCTGTTTTTGGTACATATTTTAGAGCATTATAAAAGCATGAGATGGGTATTCAGTGCAATAAGTAATGTAATAGTAGAATGTAAAACATGAAACAAAACAGAATTGGAATAAACTGGCAAAAGGCTAGATAGAGCCCTGATGTTAATGCAAGGAGAAAGACCTGGGGGATGTTACAATAAATATGCACAAGTTTAAAGGGCAAATCAAGTACTCCCAAACGAATGGGGAACCTTCATCCTGTGGGCCTAATTTGATTAAACAAGAGGCGGGAGTCGGTTTATGCCTTTGCTTCTCTTGGTCCACTGCATCTTTCACATGGACTGCCATCCAAGATTGCAGTGCAGGCAAAGTGAAACCAGTGCAGAAGGTGCTCCTATAAGGATACAAGTAAGATCATCTCTTGCTTGGCCATATTTAAGTTGTGCCATCCCTTCTCAGGGGGAAGAGCATAGATAAGGCAGGCTATTCATTCCTTCTTTAGATCTTGGCTAGCTTTTGTGTTTTCAGAATAAGAATCGTGGAGGCAGACTGCATGAGGAGGAAAACGTTTCACTGGAATTGCACAAATTTTTCAAAAACATGGCACCAGGTGTGTTTTTTCCCACAGTTGAGTTGCTATATAGGTATTCTTGAAATTGCAAAAAACTACCAACATATTTGCTTCCCTATTGCTGATCCCTTTTCTTAGTCTATCACCTCTTTTCAAGTTATTGCAGTCTTCAGATTTTCCTTCAAGATAATGAGTGGCAAGACTGAACAGATACTATACTTTAAAGTTGCCTCCAATAGTGTCAGAGTAAGAAAAAGTCAATGGGATCATTGGTGTTCTGTTTTCTTGCAGGTGTCTCATTGCTCCACTAATAAAACATCTTCAACTGAATAATGAAACATCTGCAAGAAAACAGTAAAGCTCAGAGTGTGTGTATATATATATATACATATATATGTTTTCGTAGATTTTCACGGGTAAAGGTATGTAGGTCTTGGTGTATATATACATATATATATATGTAGGTCTTGGTGTATTCGGGTCTTGTCCCGTGTAAGATTGAGAATACCTTGGCAACGTTTCAATGATATCTCATCCGTCATCTTCAGGCTGGTGTCTTCAGCTTCATTCTTCTGGGAGAAGTGCGTGATCGTGGCTGTTTTTCCCTTTTAAACTCCAGAGTTGGCTGTGTTGTTACTTCTTGATTGGTTGATGAGTTGATGTATGCAGATTGGATGGCTTTTTCCTGAGATCCTGTGTGGCTGAGGTGCTGGCTGTGTGTCTCTCAGCCTTTTGTATTGTAACGACCTGGGTAATGGGCTGTGTGATGACCTTCTGAGTTCTATTGTTGTGACATCCTGGGTGTGGTGCTGTAGTCTCCTGTGTCGTTGTCTGTGTTGCAACCTCCTGATGTTTTGTGTTGTAATCTCCTGAGTTCTGTGATGTAGTATCCTGGGTGGAAGGCTGTGATGTGGCATTCTGGGCCTTGGTTTGGCTCCGAGTTTGAGGTCTGGCTATGTGTTTGTAGCGTGTGTCAGTTTGCTTAGTTTGGGGGTCAGAGGGGGGTGTAGCAGCTGGTGTTGCAGCCATGGTCTGGTTTCTGGACAGTGGTTGCCTTTCATCAGTGGCGTGGGCTTGGGTTTGAGTCTGGTGAAGGAGATTGGTGGTGGCATCATGTGTTATTTTGGGTCCGGTGTTGGTTTTCGTGGCTGGGACTCATTTGTTGATTAGGGCTAGTTTCCAGATGTCTGGTAGGCGGGAAGTATCATCCTGTTTATTCATGTTATGGGGGTGTTTCTCTATTTCGATGGCTTCCCTAATTATTCTCTTGTTGAAGTGTTCAGTATTGGAGATAAGTTTGGATCCCTCAAAATCAATTTCATGTCCTGTGACTTTAAGGTGCTGGAAAAGGAGGAAGTTTTTCTTCTTTTCTGACTGCGTTCTTGTGTTCTGCGATGCGAGCATTTATTCTCCTGTTGGTTTGTCCAATGTATGTGGCTGGGCAAATTTTGCACGGTATTTTATAAACTCCTTGGTTTTCTAACTGGATCTTGTCTTTGGGGTTTCTTAAGATGTTGGCTGTTTTTTGGTCAGTGCCAAAGGCTGTCCTGATATTGTGTTTGTGGAGAATTTTGCTGATTTTATCTGAGGTGCCTTTGATGTAAGGGAGGAGGGCGATGCCATTGTCCTGTTCTGTGTCTTGGTTTTTGGGGGGAGTCTCCCTTCGGATTAGGTTGGTGATTGTGCTTCTTTGGAATCCATTGGACATTAATACGTTAGTGAGGGTGTGTAATTCTGTTCTCAAGTGGTCTTTGTCAGCTAGGCATTTGGTTCTGGAGATGAGGGTCTTGACGACCCAGGAGACTACAGCACCACACCCAGGATGTCACAACAATAGAACTCAGAAGGTCATCACACAGCCCATTACCCAGGTCGTTACAACACAAAAGGCTGAGAGACACACAGCCAGCACCTCAGCCACACAGGATCTCAGGAAAAAGCCATCCAATCTGCATACATCAACTCCATCAACCAATCAAGAAGTAACAACACAGCCAACTCTGGAGTTTAAAAGGGAAAAACAGCCACGATCACGCACTTCTCCCAGGAGAACGAAGCTGAAGACACCAGCCTGAAGATGACGGATGAGATTTCGTCAAACGTTGCCAAGGTATTCTCAATCTTACACGGGACAAGACCCGAATACACCAAGACCTACATACCTTTACCCATGAAAATCTACGAAAACATATATATATATATATATATATATATATATATATATATATATATATAATCTCCAATAGGATAAGAGAGTTCCAAGAAAGGTCAGTGGCAATGGCATTTCTTGGCAGCATCCAACTTAACGTACTAATACATTGATGGGTAATTGTGGATCTCCAGATGTTACACATTGTACTTTATAAACATTTGGAGGGTCACAGATTATTCATTTCTTCCCAGAAAGCACAGGGGTGCAATTGAAAGAAGAGAACAAAGAATTCCCCATGCATAAGCTTGTTTGTCCTCCATTGTATTCAATTAATAATTTGGAAGAATATCCATATGGAATTGAAATAGAGAACCTTGAAATCAAATACTGCAGGCAGATTTCCTGTTTGCACTGAAAACCTATTCAAGCAAAATCCAGTTCTGAGCATTATGCACCAAAAGGGTCTACAAGGCCACAAAAGGAAAAGTAGGCATGAGGAATCTTTCAGAAAAGCCACAGACACAATAAGTATAACCATAATAATAACTCCAAAGGATTTTTTTTTTAAAGGGTGAGGAAAATCTATTGGGGAACTCTAAAAGCTGTGCAGAAAGCCACCATATTGTTCTCAGATGATCAACGGGATTGAGCTAAGGAATCAATAGATGGGAGAGAAAGCTTGTGAAATCTGATTCCATCAGAGAAGCACAGTGTGGGAAAAAGAATACTGTTGACAAAGGGCGTGGAGCATGCTGGCTGCTAAGCTGTTTTGCTGAATTTCAGAGGAAGACGGCAAGACAGATGTTCATGTTAATATTAACATTGGGATCTCCCTTGTTTGGGAAAATAATGGGGAAAGAGAAAATCAGCTACTATGGATGTCCAAGAAAGATACTGCCTATCGTTATGCCTTTTCAATTCTATTTAAAGTCAGGGTAGGAGCCCAAAGCTCTGCATAAACACCACCAGATCAGGATTGTACCAGGTGTCAGCTAGCCTTGCAAAGTCACTGAAATGTCAAGGATTGTTTTTCCTCTACTCTCTTGCTTTCTCTCTGACTGGGAACTGCCAGTGTTTATTTAAAAGATATCCCTTTTAGTTGGCCAGGATACCAGTTGGATTATTATCTGCAGCTGGATGATAGCCAAGGAGATGCAGATAGCTTGATTTTGCTGCCCCAAGCCCGGCCATTCTGTAGGAGATGCAAGGATGGAATCGGCATGCCGTGATTATAGTGGAGTTCACCAAGGCTTTCAAAATCACCACATCATATATGGCATTTTGACATTCCTAGAGGACAATAGGAAAGAAGGGCACCAAATTTGGATTCAAAGGTTCCAGACGTGTATTGTGTCAATTTGCTGGTTTACATTAGCCACTATGCTGTCTAATGACAGATACACCAAGGAAAGGATGTTAGACTTCTCCATTCAATTCACATGTATTATTGATGAAATGGACTATAATGCTGAAACCATCTGGTCTGGTGGAACTGTTCTTAAGGAACCTGTCTTGGCAATTTGCCATTTTATAGTTGTTGAATCCAGATGATCTTTTTGTCTTCTGGGTTCTGGTGGTATGGTAAATGTGGTTACAGGCTAAGATTAAGGATGTACAAAATTCACCCATTGACGAATGGATGGGCATGGAAAAATTGGGAACATTCCATTTCTTATCTGGACCAAGCTGTTCCGGGGGGGGAGGGTATATGTAAATATAGTGTTCTAGACAAAACTAGAGGAGATTAAAGGCTTTGCCAAAATCCACCTAGCAACTATGCCAAAGTTTTGCTCCCTTGAAATAAAAACCTGTTAAGTACTTTATTTTCAGGGTGCTGGAACATTTGTTTCAACTTTCTATTGGTAGTGGTTTTGCATCCGTTTTATTGTTGTAGGTAATGAAGGGAGCTACAATTTTTCTGTACATATCTTTTCCATCTTCTGGAAGCACCCCATTGCAAAAGGCCAATGGGAGGAGTTCCTTCATATTGTCTTCATTTTAGATTTAATGGGGACATGGGAAGCCAGGGACAGCTTATTATGCACTAAAAGAAAGAGTATTTACATGTGCAGCATGATTATTAAATAGCTAAATATTCTCAAAAACCCTGTGCTCCTCTCACCCATTTTTTCTACATTGTGGAAAGTACTTTTGAAACCAAATTCTATTTCTTCAGTTTGCACCAGAACAGGATCAAATAAAATACATGTTTATTTTAATACAAATCACTGAAAGGAGAAAAACATGCTTGGCATTTGGTTTGGGTCCTGTTTAAGCCATGGCCTTAACTGGATGAAAATTACTGCAACTGAAGTTCATTTTGTCTGGGGGCATCAAATTAGGAAAGCATCATGTACAAATCACAGGGAATCAGTATAGTGTTTTAACTTTGGCAGTTAAGCCTAATAATAAATCACTGCTTAAAACTGGCCTTGTATTAAAGTATAATGGGGTGTTTCCTAACCCAGGGTTGGCTGGAGAAATAAGAGAGCTGTAATCCAACACATCTGGAGAACACCACTTAGATAAGTTTGATTTAAGGTCATTTGTGCTAACAGCCTAAGAAACTATCACAGTTACAGAATAACCAGAACATTATGTATTATAGATGTTTTCCTAATACTTCAAATAGATAGGGCACAGCTTTAGAGGAATATTGATAGTTCTGTTAATCATTGGGATGGGGCATATTTTCTACCTCAACACCCAATTGGGAAAAAAGTGGGGGGGGGACCATAAGCCAGCCTCCCTTAATAATCAACCAAGTATTGGGAAATTCCAGACATATCTTGATACAGAAACAGCATAGAGCAGTGCTTCCCAACCTTGGTAACTTGAAGATATATGGACTTCAATTTCCATAATTCCTCAGGCAATGCTGGCTGGAAGATTCTGAGAGTTGAAGTCCACATGTCTTCTGTTAAGTTTGCATGAAGAGTCGAACGCGGGGAACTTCAGTAAAGAGTTTATTCAGTGACTACAGCTCGAATGGACCTGAGTTGGCTGGGCTACAGCTGCCTCTTATAGCCTGCAGCCGTAGTTGCCAGCCAATGGGAGTGCAGGGTTTCTTCCCGCACTATTTAAACCAATACCATTTAACATTTTACAAGAACAGTTCAAATAAACCAATAACATTCAAACCTACATACATAACATCTTCCAGCTGCCTAGGTTAAGAAATCCTGCCATAGAGGATGGTATATAAGCCAGGAAATACAGGATGGTGACTGCCCATAAGTGTCATACCTGTGTCTTGGCTGTGTGTGTGTGAAAATCAAGATTCCATTGTAGGTTCTCTGTGCAAAGTTTTAACAGAGGCAAGGTGGGAAAATGTATCTGCAAGTACAAGAAGATATATCGGGCAGCAATTAGACCCAAAGTTGCCACTGCTTCATTTGAAGTCCTGCCAGATTCTAGCAAAACTCTTAAACAGAAGATTCCTCCAGCAATCTCAAGACTTAATTTGCTAATGTCAAAAAAGATGCAGCAAATGGAATGTAGGATGTTGTGTCTGTGATATTTTTAGAATGACATTTACTGTGAAATCTCTCCTCTACAAAGCCTTTTGTCTTCTGCAAATACACATGCAAATGTAAAACCTGGTGACTGGACTCCACCATTGTGGTATGTTACGTGGAGTCAACTTCTGCATATACCTATAATTAAGGTGCTTAGAACATGGTTTTGTAAAAACTGGGAGTTGTAATGCAATAGTACTTAACTTCTCTGATCGACAGCCTCAAAAGGTTGGGTGGAATGAAAGTAAGTGGTAATTTTATCCACTCTGCATTGGAAAATAAGGAGAAAAGAAACTTGGAACTTGTAGACTTAGCTGACTGGCCATTAATGAAACCAAGATAAATATATAACAACTTGGTTTACAGCTTAAAAACAAGTGTAAAGAAGTATTAGCCCTTGCAGAAGTATTTATCGAACTATTACTGCCTTGCAGGTTGTCCAATAATGTTGTTCTCTTAGCCAGGTGTTCATTTGCGCCATGTAGTCATCTCTGAAAACGTTGTGCCAAAACAACAAAGACTACAAGGTTATTTTATCAACTGATTGTTGTGACCTAAAAAGAATGAAGACTAAAAAGCCACTTACCATCTATAACTGTATGAAGCCTTTTAAATAATTGTACAATAAGCATGCTTGAAATGCCTTGTGGCAATGGGGAATTTCATTTAAAAAGTTGCTTCTAATAATCAATCATGATTACTTAACACAGAGACATAATTTAAGCAAAGCTTAACCCAAGACCCTGTTTTTATTGCAAGGGACTTTAACCTTTATTACTTATGATGTAATATGAAGGTATTTTTAAAAAGTGCAAAGTGTCTTCTCCCGACTACTAAATTTTAGCCAGCTCCATACATGGGGGAAAAAAACAGAATTCTAGGTTCTCTGTCAAAAAGCTTTCCAGCTGTCATATGTTGTAGCATGTCTTTAAAATTTACTTATTCTTCTTTAGTTGCTCCTGATACATCTGAAAAACAGTAACTCATAAAGTCATAGGATTGGAAGGAAACATGGAATTATATAGACATTTGCCCACCCACCTGCTTCAGGGTAGAAATCATCATATAATCCCATATAAACGGTTGCCCGAACTTCCTTGAAAACCTTCAATGAAGTTGCACTCTTGATTGAAGCAGGCAGCCTGTTCCATTACTTAATAGCTTTCATGATCAGAAAAATTCCTCCTTATTTTGAGTTTGGATCTCCTCTGTAAAGCCTTCATCCTTTGGTTCTCATCGTAGTTCCTTATTCACAACAGGTATGTCACTGCAGCTGCTCCAGCTCCTTAAAATCCACATGGATTACTGATCTTTAAATCCCACAGTTTAAAAATCATGCCAATCCAATGGCAGCTGTGATTTTTTGCATTCATAACCATATTAATCTTTTTGCCAGCTGGGCTAGCAAATTTCTGCATTTTCCTTTTTCTGAATATTCTATAGCAGGCACAATCTCAACTCTCATGCTGAACTGCGGAGCTACTGTCTTTTGCAACCATGAAATCCATTTGTTTCTTTTCATATTGCTGTAGAAGGCAACTGATAAATAGCCTTCTCTAATCCATGACTCTCTAGGTACATTGGACTACAATTCCCATTATCCTTAGTCAACATCCTGACTAAAACAGGATCAGGCCAAGATTTTCAAGCACAGCCATCAAATGGCTACCGAGAACATGGCCAGTGAGGCAGTGACTTTGTTATGTATGTAGGTTTGAATGTCATTGGTTTACTTTGAATTGTTCTTGTAAAATGTCAAATAGGATTGGTTTGAAAAGTGCGGGAAAACCCTGCACTCTGATTGGCTGGCAACTACGGCTGCTGGCTATAAGTAGCAGCCGTAGCCCAGCCAAGTGGGGTCCATTCGAGCTGTAGTCACTAAATAAACTCTTCACTGAAGCTCTTCGCCTGACTCTTCATGCAAACTTAACCTGGCGAAGGTGGGATTCCCCTGAAGAGAAGACGACGCGAAGACAAGCAGAAGAGCGAGATGGCTGTGCTGAACACCCCCAGCCCGTTCGATCCGGCGGCAGAAGACTGGGAATCATATGCGGATCGCTTCCAAATGTATTTGGAAGGAAACGACCTCGCCGACATCTCCGAGAAGCAGAAGAGGGCGGTCTTTCTTACGCACTGCGGTCCGGCAGTCTTCAAGATGGCGAAGGCATTGGCGGGAGCTGCAGACGTGAAGGTAATGGAATGGCCTGATTTAGAAAAGCTTTTAAGAGCCCATTACACCCCACAAGTATCGTGCCTCATTAAGAGACACGAGTTTTACCATTGGGATCAAGGGGAAAGCGAAAATGTTAACGACTTCGTGGCAAGCTTAAGAGACATTGTGGGTGCATGCGAGTTTAACAGCTTGGAGGAGGCCATGCACGATCGGTTTGTTCTAGGCCACAAAGACAAGGTGCTTCAGAGCAAATTATTATTAAAACCTAAGATCACGTTAAAGGAGGCCATAGAAGAGGCCTCCTCAGCAGAAGCCACTAAGTCCTCAGCAGCAGCCATGAAGAAAATTAACAAGGCCACAAGCCATCCTGATGTGGAAAAGTCCACAACAACTCATTGCGAGCAGATAGATTCTGAATCAGACTGTAGTGAGGTGGAGGAAGGAATTTATAGACTCAGAATGGAAAAGAAAAAGAAAGACCTGGGAAGAAAAAGGCAAGATTTTATTGTAGAGGTTGTGGGGGGGGGGCACCCCCGCACTGAATGCAAGTTTCTTGATACCATCTGCCTTCGTTGTGAAAAAAGAGCTCATCTAGCAAGAGTCTGCAAATCATCCAGAACTACTCCACACAGAAGAAAGTTTCCTGACAAAGATTTCAAGCCCAACAACTTCAGTGAGAAAATGGGGCGCAACTCAGAAGCAAATGGGAAGAATGAAAGTCATCAAACAGTCACCATTGGTCATTCTTCACCCTTGAGAAGCAGAAAAGTACATGTGAAGGTACTCATTGAAGGAAGACCTTGTCAAATGGAAGTGGACTCAGGCTCCTATTTATCTATGGTGTCATGGGACACTATTCACAGGCTACTTCCCAACATTCAGAAGAAACACTTCCAGAAGCAAGCACTGACTCTTAAAGACTACCAAGGGAACAAGATTCCAGTAGTTGGAACAAGAGAATTCAACATGAAGTTTAAAGGCCACACCAAACGTTTGCCCCTGACCATCGTGGACAAGGATCGCCCAAGCTTGCTGGGACTTGAGTGGTTCAATCCACTAGGCATCGAGGTGACTGGCATCAATCACGTGAGCAACTCTGAATGGGAGGAGGCCTTGAAGTCTGAGTTTCCAGAGGTCTTCAGCAAAGGATGGGGCAAGTATATAGGGACCCCTATCACTTTCAACCTAGATCCCAAGGTACAACCAATCCGTTTAAAGCCCAGAAGGGTCCCATTTGCTTTAAAGGAAAAAATTGATGCACAATTAGACAAATTAATAGCTCAAGGGGTTTTAGAGCCCACTGACCACTCCAGGTGGGAGACACCCATAGTCACACCGGTCAAGACTGATGGGTCAGTAAGAATCTGTGGAGACTATAAGGGGACACTGAACCATGCGCTGCAGCAGAGCGCATACCCAGTTCCAGTGGTGCATCATCTGTTACATTCACTTGGCAGGGGTACAGTCTTTGCCAAATTGGATCTGGCCCAGGCATATCAACAACTAACAGTTGATGATGCCACTGCAGAGGCCCAAACCATTGTGACTCATAGAGGTGCCTTCAAATGTAAAAGGTTACAATTTGGAGTAAGCGTGGCACCAGGCATCTTTCAAAGCCTTATGGAAAGGATGCTCCAAGGACTGCCAGGGGTAGTGCCTTACTTTGATAATGTGTTAATCTCTGCTGAAAATGACACTCAGTTACAAGAAAGACTCAGAGAAGTCCTTACCAGATTCAGGAAAGCGGGGTTAAAAGTCAAGGAAGAAAAATGCACTCTTAAACTGACAAGTTGAGTTCCTGGGCTACATGATTGACAAGCATGGCATCCACCCTACAGATGCCAAGGTTCAAGCAATCAAAGAAGCCCCTAGACCTAAATGCAAAACAGATTTGCAAGCCTTCCTTGGACTCATTAACTTTTATCACATGTTCCTACCTCAGAAGGCAACCATTGCTAAACCATTGCACAGATTACGTGATAAAAAGTCTGTTTGGGTCTGGGGGAGGAAGGAACAATCAGCATTTAATAGTATTAAAAGACTAATCACGTCTGATGCTGTACTGATACAGTTCTCTGAGAATTTGCCTGTTGTTCTGACTTGTGATGCCTCCCCTTTTGGAGTGGGGGGGGGGGGGTTTGAGCCACAGGCTTCCCAGTGGGAGAGAAGCCCCTATTGCATTTTACTCTCGCACTTTGACCAAAGCAGAGAGGAATTACAGCCAATTGGACAAGGAGGCATTGGCAATTGTTGCAGCTGTTAAGAAATTTCATGAATATCTGTATGGCAGGACATTTACCATTGTTACAGATCACAAACCTTTGTTAGGCATTGTGGCAGGAGACAAACCTACACCTACTATCCTGTCACCAAGAATGCTGAGGTGGACTGAATTTCTTGCTGCTTATTCTTACAAACTTATCCACAAGCCTGGCAAGGACATTGGACATGCTGATGCACTGAGTTGTTGCCCACTTCCTTGCCACAAGGAGGACTTTGAACCTGAAATGCACACCTTTTCCCTAGAAACTGTTGCCAAGCTTCCAGTGCATGCTGCTGAAATTGCCAGAGAGACTGCCAAAGACACTTTATTGGCTCCTGTTATAGGCTGGATTAAGAAGGGTTGGCCTCTTCAAGATCTACCTCACCTGGCCCAACCTTTTAAGTCCAGGCAAACTGAATTATCTGTATTAAGAGGTTGTATTTTGTGGGGTAACAGGGTGGTTATTCCTGCAAAACTGCAAAAAGAGGTTTTGGAAATGTTACATGAGGGTCATCCAGGTATTGTCAGAATGAAGGGATTGGCCAGGAGTTATGTATGGTGGCCAGGTATTGACAAAATGGTTGAAAACTAGGTTGCATCTTGTCCCAACTGTCAGGTAGTCAGGCCTGCCCCACCTCTCGCCCCCAAACAGGAATGGGAATGTCCTAGGGGCCCGTGGTCCAGGATTCACATTGATTTTGCTGGCCCTACCAGGGGGCACACCTTTCTTATTATAGTAGATGCATATTCCAAATGGCTAGAGGTAATCCCCATGGTATCCACCACAACTGATGCTGTCATCAAACAGGTAAAAAACCCTTTTGTAACCCATGGGTTACCAGATGTCCTTGTGTCTGACAATGGCCCTCAATTTACATCCAACCTTTTTGAATCCTATTTAGCACAACAGGGTATCAGACATGCCCTTACTGCCCCTGGGCACCCTTCGCTAACGGCCGGGCTGAACGCATGGTACGTTTTACCAAGGAGAAGCTTCAGCAGCTGGGTCCTGGGGACATCACTGAGAAAGTTGAAAAACTTCTTAGTGTTCAGCACATCACTCCTAACCCATCTAATAACTTATCCCCAGCAGAGTTGTTGATGGGTAGGAAACTTAGGTCTTCCTTGACCGCCTTCATCCCACTTACGCACCCAACGCACCGCTAGATTCCACTTCCAAAGTTCGCACATTCAGTGTGGGTGATTCTGTTTATGCTAAGAAACTTATGGGTGAACCTTTGTGGATTCCTGCTGAGATAACTCAAATCACAGGCCCTCGTTCTTACAGGGTGCAAACAGAGGATGGACTCCTCTGGAGCAGGCACATTGATCAACTTAGATCCAGGTTCTCTCAGGAACATTGCAATTGTTCCTCTAGTTCCCTCACCTGATGTAAATTCTAGGGGGGAAGGGGAGGAGCAGGAGGATAATCAGCAAGCAAGAATCCATCCCATGTGTAACGAGCCATTACGACAGGAACCATCCCAAAACCTGTCACAATGCCAAAATCCACCCTTAGAAGTGGAAGATTGTACATCACTACCTGACTTGGGTGCTGACATTGGGCTGGAGATGGGTTGGGAGGAGAGACCAGATTCTAACAATCAAACAAGGTCTTCTTTCACAGGAAGTCCCAGTGGGGAAATGTCAGCAGACACATTTCCTCTCTCACTGGGTGAGAATGTTAAAACTTCTGAATCACGAAGGTCTCAACGTACACGCAAGAGCCCCACCTATTTAAAAGAATACATTAGATAGGTTGGGGTTTGGTATGGACTGAACCTAGTGAGGAGGGGTGTTATGTATGTAGGTTTGAATGTCATTGGTTTAGTTTGAATTGTTCTTGTAAAATGTCAAATAGGATTAGTTTAAAAAGTGCAGGAAAACCCTGCACTCTGATTGGCTGGCAACTATGGCTGCTGGCTATAAGTACCGTGTTTCCCCGAAAATAAGACACTGTCTTATATTTTTTTTGGCTCCCAAAAACACACTAGGTCTTATTTTTGGGGTAGGTCTTATATATTTATGGTGCCAAATAGTGGGTGTGAGTGTGTAGGGGGGGTGTTTCGCGGGTGCATGGTTGCTCCCTGAAAAGTCTTCCTGGAACTGGAGATTTACACTAGGTCTTATTTTCGGGGTAGGTCTTATATTAGGGCAGGTTTAGAAAATAGTGCTAGGTCTTACTTTCGGGGTAGGTCTTATTTTCGGGGAAACACGGTAGCAGCCGTAGCCCAGCCAAGTCGGGTCCATTCGAGCTGTAGTCACTAAACAAACTCTTCACTGAAGCTCTTCGCATCTGACTCTTCATGCAAACATAACAGACTTTAATGTAGTAAATATGGCTGATGTTTTGCCAACATTGGGAAAAAGAGTTAGGTAGAATTTTTTGTAAATCTCATCCCCCAGAATATTGAAATGCAGCCCCTCCTTTTCTTAAAGCAATTGTTTTGATGAATCTTTTTGGGAAGATTCATCAAAACAATTGTAAGAGTGTAGTCAAAGCCTCACCGTTTTGTATTGTATACTTTCTATTGTATACATTGTATACCGGCAATGTTGACATTGAAGGGAAAGGTGGTGACCACACTGCTACAGCTGCCCCATTGGCTATTTAGACCCTGCAGATGCCACTGTTTTAAAGGCTACTGACCCTCAGAAAGGTCATCGTAAAGAAAGGTTTTCAGTTGTTTTTCTCATTTATTTTTGACTAGGAAGAATGTCCAAGAAAGACATCAGAATTCAGGAAAGGGAGCTGCAGTTTGAAGAAGCCACTTTAAATTCATCGCCTATATTGGTAGACAGTGTGTGTGTGCTGCTTTGCTTTCTGCATAGTGATTTGCCATAATGATCAGGCCACTTTCTTCACACTTCTGTCAACAACAATACAGGTAATCATTGACTGTTCATTTAATGACTGTTCAAAGTTACAACAGTAGTGAAAAAGTGATTTATGATCATTTTTCACAATTACGACCTTGGCAGCATCCCCATGGTCACATGATCAAAATTCAGATGCTTGGCCACTGGTTCATATTTATGACTGTTGCTGTGTCCCAAGGTCACGTGATCCCTTCTGCCACCTTCTGACAAGCAAGGTCAAAGGGAAAGCCAGATTCACTGAACACCTGGGTTACTAACTTATCAATTGCAATGATTCAGTTAACAACTGTGACAAGAAAGGTAAAAATGGGGCAAAATTCTTTTAACAAATGTCTCAATAACAGAAATGTTGGGCTCTATTGTGCTTGTAAGTGGAGGACTACCTGTAATTAAAAGGGGGGAGAGGAATAGGCACAGGATAGTCAGAGAAAACAAATTAATAATCCCGAGTTGGTACACATTTTCAAACAAACTTGAAAACAAGGAGTACAAGGTGCAATTTAAAATAATGGACAGATTAAGATTAACAGAGTTGGAAGGGACATTGCAGGTCATCTAGTCCAATTCCCCACCCAAGCAGGAGACCCTACAGCATGTCTGACATCTGCTAACCATAATGTCCCATGTAATGCAGCAGAAGGATTCTGACTACTTCATTATTTTCTTGAAAAAGCCTGTAATTATTTTAAATAAGAATTCTGATGGAAAGAGCTTAGTGGAGAAGGAGTTAATAAATGCTAAGATTTACTACCAAAATGAAGGGTGACCCTGACATTGACAAGTTTTCACCAAATAACAAGCCACCTTCAACTCCATCCAACCAGCTTTCCCCATAGATGCAGAAACAGCAGAAATACATGAAAGGTATTAGCTTTTATTATTAGTGAAGAAAGGGGAAAATGTGATCTTAGTTAGAGCCTTGAGACTAATTTTCCAAAGCTATATCGAAAAAGCCACAGTGAGCCTTGCTTTTCTTGGCAGTGATCTGCCTAGTTAACTTGCATTAATAATTTTAATGCAGTGGATGTGGTTTTAATGGGAATCAGGTTGTAGCAATTGGTGAAAGGAGGGAGGAGGGGAGGCAGGAGAATCAGAAAAAATCTACTACATATCTTCAAAGTCCACAAATTTCATTCAAAATGCACTGCAGTTTTGAAAAGCCCCAGACGCTATGTGGATTCTAATTAAAATCCATTTTATTTTACATTTTCAAACATTGCTCAATCATTTTATGAAGTTTTAATTAGATTTTTATGATCTGAGGTATTACGGTAACAGATTGTTCAGTGCTTTTGGAGAATTTCAAATTGTATCTAATGAAGCATGTATTTGGAGTAATTTTTCAATTCTTTCTTTGTCATAAGAAGTTGACCAGGAACAATATGTGCAACTTATTTTTGTGGTCAGCAGATAAAGTTATCTCTCTCCCTGAAACATTATACTAATGCTTCAGTTGGCATAGAGGAATCAAAATGCTTACCGCAAATACTGCAAATACAGCATTGTCTTTGGCAGAAGTCTAATTCAGAAACAGTAGACAAGAGGCAGCCAATCTGAAAAACTTAATAATTGTTCTGTAAAGTTGCAGAATACAGTAATATAAGATGTAGAATTCCCTATTAAGAAGAATATCTGGCTAATAGAAAAGCTGTCCATGGAAGCTTTGGGATTACCATCGCGAGCAGTTTTATAAGAGTGTTCGGAGAAACATTTGCAGCCAGAAGTGGATAGTCAAGTGGTCTTTGACCACTGGTCCTGCCATTCCAAAACAAAAGATCAGGTGACCTTCCATCTATTTAGTCAGGCTATGCTGTTTCCGGTGCAGAAACATTTTATGTCATAGCTGTCTTAAGGAAAGAGAAGTTTCCATCTGCTTAAAACACTATGCAAGCTATAAAACATACGTATAGATTTTCTCTCCAGAAGACACTGTTGTTATAATGAAGCCCAAGTGAATGCTGACAAGATTGCAATGGAGGAATCAAATTCTATTCATGCTGAATCAAAGAGCAATCCAACTGCCTTCGATAGACTTATCCAAATCATTATCCTGAGCGGCAACCTTCCCAGCCTGCCTGCTTCCAACAAGCAAAGTCAATAGGGAACCCTGATTTGATTAACGATCATCATAAAAATGGCCGTAAATTTGGATCTGATCATATGAAGACTCACTTAACAACTGTATTACTTAGTGGCCAAAATTCCAGTCCCAACTGTGATTGTGTTGAGGACTAGCTGTATATCTTTGCATATCCAAAGTATGATATTTTGAACTTAGTCATTTGAACCTCAAGTGACAACACTGGGTTGTCGCTGATCCTTTTTTTTTTTTGTTCTCCATGGTATTTTTAGGAGACTTCAAAAGAACCAATACACTTTTAATCCTGCTTCTACACAATATAATCTTAGGTGTAATATATGAGACAATCTTAGGTTTCTGAAGTGTTTTCCAAAAGAGATCCATATATTAAATAGCCAAATCTGGTCATAATTAGGCTATGTTTTATTATGATGAGTTTATAAAGGTCTCTGAATAGATATGTAACAAGAAGGCTTTACTATATCTCCAGGATTGCTATGGTTGAGGTGGGTCATTTTATTCAACAGCTATAAAAATCAGATAATATTCTTTCCATATTAACACTGCAGTTTCTGTTGTCTGTAGGAGAAAAAGACAAGGAAGGAAATGTTGAAACTCAGCTGTTTTTTTTAAGCAGCACCTGCTGTGGATTCCTGCCTCTTACCCACGGCTATAAATTTAGATGGATCAGAAGCCTCAGGTAAAAAAAAATAAAAATACTTGGCAGGATTCAGCAACCCCTTCTGATAGTAAAATAGGCAGCCTGATCAGGTTATCACAGTAAGATTAAAAAGAACCTTTAGCCATGAATTTGGAGATGAAAAGAAAACATTGGAAAACCGCCAGAGGGATCACATGGGGCCTTAAGTGAAATAATTTGAGAAACCACCAATACAGAGCAAGTCAACTAGTGAAAATATATTTTTAGTTTTATCGTGTCCATGCACATATGCACACACCCCAACCCTGACATGCCCTCTTGCTTAAGCAGTCAAGCGCTGTGTTTACATTATCATTTCAGTTTGCCAAATAAATGCTGAACAAACACGTTTGCTAACCAAAACAACTGCGAGCAGGGAGTTTTAGTTCTTTAAAGCATGGCATGAGCAGACAACAGCTGCACAAACCCTTCAGCAATCAGGAAGGATTTGATTGATAGCCACTCTTTCCTATATACAGTGTTCTCCCCTGGAATTTTAGTGATAGGTGTTGTAGAGCCCCAAATATTGCTCTGTTTCTGTGGTAACTAAAGTAGAGTGGATTAAATCTGAGGTAAGATCAAAACAGAACACAAAGTTTGGAAGAAGTCAGTGAGTTTTTGAGCAGCTAACTTTTTTTACTGGATTCCAATTCCAATTCTTACAAGAGTCATGTCTTTTTATTCCTCCTCATCAACTGTTGTGTGTAAAGTTTTATAATAAATATTTTAAAAATATCTAGTGGAAGGAAGGAAGGAGGGAGGGAGGGAGGGAAGGAAGGAAGGAAGGAAGGAAGGAAGGAAGGAAGGAAGGAAGGAAGGAAGGAAGGAAAGAATACCTGAAGATAGGCGTTACTCATCAAATTCAGGAGTTTGATGGCACCTTTTCTGACTAATAACTTTTATTAAAAAGCATAAGCTTTCCTACAAAGCTCACAAAAGCCTATACTTTTCAATAACATGTGTTAATTGGAAAAGATGCTACCAGATTCCTGATTTTTTTTTTTACCCTGTATACTAAACACAGTTCTCTAAAATGTCATAGAAGTTGTGCAGAGGTGGCATTCAGCAGGTTCTGACCAGTTCTGGAGAACCGGTAGCGGAAATTTTGAGTAAGTTTGGATAAACGGCAAATCCCACCTCTGACTGGAGATTTTACAGTATCCTTCCCCTGCCACGCCCACCAAGCGATGCCCACAGAACCGGTAGTAAAAAAATTTGAATCCCACCACTGAAGTTGTGGCAGATCTTGTATACCTTTCACATATTTATTTATAAACTCAGAGGAGGGAAAGAGACAAGCTTAACTAGGAGCAAGTCCCATTGATTCATTAGGGTTCATTCATTAGAATTGTACTGTCAAATTTTCCTGCATTTAATTTGTTACAGGATCATGTTATCTTAAATTCCATGTTGTTCTCAAACTGAGAAT
Source organism: Naja naja (assembly GCA_009733165.1). NCBI lineage: Eukaryota > Metazoa > Chordata > Lepidosauria > Squamata > Elapidae > Naja > Naja naja. The sequence continues at coordinate 72,377,376 of CM019150.1, forward strand.
GTCTACAAAATTCAAATGCAATAACAATATATGTAAAAAAAATACATATAGTAAAAAAAGTTATTTGATATAAACTACAAACAATTCTACACAAGATCCATTCTCAACACTCAAATTTGATCACGCTGAAATAACTATCAGTGTTCTATGTTCCGCTATTCAGTAAAATCTCAGTTTAATAAAGTATTAAAGGTAGGGGTGTCTGTTAAATCCAAATGTCTATTGGATCCAAAAATATATAATTCATGCCATATGGTCATTATTCAATTCATATAATTTACACAGATTATATGCATTACATCTACTATTTAGATTGCTTTGAGAGCAGCAGTCTTCTTTGGCTAGGATTTAGGGGAGCAATCCAAATTAAATTTTGTCCATTGCATCCAAAGTGTATCAAATGAGGTTCTGTAAAATTAAGGTTTGGCTGCACGATCCTTCTCTTATTGTTCTCCTCTTCCTTGACTTCCAACCCTCATGAGAAATTCTTTCTGTGGGGATTTTTTGGACCAGAAAATGGATATAGCAGCATTCACAGAGTGCAGTGGTATGATTCAAATTCTTTTACTACTGGTTCTGTGGGCATACCTTGGTGGGCATGGCAGGGGAAGGATACTGTAAAATCTCCAGTCAGAGGTGGTATTTGCCGGTTCTCTGAACTACTAAAAATTTTCACTACCAGTTCTCCAGAACTGGTCAGAACCTGCTGAATGCCACCTCTGACAGAGTAGGATGAGAATCAGCAAGATGGCAGAAAGAGCACTAGGGTTTAAATACTATCCCTTCCATCATAATGCTCCATCTATTTTCTTACCAATTTTTGACCACATGGATGCTGCTTCACGAGCAGCTAGTAAAGCTATAGAATAATGGAGAATGGCATATCCAAACAACCACACTCCACTATTTTGCAAAGATACAGCAAGTGCAAAAAAAGTACACTCAGCAGAAATTCTGAAATAACTTGACAATGAGCATAAGAAAGTCAAGTCCAAACATACACACAGGCTTCTTTCAAAGGCAAAAAAATTTAAAACCTTTCAGAAAATAAATGCACTTATTCAATTATTTCTTTGAAAATAAAGTAGGTAAATATGGATGGAATCCGTCTTCTGCAAGCTAGAATCTCACACGACAAGCCCAAGGCCATGCCCCATATTCTGCCAATCAGCATGGGACCTGCTCTCTTTGAGGGTCTCATGAGGAAAAGTGGCAGACCTCAACCCTCAGACAAAGGTGCATTTCACAGACCTTTCTTCTTTAATTAGGATGGGTCAAACAACTTGTTAATTTATGACTTGGTTCAGACTTAAACAAACACCCCTGAATGGAGCACCGAAACCAAACAAAGTGAGAGTTTAGCAAACGTTTGAGCATGTGCCAGGAGCAATGAAGGGGAAAATGTTCACACCACAGGCTACAGTACAATACACCTGTCCAAATAGAAAGAAAATGAAATGAAATGAAAGCCAGGCTTGTTTGATAATCACCTAACCCCCTTGGAGAGTTTCTATATATTCTTTTATAAATTACAGCCAAGACATCTGAAAGAATAGACGCCTCTTTCAATGCACCCAAGAGGGACATACAGATCTGTGTAACTGCACAGCTCACGTTTATGTGATATTATTTCAGCAGATAAATATAGAATATAAACAGAATCTCTACATATGTTGGCAAACTGCTGTTGTTGTTCAACACAAGGCTTTTTGCAAATTAGCAACAAAATAATATCTCTGCTCTGGATAATTCACAAATGCAGGTAGTCCTTGACTTATGATCATATCTGAGATCAAAATTTCCATTGCTAAGCAAAGCAGCTGCTAAATGAGCTTTATCCCTGCCGTTGTTATGCAGTCATTAAGTGAATCTGGCTTCTCCCATTGACTTTGCTTGTTGTAAGTTGGCTGGGAGGGTTACAAATGGTGATTACATGGCCCCATGACAGTGCGACTGTCATAAATACATGCCAGTTGCCTGAATTTTGATCATGTGACCATGGGGATGCTGCAACAATTGTAATTGTGAAAAATGATCATAAATCTTTTTTTTCAGTGTCATTGTAACTTCAAACAATCACCAAATGAAAGATTGCAAGCAGAGGATTACCTGTATATGACATGGGGATACATGCTAGATAAACATGGGAATAGAGAGTCTTTGGATATAGACAGTGATTCTATAACCAGTTACTAAGAGTTATTACTTATTATGATATAAGGGATCGACTTTAAGCAGTGAATGAAAGTTATTTCCGAATAGCATGCTAGATTTATGGCCACTTGTTTTTGAACTGTAGATTAACTTGATTTGCTCCTCATGTCTCTTTTCATTTCTTTTAAATCTTTTATCATCATATTCAAATTAGAGAGCCAGTTGGTCTAGTGGTTAAGGAACCTGGCTAGAAAGTGGGAGACTATGAGTTCAATTCCCACCTTAGCCATGAAAGCCAGCTGACTTTGGGCCCAATCACACTCTACCAGCCCAAATCACCTCACAGGGTTGCTGTTGTGGGGAAAATAGGAGGAGGAGGGTTTATGACAATTTGCTACGGCCAACTCACTATGACCAAATTGCCACATCCAACTCACCATGACTAACTTGCCACAGCCAACTTGCCATGGCCAACTCACTGCAGAACAACTTGCCATGGCCATCTCATCACAGGACAGCTGGCTGCAGGACAAAAGTTAACTAACATCAAAGAAATTGTGGAATAGAATCATTAAAGAAAGGATGCAAAAGGAAGGACAGAATGAAATGTGAAAGGCAAAAATTAAAATAATTTTTATTTATTTTAAATAATTAAATAGAATTGTTACATTGTCCCACAGCGAGTTGTTCTGTGGTGAGTTGCTTGCAATGCGTTGGCCATGGTGAGTTGGCCATGGTGAGTTGGCTACAGCAAGTTGGCTGTGGCAAGTTGTTCCATTCCTGGAGGAGAAAGGTATATTCAAGGAAGAGAAGGAAGGTGTGTTGGATATGCCTTGCTTATTTGTAAAAATAATAAAGGTCAGATACCAATAAATAAATATGTTTGTGTATCTTAAAATATTACTCCATGCATATGATGAATAATCAAATATTTGCTTCATCATAGACATAACTCTCTTAGACTTTAATGTCTGCAAGATTATGATTTTAATCTGAGTTGTTTTGCTCAGTCCCAATGCCAGAAGAAAAGTAATCACAAAATATTGGTCTCTTCTGGCCGAGAACTCTAGGCATGGGCAATGTGAGATAGTGATTTTTAGATACAAATGTTTGCATACATTTTGTCTTTTCTAATAAACATCAGATATGAAATTAACATGCTGATTAGGGGGGGGATGAATTACTTTCTTCATGATGTAATTCTGAGCAAAGGTTTATTTGAAAAACAGTTGTAGAACCTAAGCAGTGGATTAATTAGCAATGAAGGCACATGTTAAAATTGTAAAATCATGCACATTTGATCATGTACAGAATTTACATCCCTCATTGCTGAGTTATTCTAGCATGTTAGCGCATGTCAACAATTGAAGAAATGGGTGAATTTGTACGTGAGGCAAATCTAATTGCCAACAAGAAAGATTTTTTAGATTAACCTTTGGAGCAAGTTGCCAGATAGAGTAGGATTATCAATTAAAAATAAAATGGTTATTTCCTTTTAACTGCTAAAAAAATAAGACACTTTAAATTTTCCAAATAATTGGTGTGTGTGTGTATGTTTAAAAAAGGAGGAGAAACTAAATACCAAACCATAAAAACAATCAACAAATATAATCTTTATAGTTGATTTTGATCTTGTTATGACTTATACAGTACTTCCAAGTCAATTTCTGCTTTTTAGTTAAACAACAGTATTTATACTATGAACAATTGAGAACATTTGTGCAGATACAAGTATTTTTTTTACGGCAAAAGAAATGCCATTCACAAATAGAGTAGAGTCTTCAGGCCAAAGATGGGAATTCTAGGGTCATGCCACAGGGCAATATGATTTTAGTTTCACTCTTGGCCCTTGAGATAATTTATGGCCTCTTTCTTTATATGGCTTTAAGCCCTAATTCATGGATGGACTTTTATGGTGACTCTGATGGTATGTTTCTTGTTGCCCTGAACCCACCAGGAGGTCAGAGAGCAACTTAAGATCTCTTCCAAGCCTGTGAAATCATGAACAGCTTAGAAATTAATGGAATTCCACAAAGAAACATCCCTGCTTGTGTTTTGCCCAGTGAAGGTTGCTGATGGGGAGAAAAATCTATCTTTCTCATTAGGTCCGTGAATGAACCACAGATTAGATGTTGCATCATATGCTCTCTCAGGGTTCTGAAAGTCTTGTCATCTGGGGTTATGAAAGCTTTTCCTCATGTTTAGACCTTACCATTTAGCAGTGGCTATCTCAGGGCTCTGGGAGTTACCCCCATTCAAATCATGAGTTTCTAGCTGGATTTTCAAACTAAAAGAAGATTTATTAGGAGAAAACTTGCCGGTGCTGCCTGGGTGTAGCCGACTCTGAGACACATAATTCATTGTCACCCTTGGCCCTGGGTGTATCATAATTCATATTCTCCAATGGGACACATCCATAGCCATGAGTCATCAATCATACTCTCCAGTTAGAATTTTGCACGGCAGAAACCTCAGTCGCCTAGAAACTATCTTTGAAAACATTTATGGAATGCAAGCTGGCCACTGCTTCCCCCTCCTTTTCTGTTGACAACTCTAAAAGACCACAGAAATATTTTATGAGTTGACAGGCTAATTGCAGTCCAGTCTCATTCAGTATCAAGGCTGATTCTAACCATTAAAACAAAGATAGCAAAATAAATACTAAACCCTTTGGCTTTAACTAGAAAGGTAACGTTTCCCCTTTCCAGTCTTGTCCAACTCTCTGTTTTTTTAGCCAAGGGAGCCAGCATTGTCCAAAGACATTTCTGTGGTCATATTGCCTACATGTCTATAAGCCACAGTGCCCAGAACGCTGCTACCTTCCCACCGAAGTGATACCGACTTATATACTCACACTTGCATGCTTTTAAACTGACCAGGATTGAGGGCAAGTAATGGGAGCTCACCTTGTTGTGTAGTGCTCAGGTCTCGAATCCAGGCTGTCAAGTTCAGTGTCTTTTAATGCTGAGCTGCCACACCCCTTTGGCTTTAATAAATGGATATGACATCGCAGTGGCAATAGTGTTTAGTAATTATTTTGCCATCTTCATTTTTAATGGTTTGTATTAATCATGATTTTAAAAAGCATTCAGCATATTATTTGAATATGATGTCCAAGAATATGATGTCCAAGATGGCGATTAGCAGCTAGCGATGGTCTCTCCCGTGGAGGTAGCCAGCTTCTCTGTCCCTGGGGGCGTTTGGAGGCTTGTATTCCCCCTGAAAACTCACGAAACTCCCAGCGGAACATCCAAGGAGTCAGGTGGGGCCGGAACGATCCAGCCCCATCGGGAGAGTCGCACGTGTTAAAGGCGACGATCTCCGGCGTGGGCATGTGGCTGGAATGATGGGGGTGAAATTACGGGCGCTGCCCCAGAAGCAGCGACTTCGCCAGCAACCAGCCCACTCTCAGAGGCCTCCGGAAGCAGCGGGCGGGCGTTTTGGTGTCCGCAGCTGCTATAACATCTATAATGAACTTGTGTTTCATTCTGGCCCTGGAGTCACTGGGAGCAGTGCCAGAGGCCTTAGCGGTTGGAACCAATTGCGGGCCTGGCGAATTACATCTTGGCTGGGGGGTTGGTTGAAGGTCACGGCCCTGGCTACGATGGCTGTACCCCCCCCAGCTGGGGTGGACAGGATATGGCTTTTGTTGGCTGGGACCCTGCTCTGGTGGCGACGGTGGCAATGGCGGTCATGGCGGCGGTGTGGACCCAAGGCCAGTGTGGTTGCCGGAACCAGGCGTGGATGTTGGAGGTGAGCCCGGAGGCTGCCCCTGGCCGGGAGGTAGGCACCGATGAAGATAAGGGCAGCTGCACCGTTGGATGCTGCCCCCGGTTGATCTTCTCCCTTTGCCTCTTTAATTCTGACTCCTTGAACGTCTGGGATGAATGACTGGGTTGTTGGCGCCACAAGGGTTTATTGGCGCCAATTGATGTGATGCCGAGGGGCAAGAAGACTCTCCCTGTTTCCATCTGGGATGTGAACTATCGGATGGTTTTATCCATCTGCCATCCAGAACTCTTGTCTCCTCCGTGCTGTGGGGGTTACCTCTCCCGCCCTCATTAGTCTTCATTGGCGAGGGTGATGGAACTTTGTTGGCTCACCCACCCACTGTTGTGAGAGAACAATGGGATGGGTTGTACCACCTCCTCCCCAGCGCAACTTCAACTGCGGTGCAACATCTCTTTTAATCACTGGGGGCCACGAGCGGTGAGAGAGCAGTGGCCAGCCTTAGACGCTCGACCAACAGCCCCCTGGAATGCTGTGAGAGGGCATCCAGGGTTTTTGAATTATGCCAACTCACTGAGGCAACTCAGTGGTTTTTGAATTATGCCAATGGTTAGACTATAAGATTTTTATAAGGACATACCACTTACATCTAGGGCCGCTCCTCCCTTTGTTGATGGGACATGTACCAACATATGCGGACTTTTCGGGCAGCTGAATTGTGGGCTCTGAGGAATTCTCCCCTCTCTTGGGTTTGGCCCACTGGTTTATCATCAGCCTATCTCGAGGACGGATTCTGGAATCCGGAGAGATGGCATGACGCAGGAAAGGGTAGGGGCCGGGGCTGCGGGGGGGTAAGGAAAAAGGACCCAGGGCTTCTCTGTTAAAATTTTTATTTCGGTTTCTTAGGGGGTTAGGGAAGGGTGGGAGGGTGGGGTCTTATTACAGGAGTTCAGTGTAGCCTGAAACAGGGCCGTGGTTGGGGGGTGCATGAGAGGGCCTGTGGGACTCCGGGCAGAATAGTGGGGGCCATGATCCCCAGGTTGGTTGGAATGGGTAGGAGCCGACGAGGCAGGGGGCCATATCATGTTAGGGGAGCGCGCCCCCGCTATGTCCAAGCTGTGGCGCACTCCGACCCCTTAGCCTCTTCTCATCCCCTGGGGGTTTTGGGATCCAGGACCCCTGGGCTCAGACTGGTGTACTTTAATGCCAGGTCCATGGTTAATAAGGCACCACTCCTCCGTGATGTGATTGAGGAGGAGGCCGCGGACCTGGCTTGTATCACCGAGACCTGGTTGGGGCCGGAGGGTGGAGTCCCTCTGGTTGACATCTGCCCCCAGGTTTTTGGGTGTTGCACCAGTCACGACCCCAGGGAAGGGTGGGGTGGGGTGGCTATTGTCATTCGGGAGACCCTGTTTCCAAGGGAGGTCCCTGCCCCAGAGATAGGCGGGTGTGAATCCCTCCTCCTGAGGTGTGGGCCTGCAGGTCGGATGGGCGTGCTGCTTACATACCTGTCCTCCAGCTATGTCTCAGCTGCCCTGCCTGGGCTTCTTGATGCCATCTCGGGGTGGCGGTGGAGTTTCCAGAGCTTATAGTTCTGGGTGACTTCAACCTGCCTTCCTTGGGACTGGCGTCGGGTTTGGCCCAGAAGTTCATGGCCTCCATGGAGGCCATGGGCCTGACCCAGATAATTGATGGCCCGACTCATGAGGGGGGTAACATGCTCGACCTGGTTTTTGTCTCGGAGCAGTGGCAGAGTGGTCTGGGGGGTGGTGACATAGTTACCCACCCCATTTCATGGTCAGACCACTATCTCCTGCGGCTGGTCTTCCATCAAGCTGCCCCACACTGCTGGGATGAGGAGCCACTTAGATGGTTCCGCCCCAGGCACCTGATGGACCCTGAGAGGTTCCAGGCAGAGCTGGGTTTTTTCCCTGCATCCCTTACCCACAGCCCTGCTGAGGTCCTTGTGGCTACCTGGCAACAGTCGGCTGTGAGGGCTCTTGACAGGGTTGTCCCCATGCGTCCCCTTACTCGACACAGATCCCGGTCAGCTCCCTGGTATACCGAGGGGCTCTGGGAGATGAAGCGTCACAGGAGGGGACTAGAGAGCAGGTGGAGGGTGACCCGTTCTGGATCTGACCGAGCCCAGCTAAGAGCCCATATTAGGACTTACCTGGTGGCGGTGAGGGCGGCGAGAAGATCTTATTTCTCTGCCCTCATAGCATCCGCAGATAACCGCCCGGTCGCCCTGTTTGGGGTCCCTCGCTCCCTCCTCCAGCTGCGGGGGGGGGTGGCAGACCCTTTGCGGGGCAGAGCTGAGGAATTTGGCCAGTATCTGCAGGATAAAATTGCTCAGATCCGGGAAGGGTTGCTTCGGACTTGCAGTGGCCTGAGGATGGGGATGCAGTGGTTTGGCCAATGTTATCTGGACTGAGTTCGATCCTGTTTCTGAGGATGAAGTGGACAGGATTATCGCGGCTGAGCTCCACCACATGTTTATTGGACCCGTGCCCTTCCTGGTTGGTTTATGCCTCCAGGGAGGTCACGTGAGGCTGGCTCGGGCAGTGGTCAACGCTTCATTAAGGGAGGGCTGTTCCTGCCACTTTGAAAGAGGCAGTGGTGAGGCCCCTTCTGAAGAAGCCTGCCCTTGACCCAGCCGCGTTGAACAACTTTCGTCGGTCTCCAACCTTCGCTTTTAGCGAAGGTTGTTGAGAGTGTGGTGGCCCAGCAATTGCCACTTTTCCTGGAGGAAGCGGACTACCTGGATCCGTACCAATCGGGCTTCCGGCCCGGTACAGCATGGAGACAGCATTGGTCGTGCTGATTGATGATCTCTCTAGGCTCGGGACAGGGGTTTTTCCTCTGTCCTGGTCCTGTTAGATCTCTCAGCGGCTTTCGATACCATCGACCATGGTATCCTGTTGCAGCGTCTCGGGGTTGGGAGTGGGAGGCACTGTTTTACGTGGTTCTCCTCCTTCCTTTGGGACGTTCGCAAACAGTGTTGGCAGGGGGGGCAGAGGTCGACTCCACTTGTGGGGTGCCCCAGGGCTCGGTCCTCTCGACCCTCCTGTTCAACATTTATATGAAGCCGCTGGGTGAGATCATCCGTGGCTTTGGGGTGAGTTATCATCAGTATGCTGATGATACGCAGTTATACATCTCTACCCCAGGCCACATCAGTGATGCTGTCTCCGTGATGTCCCGTTGTCTGGAGGCGGTACGGATCTGGATGGACAGGAACATGCTTCGATTCAATCCAGCCAAGACAGAGTGGCTGTGCATACCAACATCTCGGTCCAGTTTGGATGTTCCATCTTTGGTCATGGGGAGGAGGTGTTGCCCCCGTGGACAGGGCACGGAACCTGGGGTCCTCCTGGACTCACGGCTCAAATTGGAGGAGCAGGTGGGGCCGTGGCCAGGGGGCCTTTGCCCAGATCCGGCTGGTTCGCCAGTTACGCCCATTCCTGGACCGAGATGCCCTGCGCAGTCACTCAGGCTTGTTATTTCCCGACTCGACTACTGTAACGCTCTCTACTAGGACTGCCCTTGCGTACCACTCGAGGCTTCAGCTGGTGCAGAATGCAGTCGCTGGGTAGTGATGGGAGCTTCCCAATACTCCCATGTTACACCCTCCTGCCGACCTGCATTGGCTTCCAGTTGCCCTCGGGTGAGATTCAAGGTTCTGGTATTAACATTCAAAGTCCAGCATGGCATGGGTCCAGGTTATTTATGAGAACGGCTCCTCCCAACATCAAATACTAACTGCCCTGTACGGGCTCACAGACGGGTCTCCTCGGGTGCCATCTGCACTCAATGTTGCTTGGCGGCACCGGGAGGGCCTACTCTGTGGCGGCTCCCACTCTGTGGAATCTTCTTCCGCTGGAGCTCCGCCTGGCCCCCGATCTTCACACCTTCCGCCACGATTTGAAGACTTGGCTCTTTTTACAATCTGGGCTGTGCTGATTCTCTGGGGTTGGTCCTATTTTAACTATGGGTTTTAATTTTCAATTCAGCTTAACTTGTTTAATATACTTTTAATTAATTTATTTATTGTTGTATTTTTAGCTGTGAGCCACCCCGAGTCCTTTTTGGAGAGGGGGCGGCATATAAGTCAAATAAATAAATAAATAAATAAAATATTTCTCATATAGTTAAAGCATGTCCTGATAGTGTCCATTCTCTCCTTATATTCCCATTTCTCAATATGACAACAGTGAGAAAGCAGGTGCATATTGTAGGTGTGCAGGTTTGATTCTCACATCTTCATGCAGTGCATGAAGTCTTTGAGATGAGGCATTCAAAATCCCCATCTTTTTCACCTACTTGAAGGCACACATAAGATGATCAGAAAAAGGAAGCACTCCCTCTGCATCTAGGCACTGAACATTTACCTGTATATATCTTTCCATACATACATACATCCTGGATATCTCTATTGACATAGTTGTACTGGCATATTGGGTGGAGTTAGTACACGGACTTTCTGAACTCAACTGAACTCAACTTTATTGCTTTTTCATCTGCTTTTATTGTATTAAAAGCCAACTCTCCTTCAAGTCCAACTTGATTCCTGGTGACTTTGTGATCATGTCTTGGTAGTTTTCTTCCAACAATACAGATTTACCATTACCTTCTTCCTTGATTTTCAGCCCAGCTTAGAGCCTTGGTGTTTTCTGGTGGTATCTAAATGCCAACCAATTGTCTGAGTTAGCCAAAATGCTTTTGCAAATAATTAGATGCTCATAATGTTCCTTCTCCTCTTCCTCTTCCTCCTCCTCCGCTTAGGTATCATTTTAGAATGGTTTTACATACAATATGCTTTAGAATTTGCTTTCAAAAGTTCTGTATTGATATGGTGTAAATAATAGTAGATAAATAAAATATGCTCCAATGTCTATACAGTAGCAGCTACCATTAGAATAGGTGTACCCAATCATGTCATTTGTGTAACTGAAAGTGTTTCCCTTTCACTATTGGTTCCTCTTATTTGGAAGTGGCTTTCAGTACAACATTTAAAATGCAAGAGCATAGATAATAAATAAAGGAAGAAATAAAAATCAGACTGCTAATATCCAATCTGCTCTTTTGCTTTTCTATATCTTGGTACTATAGCTTACAATTTGAGTAAGATTTCCCCAACAGAAAAAAGGCAATGTTCATACGGGTCACTCTACAAAACAGTTGTCCCACTTTCAGGTATAAGCTTATTATGATATGGGAATTTATTTAAATTTGGGTTATTTATTTATAAGATTGGCTAACTTTCTCCATTCCAAAGCAGTCTGAATGGTGCCCAAGATATAAACATAATACCAAAAGATTATGACATGGTTGCACATAAGCAATTTCCAAAGCCTTTTGAAAGACTCATCAACCTTAGTCAAGTTCTTCCAAAGGAAGGGAGTCCTCACAGAGATCATTCACTATCACATATTCTCCTCATGGTAAGAATGGAATTCAGCCAATACGTCCTGGTCATGCAGATGGGAAGGACAGAATTGACCTAGAAAAGGCAGTCTCTTAGGTACTCAGGCCCCAAGCCATTAAGTAAATTTGCTAAATGAGTTGAAGTTTTACAGAAGGGAGTCAAACTTGTAATAAGGCAGAATTTCCAGAGAGAGGGAGAGGGGGGAAGAGAGGGGGGAAGGGAGAGGGAGAGACAGACAGACAGACAGACAGAGACAGAGAGGGTGGGGTGCACCCAATAGGATAGTTTGTTTCCTGGAGTTCTGAGTGTTCCATCACAGGATATTTTCAAACAAAGGTTATAAAGCCACTTGTTTGGAATGGTCTAAGGATTCCTACTCAGGGCAAATTGTTGGAGTAGATCCCTGCCATTTCTGACACCTTCAGGCAGCTGGGTATGTGAAAGATTGGATTTGAAAGTTAATTTATGTTTCTCAAAGGGTGATCACAATGCTATAAGCCTTGGGGGAAAACAATACTTCCCCCCCCACCTTTTAAAAGAAGCCATCTCCCAACCCAGCTGTATTTGGCAATTTTGCTCAGTGTTCAAGTCTTCCTTTTTGGAAGAAGGTGTTGGAGAAAATGATGGGGAATCAGCCACAGAGATTCCAAAATGGAGAGGATCATCTGGATCCCTTCCATGTTGGCCCAGATGTGGGACATAAGCAGCCCTAATTGCTTTGATGGATGGCCTTCATTAAAGCTTTAAGGTGGGATTGTGCTCTTCTTGGTCCTGTTAAAATCCTGGCAGGTTTTGATACCATTGGGTTACCAATCGTAATAGATTCCCTGCTTGAAAATGGGAAGAATCACTTTACAGTGGCTTCATCCCTACTTTATCTGACAGTTTCGATTAGTAATAATGGGAGAGAGGCAACACAGACATGACTCTATCCCCACTGCTACTAAATGTATATATGGAGCCACAGGGACAAATTATTGATCAGTTTTGGGTGATGTATCATCACCTTCTGGCCAAGTTTGAGTTGCTATGGAGATCTTGACTTAGTGTCCAGAAGCTACAAAGATGAACAAAAACAAGCTTAAGCTAAATACCAGCAAAACATTTTGCCCAAAAACATCTAGACTAATTGATAGCCCAAGTGATTGTTCTGGATTGGGACTGTGGAGGAGATTCACAACTTGGGAAATCATACTCATAGACTTCATAGACTCATGATGACTCTTAATGGAAGCCATGATTAGATGGTGTTTTTGCCTAACTCAGGATGGTGCAGCAGTTGGAAGTGTATCTGGACCGCGAATCCTTGATGACAGTGACACATTTATTCATTATGGCATGAATAAAATGCTACTTTTGAAGAACATCTGAAAATTATAGTTGGGTATAAAAGGCAGTAGTCAGAATGCTGGCACATGTGACTGTTATTTTACTACAACACAATTTTTCAGCTATAGCAGTGGCTACTAGTGGGCTAATTCAAAGTGCTGTTTATTACCTATAAAGCCCCATTTGATATGGCTCCTTATTCTGGTTTTTGTTTAGTGTATTGGGTAAACGGACAAAATGATTTTTTTTCAGTAACTACACTGAAGCCAATCATGGTTTAATCTGCTGAATGAACATTGCCAAAAGCAAGGGCTAGAGCCTAGGCCCCTTTCTATCCATCAACAGAACTAACCCTGGAAGATCACCATAACCCTGTGCTCCTATATCCAAGCTCCTGAGCTGGTCCAGAAATATACTATAATCCATATTATCAAAGCCCACTGAAATCATGAAGATCAGGATGGGTGCACATCCTTGTTCTGTCATATGTTATCAGCAAGCATGACAAAAATTCAAGGTATTAGTCATCACATATAAAGTCCTTTATGGCTTGGGTCCGGGGTACTTGCGGGAGCATCTCCTGCCAGCGTCGACCTCCAATTGCCCTGTATGCTCCCACAGGCAGGGCCTCCTGGGGGTGCTGTCGACCAGACACTGTCGATTGGCAGCACCCAGGGGTAGGGCCTTCTCTGTGGGAGCACCCACCCTGTGGAATCAGCTCCCCTTGGAGCTCTGGCTGGCCCCTGACCTCCGTTCCTTTCGCCGCGACCTAAAGACTTGGTTGTTTCAACAGGCCAGCCTGGACTGAATGGGGTGGGGGTGGGGTTTTTTTAATCAATTTTTAGTTTTAATCAGGTTTTAAATTTTATTGGGCTTAGTTTAGTTTAATTCTATTTTAATATTTGTATTCTTGTTTTTATTGTAAGCTGCCCTGAGTCCCTCGGGAGAGAGGGCGGCCTATAATTCCAATAAAATAAAATAAATAAATAAATACTATCCTGGTTCTGTGCCAAGGTCTGAAACCTCAAGTCCCAAAAAAAGCCAATTAAGGGAAAATGAATTCATTTAATCACTAAGGTGTTAGCTTAACAACCATGATGTTTGTTTAATGACCAATGTAAAAATCAGTCATAACATCAAATCCAGGCACATGATGCCTCAACTTGCAACCGCAATGACTTTATGATCATAATTTTGGACTCAATTGTAGTTGTAGGTTGTAGATCAAGAATTACCTGTGCTGGTTCTAGGAACAATTTTCTCTTCAATTTAGGAATGATAGGAGGATATCTTCCTTTGGAAAGATTAAGCTGATAAAATTTAGGATTCTGTTTGGGCAACACAAAGTATAAAATATAAAGGTAAAAATGAAAGTTTAATGAAGAACATTTTTTTCCCTTAATGAAAAACTTTTGAAGTAGAATGTATCCAAAGCAACCATGTGCTGGGTGTAAATAAAATTGTTTTATTCAGAGCAGAGGAGTATGCTGTGAACAGGCAACTAATTCTTTTCATTTAAAAAGTAATAAGCATGACAAAAGAGTGCTAGGAAAATAAGCATGTGGGAGTTCAACGTAAAAGCAATAATGTGGCATTTATTTTGTGATTGATGTGCTGTGAAGAAAGTAGTGTTAGGTTGCATGACTTTGCCTTTTGATTTGTGAAGGTGCTTAAGTGTACCAAAACAGTTAGTCTCTATTAAAGTGTGAGTCACCCAAAAACCTATGTCAGTAAAAATACAGTGCCATGATAATATACGATAGTGTCCAGGTGAGAATGAATAGCAACCACTAGAGATGAATAGGCTTAACCAAGGGCAGAATTTACTCATGCAAACTGCATTTTTTTCCTCCCTACCAACTGGTAATAGATGATCTAGAACCAGAAAGCCTGCAGCACTGAACCATTTAACAGAACAAATTATGGTTTCTTCTTTTTAAAGCTTTGATTTAAAAAGGCCAATCAAAAGAATCCTGTCTTTGAAACTCAGCTATTCAAGCATCCTCTGCGTGAAATATCTAGCCAACTAGCATAGACATTGTTCTCACTCAGGGTCTTTAGCTATGGCTTCCACAGAAACCAGTCTCCTGTGGACTCTTCTCAAAAAAAATCAGATGATCTATTGATGTGTCTCAGTTGAACACCAGGTAGTCATTGGTTTTAGCTTAATGTTTCAAGAAGAAACCATATATTGTGATCCAATGACATTTTATTACAATGAACTTTGGCTACAAAGATCCCAGGGGATGGCTTTCAGAAATGATTTTTTTTTGTCATATTGTGGGTTTTTTTTTACCTAGGATTTAAAATGGCTAACAAAATTAAAACCTGCCTATGTTAAGAAATAGATTGAACAAAAAGTCAATTCTTCTTTCTATATCTAATATGAACAACTACTCATGTAAGAATCACAAGAAACACACTGGATTCTTATCCAATGATTTCACTAACCCACCTGCCCTCAGGCTGGTTGTCAGGCTGGCTAGGAATTTGGGAAAATGTAGTTCCAACACATCTCCATGTAGAAGGTAAGGAAAATTTCTGTGAAAGAAACAGCAGTGATGCATTTAAATAATTTTATGCTACGTGTAAGAGTTAACAAACGTCTGGAGCCAGGGAGAAATATAGAATTTGAAAGTTTGTTGCAGATACTTTCTCAAAATCCAATTAAGTCCAAATAAGTCCAAATAAGCCCAAATAAACCTAAAATGGATGTCCTGGTGGTCTCCCATTCACAAAAAGTAAAATCTTAAGGATCTTTCCTGTGATTTCTACTAGCTATCACCTTACTTACCGTAGTGGTCACCTCCAAAAGACACAGTCATGATTGGATCCTTCCGTCCCTCTTCTCAGACAGCCAGTCCACCTAGGCCAGACATACACACACACAATCCCTTGTAGAATTTGTGAGGCTTTAATTAAGATAATAATCCTCTTCAGCCAGAGTTGATGAATTGTGAAATTGCTACCAGATCAAGAACAGAGCCACTTCTGAACTCTGCCCTCAACTGAGATTGTCATCTCTCTTATGGCAGTATACAGTTCACAGCCCAGAATGCCACAGCAGTTCTCCCATTCAGAACAACCCTGTTTCTCCCAGTCCTTTTCTTCCCACCTAAGCGGTGTGGTGGTTCAATGGCTAAGTGATGCCTGAGATTGTCTCTGCTCCAGCGGTTTGAGTTCTATCACCGCATGGCAGGGTAAGCTCCTGTCACTTGCCTCAGCTTCTGCCGCTAGCAGTCTGAAAGCATGCTACAGGCAGGTAGATAAATAGGTACCACTTCAATAGGAAGTATGGTGGTGTTTCATGCTGGCAGTTGGACTCCTGCTGATGCTGGACTTGCTTGAATGCAACACCCAACTGCGAGGCCACATTGGTGGTGAGAGAAGGGCCTGATGATGCTACAGGACACCGCTTGTCTTTCTGGTGCGTAGCTAGTTCATCCCTCGTGGTGCACTCTGAATGAACACATTAGCATGAACTAAATGGACTAGCACACTTTGGCACTAAATAACTGTGATGTACTAACATTGCAGTTTCTGGATAATTGTACCATTGCCGTATGCTACATAAATAATATACTTTTCCACCTTTTTCCCCCATCCGTCTTTCGAGGGTTGCCTCTTCCTTTCTTTCCCCCTTTGAGCTATCTCCATCTCCCTCAGACCTCCTTCTCCTCAGAGTTCAAGAAGGGGGAATTCCAGCCACCAGTCAATCAGGGAGTGCTAGGTAACTGGCCTATGAAAAATAAATGGTTTGCAGTCGATCACAGAGGTTCTTATCAGCATGGAAGGGCCTGAGTAGTGCAGAGAGAAGAGAAGCACCACCAGCAGCTCTAAGTCTTGGTGTAATTTAAAAGATGAAAAGGCTGCTGCTGAAGCAGGGATACATTACCTTTAGCTTTTTCCCTTTGCAGATGGGCTCATTTTCAAATGCATCATCAAGGTACATCTGTCTGCCATTTTGTTTTCTACTGGAATGAATATGGAGCCCATATATATTCCCATACCAGAAATATTGTTTTAGGTTTAAAAAAAAGATTTTCCCCTCACCTTTTGCAAATTTATAGGAAGAGGTAAAAAAAACCTCACTTCTTTGCACTTTAATTCCCAGCTGTTGGGTTTTAATTGTTCTACTGAGTACTTAAGTACGTGTTTCTTTCCAAGCCATGCTTCTTGGCAATTTTTTTTCTGTGAATTCTTGGGAAAGCCTGCAGAAGATAAACACCCAAGAGTCAAAAGGGAATACTAATAATCAAGTAACATGTTGAAACACAGGGCGGGAAAACCCAAACCAAAACAAGCAAGTATAAGGAACTTGGAGGAGGGAGCACTCCTACATTTCTGATCCTGGTACTAATACGTGACATTTGTGCAAGATCAGGAATAACTGTGATAAAGATGTGTGAACCAATTAGCAAAACTGAGATTTAGAATTCCAATAGATAACAACAGCAAGCTGCACTTCAGGAATCTGCAGCAATTAAGAGGAGGTCGGAACCAGATGAGCAATGGAATGATAGGAAAATTTTGCTATTCCCTCTCTTACAGTAGTTACATAGTGGAGAAAAGGAATTGCTTCAATTCTTTGCATCTGCTAGGCAACATCCCAAAGCTTGTGTTGCAAGGAATATCCAACGGCTTCAGTTCCAAGCCGGAAGAAAGGCACTGGAGATAAAATGGAAGCTGGAGGCTGATTGGAAAGCAAGGTTTATTGATGAAGCAGAACCACCAACCACATGTGATTCTGGGCAGCTGACAAAATGGAGTTGAGGGGGGTGTTAATACCTTATTTGGGCTTTGTATTTGAGCTTCCTGTTTCTGTGCAAGAACATGTCCTTCAATATTCTGTTGGCTCTTGTCAATTCCTATGGGGTCATGTAGGGGTCATAGTTGGCTCTATAGGCAAAAGAGGAAATTCAAATCCTAGGTGTTTGTCTGGGCTAATCTGGTCAACCTCTGGCTTACTGTTTATCTGAGCTCCCAGGTGAAGTTTGGACTGCTCTGGGATGGTGCAATGAAGGGGCTTTGGACTGCTCTGGGCTGCTTCTAAATCCTACCATTCTGCCTTTGTTTCAAAATATCCTGTCTTGAATGGATTACCAAATGTGCATTTCTAAAAGGTGGCCTCCTCAGTTTCTGCTTGGGGGCAGGAAGCCTGCGGCTGCTTCCTGCCTCTAAAAAACAGGTTTCTCCATTTCTCATTTAGGGAAATATAATATTCTGCCTTTTTTTTTTTACTATTCCTCATTTTTCTAGGAGAGGGGGGCTTCCCACACTTGGAAATGTATTTAACAATAGCATTAAGGTGAATGAAACAGAAAATAAAGCTTTCAGGTCTTCAGTCCATGAAAAACAAATAATCGGGAAAGATTCTCATAATGTAATCTAGAGCACACCTGATGCATGCAATGTATCTCATTAAAGATGCCTTCAGATGGCAAATTTGGAATTCTGGAAAGCAATTTCTGGGCAGGACAGACATCAGTGGATTTGTTGCAGTAACTTGATTTGGTCTGTCAAGGATTA
Source organism: Naja naja (assembly GCA_009733165.1). Lineage (NCBI taxonomy): Eukaryota > Metazoa > Chordata > Lepidosauria > Squamata > Elapidae > Naja > Naja naja. The sequence continues at coordinate 72,395,545 of CM019150.1, forward strand.
ATATTAATTTTTAGTATAGCAAAGTCTTGTGATTGTAACTTAATCTGCGTTTTTGAGCTTGGTTTTTTATTTGGACTTCATTTATTCTGTGGCTCACCTAGGTAGCATCCTGAGTGTTGTTATTTTAGTTAAGTGAGGTTTATTGACAAGTCCCATCAGTATATGACTGGATGGACTTCATCTTATGTGTTGCTGTTTTTTGGAATTGAGTTGTTATTATCTGGTTCTTTTTAGACTAATGAGGGAAAATCTCCTTTGAGCCCAATTCAATGTTTAGTACTTGGCAACAATACAGAAGAAGTTTCCCATTTTTCTTTCAGGTTGACTTTTCACTTCCTAGTCTAGCATAAAGCTCTGATTTTCCCTGGTGCCTCCCCTTCCAAGTATGAACCGCACCTTTTGCTGCTTTGCTTCAAGCACATCTTGTTGAGGGATTTCTTTTTACTGAAGGATGGGAATAACTGTGGTGTTTTTTAGAAACACCTACAAATTGTAACCAGAGTGTCCAATTAACCATGGAATCCGAAAATAGTACAGGAATATCATTCCTTTAACCAAGACTTGGCAACAAAGCAATTTCAGATCATTCCATTCTGCCCACAGTGTAGATTCCAGACTTCTTCCTTTGCCTTCAATTCCTGGAGTCTGGTCTTTCACAGCCTCTGGTTTGGCTTCTTGTGGCTTCCTGTGGTTTTTAGCTTCTTTATTGGACTGAATTCCTTATCAGCACTTGCATGCCACCTCTGCTTTAACCTGTTATCTTAATTCTCATTCTCAGCCTCTTAGCCATTTACAAGGACAACAGAGTTTTGTTTCTTAAGTTCATGATTCCTGTTGTATGTTTCTTCCCTGCTCCTTATGCTCTCTCTTTCCTTAATGCTTGGAAGACAATAAACTTTTAAACCAGGGGCTCATCCGCACTCCATTCCTGCTAAATCTTGGCACAACCTTTTAAAGATGCTACTGAAATGTCATTTTTATCCCATCAGAAAGAAGATAAATACATTTGAATTAAATATGCAATTGTATGAATGATACTTACTAATGTACAATTGTAACAAAATTTACAAGTTTGTGCTCCCCTGGAAGTTCAGGCTTATAATCTCATGACATCTTCTAGAAGAGAGGTTTGATATTAGAGCCTTTGCCTGGCTTCAGCTGATGTGCCAGCTATGGCTTTTTCTGGAATATGAAATGCTGAATATACTCAGGCCCATGTCACCTCTCAATTAGATTGCTGTGATTCATTTTACATAGGGCTGTTCTTGTATCTCGCCTGAATTTGGAGATACAGTATGGCCACCAATCTTTCTCTATTTCTTGGGATTTTAGTTCCTGTTTCGACTTTAATCTCCCTTGTTCATCTAATAAATCTTTATAGGTCACCATTTTATTTAAATCTATTAAGTTGGGATATATCATCGCCTCCATTGTAGATAGCCAATTTGGTATTTTCATATAATGAAGCCTCTTAATTTTCCCCCAAATATATAGAACCACATCTCTAATTAAATGTTTCTGGAAGTACACATGTGATTTGTTTTTACCTTCCCAAATAAAGGCGTGCCATCCCAGTTGTAAATCGTGTCCCTCAATCATCAATACCCTTTTATTTTTTTAATTCTATCCAATCTCTTATCCAGGTCATAGCTGCTGCTTGGTAATAAATCTCCCAGTCTGGGAGTCCAAATCCTAAGTCTATTATCCTTTAGTGCTTTTAATTTTATTCTCGATTTTTTTCCCTAACCAAACAAACTTTGCTATCATGTTATTCAATTTCTCAAAGAAATTTTTCCCTAGTTTTATTGGTATGGTTTGAAACAGAAATAGAATTTTTGGTAATATATTCATTTTAACCGTCACTATTCTCCCAATTAATGATTACATAGGGCTGTTCTTGATGGTTGCCCAGAAACGTCAGGTGAAGCAGAATGCAGCTGCCCATACGATAATGGTCAACCCCTTATTGCCATATTACACCAACTACCAGTTTGTTTAAATAAAATTCAAGGCACTGATTATATCACCTATAAAGCCTTAAATGACTTGGGTTTCTGTGAGACCACCTATTTTTGCTAGAAACTGTTTGCACAATGGGCCCCAAGTATGGTTGTTGAAAGTTTCTACCTATGAGAACGGAGCATTCTTTGTGGGTCCAAGGCCTACTCCCCTTGGCCCCCAATAGAGCAGCTTTCATCCATAATGGCTCCTGTTTGGAAAAGTTGTTAAAACTAGTTCTTTCAGAAGTCTTTCAAAATTAAAATCTGAATACAATTCATTGTGATGAACAGCTAAGTTGCTGTAACTGAATGCATTTATAGTATTGTAATTGAATTGCTCTTATTGTGCTATTTATTTGATATATTGACTTCTATATACCCTTTAGACTAGAGTCACTTATGATTGAAGGTTATAAAAGTCTCAGTAAAGACAAAACATTTGATAGGGCATGAAACTTTATATATAACAACAGCTTGTTCCATTGTAAATATTTGTTTTTATGGTGGCACCAGATTCATTGTTGTTTCACTGCAACTGAAATTATATGCCTATTTCCATGCAGAGAATTCAATCTCTGGATTTTATAAGGATCTGATTCATTTATCTAGCAACTACTAATACTGAGTAGCTTTGCAGGGAAATAAACCACTTTACCAATCACAAATGTATTTAGGAAAAGAAAAATAGCAAAAGTGGGGGGAAACTGAAGCCAACATCTGATCTCCCACAGTTTGTAACGCAAGTTGAAGATTTAAAATTACCCAGGAACATCTAAGTCCTAGTTGAAACTTAATCAAAGGGGATAAGGAAACTGTGATTCCCTAAATCTGCTTTTTCTTTCCCTCTCTGTTTTTTCTGACGGATTAAATTACAGTTCCTTCAGGCAGTACATATAGTCAGAGCACAGCCAGTGACCCTCATGCTGGAACAGGGAGTTTTTCTCATGCCCTTGGCTGTTGTTTCTCCATGTGTAGCTCGAAGCTCTCAAAAACCTTGCATATAGTACATGTTAATATGCATTCAGGACCAGCAGTGGATTATCTGGTCTTTTGTTTCAAGAACACAGCATGCATCCAGATGCCTTCATAAAATATCCATAGCAAAAGCATGTGATGAGTGTCCTGCTTATGCATTTTTAAGGGATGTGCCCTAACTCTATTAAAATTAAAGGCATGAAGAGAGAGGAATGATCCCAGGGAACATATGGCTGCGTAACAAAGGAACACAGCTCAAATTGCAAAATGTGTGTAAACCCCCCCCCCCCAAAACTCTGCAATAAACTTCTCTCTCTCTGGTATTTGTTAGAGAATTATAGACCCTTTGAGGCAGTGAAATAATTTTGCTATTGGGTGTTGCTGTTGTAGGCAGAGTTATGCCATGGGGACATAGACAAAACAAGTCTACCTAATTCCATTGGGCAAAATGCAAATAAAAACAGTATTACAATCCAGGAGATAATTTATTTCTTCTGGCTACTTCTGGTCCTACAACTGAGGTGGGGAATGGGGGAGGAAACCAACCTTTGATCAAATTTATCACCGCTAAAATGTAATATTGTTTAATGGTATGAGGTGAAAACCTAAAATTTAGTTTATAATTAAAATCCAGAGGGGCAGTGAAAAGCCACTGAAGCTCCTACAGTTGTGAAATTAACTTCTTTTAACAATTAATATAATAATGTTGATGTACAATATCGTACAAGATCATAAAATGAAAAACATCCATTTATATAGGCATATCATATTTAGGCTGCAATAATCTGAGCTACCCCTAGATGTCAGGAAGGAGTTGCAGCTGTCAATATCTTTTAATGTCTTCTAGTGGTCATTCAGCTTTTTGAAGTCTAGATATGGTGTGCTTATCATGATAAGGTGAATGGAAAATGTTCCTGGATTCATTGTTTCAAATCTATAAGACAAATTAGACTGACAATGAGTTGTGTGCAAAAAAAGTAATTACTTAGATGGATCTATCAAGTCTGCATACAAAGCTTTGATATTGTTCAAATTGAATTGAAGTCACTTAGAGAAGAAACCCAAAGAAAAGAAATTCTTCAGAGAAGCAAAAGGCAGAAGAAGAAGGTACAAGATTAGGCCAGTGTTTTTCAACCTTGACAATTTTCAGTTGTGTGGACTTTAAGTCCCAGAATGTTAGCTGGGGAATTCTGAGTACTGAGTCCACATATCTTAAAGTTGCCAAATTTGAAAAACACTGGGTTAGAGAGACAAAAGGAAGTTGCTGCCTCTTGAAGAAAGCTTTGGACCAGAATGAAATAGAAAGGACATGGTGGTTTCCAAAAGTAAGAATGTTTCAGAGAAGGTGGCAACAAGTTATTATTTTTTGCTGGGTTCTAGTCATCAAGCCCCTGATAAAATTTTAAAGTAGATATGGACAATCTATTGGATTTCAGTTTTTTGCCTTATAATTTCCATGATCCTGATCATTGATTGCCCCATCAGTGCTAGAATAATAGCAATAACACTTATACTTATACTTACATACTGCCACATAATGCTTTATAGCAGTCTCTGGGTGGTTCACAATGTCAGTATACTGGCCACAACAATCTGGGTCCTCGTTTTACCAATGTCAGAAGAATGGAATGCTGAGTCAACCTTGAGCCCATTAGGATCAAACTCCTGCCAGTGGGCAGAATTAGATTACAATACTGCATTCTAATCATTGTGCCACAAGATCTCCTGGTGTTTAACTTTCTGCATAACTGAAAACCCTAATGTATAAATAAAACAAAACAGATTAAACTGCACATTTGGAAAGCAATTCTATATGAACTCCATTACAATTTGTTTTTCCTCTGTAGTATTGCTCATCCAACAACCAATCTATCCAACTGTTGCACATGGAGAATTTTAGAGGCTTCAAAATCAAAACTAGAGGTAATCTTGTTTTACTTGTGCTGGCTCAACACATTCCCTTTTTAATCTTGCAAGCCTGAAAATAAGAATGGGCTACCTGAAATACTGTACAGAGTTTGAAAATCCATGCCACTAGATGGCAGCACAGAGTGCCTTCTGTATCTCTACTGTCACCTAGTGATGGTCCAGAGTTTTACTGTCCTTCTGTAGTTAACCTTATAAGAGATCAAATCACCAACTAGCCAATCATATTTTAGAGCACAATGTTTAGTGAACAAGTCTCACATACTTCATTAAGGCTTCAGATTTTTTGTGAAAACCTGAACAATTGAGATTATTGAGTAATTTAGCCATTGGTGTATTGCCTGTATGCTGAGAGAATAAGAGCTTAGCAGGAATTTAAGTAGTTGCAGGGGAAATGAAAGAATAAAAGTTTCTACTTGTATATTGTGACATGTTGCTAGCAGGAATTATAATTAAAAAAGTGAATTCAACTTTTCATACTTGGAAGTCAGAGAACAGGAATAATAGATGCCCTAATTCTAAATCTCACGTTCAGTGGGATTTAGAGAAATACAGTCTTCAGCATTTCACAGGCCACCCGGGCCCTCACTCTAATTTCAGACAAAGTCTGCAAACAATCAGCTCAGACTTCTGGCTGTCTATCCTGTCCCTGGTAGACCCTGAAGGAGGGGGTGGGAGGGAGAGATGGATGATAGAAAAGTAACATAAAGAAAGAAAAGGGGAAGGGACATGAAAACAACATGTGATCACACCTACAGGTATTCCTTGACTTACAACCATTCATTTAGCAACTGAAGTTGTGATGCTGCTGACAAAAGTGATAACCAGTCCTCACACGACCATTGTGTGTGTGTGTGGGGGGTGTCCCTGTAGTCACATGGCCACAATTCAAGGTACTTGACCACAGCCATATATTTATGATGGTTGCAGCATCCTGGAGTTCTGTGATCAACCTTTCCAGACAGTTTCTGGCAAGCAAAGTTAATGGATGAAGCTGGATTCACTTAACAACTGCAGTGATTCACTTAATGAAGGTGGCAAATATTAGAATAAAAATAAAATTGTATGGCGTCACATGATGGCTCATTTAGTGACTGGGTAAATTAGCAATGAAAGTTCTGTTCCCAATCATGGCTATAAGTTGTGAACTACTTGTACCTTGTTCTTGGTCATCAGCTATCATAGCTGACAGAATAACTTCTATACCCCAGTGTAAACACAGGTGGGTATAGAAGAATCCAGAATAATATGGACTAAGGTGAGGAAAGGATGTCATGTGAGCTTGTCTTGTGTCAAGGCAGGAAATGTAGGCATGCAATAAACATAATCCAGTAGAAGTTAAATTCCCCCAAAAGCCCAAGAATTCGGATTAGTCATAATGACTAATTCAAGGCCCATTAATTTAAGTGGAAGTTAGTCATGGTTAATATTGACTGGATTGTGTCCAAAGTCATCATAACTAGAAGGTAGAAGGCTATAAATGCAAGCAAAAAAATTTTTTTGAAGCTGTGGATTGTAAACATCCTTTCACTACATTATGCAGACTCTGTTTGTTCTGATGAGCTCTCCAGAGTTTGTTTAAATTAGGGAGAAGGAGGTAGGTATGGGAGCACCACAAAAGCCACAAATCCTATTCTTGCTTCCTTCAATTATAGTCAGATGTTCTCTTACCCACCCACAATAGCCCCCTAAAATCTGGACCTAAGAAATATTTCCCCCTACTTTGTTGTTTAAGAATTTGAAATAACAAACCCTGTCCTTGAATATTATGTTGAACAGAAAGTACAAACTGTGCCTGTAACATTTCCTTGATATTTACTTGCTTTCCCATTTTTTAATTTTTCTTCCTTGAAAAATACCTACCTTGCCTCTGAGCTGCCTTGCCTCTGGCAAATCCAGAATTTTTTTTTATTATTTAAATAAAATATGAAATGGAAGCTGGCATGCTGAATAGAGAAAATGCTAGATTGTCTGCAGTATTGATTTCCAAGATTGCCTCTGGTCTCTATAGGTATTCTTAAGTAATAAATTTTGGAGGTGATTAGAAGTTTGTCCAAGTTCCCAGAAAAACAATGATCTAGAATTGGTGTCCTGATAAGGTCCTGAGATTGATGGGAAACACTTTCACCAATTTGTCTTCTGGTAAATGGATATTTTGCAACTGGGCTATATCTTTATAGAAAATGTCATACTTTCATGGTAGTCATTTTGTGCAGGTGCTTTCAGTATGTTCTTAAAATTTGATAGCTCTCCATAAGCTAAAAGAAGCCTAAGAACTCTTAACATATCAGTCAGCAAAGTTGTGTATATTATCCTTACTGCTGTATTTTCAAATAACTATAACTATATAGATAACTTCATCAGATACAGTTGTTTATGTTATAAAGATAATTGGATGTGTAATGATAGGGGGGAATATGCTAAATTACAGCTGAATATACTGAAGTTAGATAAAGCAATTATAGGATTATAATCACTGACCCATATTTGTTTCATAGGACACCTGTAGATGCAATTAGCAAATCATCTCAAAGATCAAATGTAAGAGCAAAAGTCGTGGAAGGAAACAGCTGAGTTCACACAGTGGGACCATGGCTTTGTTTTCATAAACTTAAATACTGATCCTGCAATCAGATTGTGGTGGCACTAAATTCCTTAAAGTTAGCATAGGGTTTCTTCCTTTCATGCTACAATGAAATTTAGTACCTATGGAATGCAAGAGCTGTCAACTCCAGTTACCATTCTTTTATATGATTTCACCTGTGTGCCACCTATTTTGATGGTTATAGTTTCCACCTTTAGTTTTTGTTTTAGCATGAATGTTCTTTGTATTTGATAAAGCTGTTGCTTAAAAGGAAAAAGTGTCAGCATTCTGAGTTCCAGAAACAGCATGCCAGGTAAATCTCATCTCTACGGCTTAGAGTCGAGTCGCGTAGCAGCACTCTGCTTTTGGAAGGGAATATTTTGAGTTTCATGTCATAGATTTGAATCATCTGAGATTACCAAACAATATGAAAAAGTGGATTAATAGCAATACAGGAGTCTTATTTTAGAGGTCTGTACAAGATTTCTTTTTACTGAACTGCAACAAATTATTTTATAGAATCAAAGCATTCTTACTGACCTCATGCTAGCATTACATTGAATGATGATTCTGTCCTGTTTTATACTTGCCCCACTGAATTCATCATCATTTTCACCTAAATAAATAGTATTGTATCATTAATGTTAACAGTACAGATACAACTGTATTTGCTTAGTTGAATTCAATGCAATTAGTTTAGATTGGATCCAACCCACTATTTTGTTCTGCCATTCTTAATCATAGGATATAAATAAATCAATTCAATTTCTCCTGGATAGACTTGGGTTCAAATCTCTATTAAGCTATGAAGCTCACTTCCTGCTTTCAAACCAATTACTACCTATAACATGAGCTCATTTCACGTGGTAACAAAAAACCATTGTTAAATAGATTATGTAAAGACATCATTATCAGTTTGGAGTTTTTCTGTTTCCGGTGTACATAAACAAAGGTTGGAGACATCAGTGGTCTGCTCTGGGACTTAGAAGGACCATGAACAAAGCTGATCTCATTAGTAAAGAAAACGAAGTGGCTGCCTTGATTGACTAGACATCAAGCTGGAGGCAAGTCTCCACTTACTGCCTTTCAGATGTACTGCCTAAAAAAGCCATTTCTTTGCCCATAAAGAGTTACTTGCTATCCAACTATAGGTGTCTATTTGACAAGTAACTGCCTTGGTTTTTCCATCATTTCCAAGCAATCTTTTGAAGGCTGTTTCCAAATGATATTGATTGGGTTAGGATGGGTGGCACTGGCAACATGACTATTACTGGAAAAGGAATGTGAATGAAAGAGCATGCATGAGGAATGTATGAGAATGGCAACAGGTGTGGGAAAGCAGAATCATTCTTCTTTGGTTGCCTTTGAATCAGATATATTTCAAAGACAACCAATGACAGTTGAGTATCTGGACAGGTAGCACTGTTGGTCTACTATAGCAAAAACAAACAATGGAAAAGTCTCTTCGTTGCTTTTTAGAGAATAACTCTTAAACCAGTATGTCTGGTGCTTCAAGAGTCTATGTTTAACAGTATATTTTTCCTTCTCACATGCTAATTTTAACACTTGACAATAATCTTCTGTGAAATAATAATCCCACGGTAAATAGTGCAGGCTGCAAACATTAAGGTTTCTTTTTTATTAGAACCAAAGAGCTGAACTGGAAGGGTGCGTCAAAGCAAGACAATTCCACAATCTGTTTTTTTTTTGTTTTATTGCTCTTAGGCATAGTCAGTCAAACCCGCCTACTCCATAAATCTCTTTAAAACTAAGAAAAGACCTTCCATCAAAATCTGTAGATGTTTGCATTTCCTAGCCAACAATGGTGGGGTACATGGCCTTTTCCTCCCTATTCTTTCTTCGTTGGGTTTTTTTTTCTTTTTTGTCCCCCATTGTCATACAAAGCTTCTATCTTGGGGATGATGCCAATCAAACAGTGGCATTTTCCTTAGATCAGGTTTTGCCTGCAACAATCGTGAACTTGTTGGCCTGCATTCCTATTAAGAATTGATTTAATGATGCATTATTTAGGCTTCCTATAGCATTCAGGGACATTATTACCAGACAGGCATCTGGGAGATGGGTTGGCTGATAACATCCTTTTAGAAATCTCATGTTGCATGTGTGTGACATGCAGGAAAAAGCACAGAAGAAAATGGGGAGGGAGGAGAAATAAAGCGTGAAGAAAAAAAGATCAAGAACAAACAATCAGCATTTTCTGACATCTTATATTAATCTTCCATTAACAAGAATGCAAATGTTCCCATACCCCAATATCATAGAAATATGGGAAAATGACTGCAGAATGCCTGTGGTTTTAATTAAGTATATTTACTTCAAATCCAGCAAAATCCTAAATAGCTTCTGGATGACTGGATTGTTTTTTCGCAGTAAATGAAGAACATTCTGATTTTTAAAAATTCTTTCAGTTCTATCTAGCTTCCCTTTTGCTCCTAAGTTCTTTCAATATTATTAACTTTGAGGATGTGCTGGATATATTACTAACAATGGGGATGGCTTAGAATTTTTCAGTGTGCATGGATTACAATTTTCCCTCACTTTTAAGGTAGAATACACAATTCTCACTTTATCCTCACAATAGCCTTGTTAAGGAGATGGGTTCAATTTCTTCATCAAACTTCACAACTAAGTAGAAAGTTTGAATCTGAGCATTCGTAGGACTAGGTTGACTTGAAAATGCCAGTGTTTTCTCTTTGAATATACTGAAAATAGAATCACAAAGATTAATATAAAAATAACTAAAAGGGTATGTCCTGAAAACATGTATTCCTAAAATGCAGATATCTGAATATTTCTCTCTCTCCCTCCCTCCCTCTCTGTCTCAATCTCTATCTATCTATCTATCTATCTATCTATCTATCTATCTATCTATCTATCTATCTATCATCTTCCAGTGTTCTAGAGAGTGGGGCTACCACCAAGAAGGCAAATAACTCAAAGGGGTGAAGATATCCAGCATACCTTTCTCCTATTTTCCTCACAACAACAACCCTGTCAGGTGAGTTGGGCTAAGGGAGAGTGAGTGGCCCAAAGTCACCCGGCTGAATTTCATGGCTAAGGTGGCACTAGAACTCAGAGTCTAGCATTGTGCCAAACTGTCTGTAAAACTTTGAATTTGGCCTGGAAGCCTATTGAGAATCAGTATAATTTATGACAATTGCACATCTAAACAGCACCATCCATACAGCATTAAATATCAGACTTTCCAACTTTCCCAAACTGACGAACATGTGACTGGACAAATAGCTGATCCTGATTAGGAATTCTTAGCAATGTAATCCCAAATCACTTGACTGATAAACAATTTAGCTAATCCAACAGATCATCAATTTAGCAGATAAATTGTGAGTTACATCTGTTGAGAGACACCATTTGGTACAGTTACTGTTCAACATTTCGCTAACCTTAATATCACATCATGTCTATCATAATGAATTTAAACATTCATTATGAATGTTTAAGGGGGACAGTTTCAAAGTCACATAGCCATGAAATCTGACTAGATTCCTTTATTATGTTATCTCAAATATTGTTTATAATGCAATGTAGAAACCCAATACGTGCAATTCATTCCAGCAAATCATCATTCACAAAATCATGGGTTAGGTGAGGTGTGAACTCAGCTACTAACTCTTGGACCACAGAAGCCTCCTGCGTTAGGGCAACACAACACACTGTCCCGTCTGAAAAGTGGTACATAAATGCAACACACAAATAAAGGCCAAATCCTAGACCATTGTGAGTATGTTAGTTCCACAAATGCAAAGGCAGAAAACCTAAATGCCTTCTGTTATGTATGCAGGTTTAAAGTCATTGGTTTAGTTTGTTCTTGTAAAATGTAAGAAATGATTGGTTTAAAAAGTGTGGGAAAACCCTGCACTGTGATTGGCTGGCAACTGCGGCTGCTGGCTATAAGTAGCAGCCACAGCCCAGCCAAAGCGGGTCCGTTCTGAGCTGTAGTCACTAATAAACAAAGAGCTTGAAGCACTCCACGTCTGTCTCTTCATGCAAACTTAACACTGGCGATGAAGGTGGAATTTCCCTGAAGAAGAAGGCAACGCGGAACAGAAGAAGAGCAAGATGGCTGCGCTGAACACCCCCCGAGCCCCGTTCGATCTGACTGCAGAAGACTGGGAGTCGTATGCAGATCGTTTCCAAATGTATCTGGAAGGAAACGATCTTGCCGACATTTCCAAGAAGCGGAAGAGGGCGGTCTTTCTCACGCACTGCGGTCCGGCAGTTTTCAAGATGGTGAAGGCATTGGCGGGAGCTGCAGACGTGAAGGTAATGGACTGGCCTGACTTAGAAAAGTTGTTAAGAGCCCATTACGCCCCACAAGTATCGTGCCTCATTAAGAGACACGAGTTTACCATCGGATCAAGGGAAAGCGCGTAAATGACTTCATGGCAAGTTTAAGAGACATTGGGGGTGCATGCGAATTTAACAATTTAGAAGAGGCCATGCGTGATCGATTTGCTCTGGGCCTTAAAGATAAGGTGCTTCAGAGCAAGTTATTACTAAAACTTAAGATCACGCTGAAGGAAGCAATAGAAGAGGCCTCTTCAGCAGAAGCTACCAAGTCCTCAGCAGCGGCCATGAAGAAAATCAACAAGGCCACAAGCCATCCTGATGTGGGAAAGTCCACAACAACTCATTGTGAGCAAATAGATTCTGAGTCAGACTGTAGTGAGGTGGAGGAAGGAATTTGCAGACTCAGAATGGAGAGGAAAAAGAAAGACCTAGGAAGAAAGAGGCAAGATTTCTACTGCAGAGGGTGTGGGGGAAGCCACCCCCGCACTGAATGCAAGTTTTTAGACACCATCTGCCTCCATTTGCCTCCTAGCAAGAGTCTGCAAATCATCCAGAACTCCACCCATCAGAAGAAAGTTTGCTACAAACAAAGAAAAAGATTTCAAGCCTAACAATTTCTGTGAGAAATGGGGCGCAGCACAGAAGCAAATGGGAAGAATGAAACTCATCAAACAGTCACCATTGGTCAATCATCACCCTTAAGAAGTAGAAAAGTGCATGTCAAGGTATTTATTGAAGGAAGGCCTTGCCAAATGGAAGTGGACTCAGGCTCATACCTATCTATGGTGTCATGGGACACTATTCACAGTCTTCTTCCCAACATCCAGAAGAAGCACTTCAAGAAGCAAGCATTGACTTTTAAAGACTACCAAGGGAACAGGATTCCAGTAGTTGGAACAAGAGAATTCAGCGTGAAATTCAAGAGCCACACCAAACGCCTACCACTGACCATCGTGGACAAGGACCGCCCAAGTCTGCTGGGCCTTGAGTGGTTCAACCCGCTGGGCATCGAGGTGACTGGCATCAATCACGTGAGCAACACTGAGTGGGAAGAGGCCTTGAAGTCTGAGTTTCCAGAGGTCTTCAGCAATGGATTAGGCAAGTACTTGGGGATCCCTATCTCCTTTAACCTAGATCCCAAGGTACAACCAATCCGTTTAAAACCCAGAAGGGTCCCATTTGCCTTAAAGGAAAAAATTGATGCACAATTAGATAAACTAATAGCCCAAGGGTTTTAGAGCCCACTGATCACTCCAGGTGGGAGACACCCATAGTCACACCAGTCAAGGCTGATGGGTCAGTGAGAATCTGTGGAGACTACAAGGGGACATTGAACCATGCGCTACAACAGAGCGCATATCCAGTTCCAGTAGTGCATCATTTATTACATTCCCTTGGAGGGGCACAGTTTTTGCCAAGTTGGACCTGGCACAGGCATATCAACAATTAACAGTTGATGATGCCACTGCTGAAGCCCAAACCATTGTAACCCATAGAGGTGCTTTCAAATGCAAAAGGTTGCAGTTTGGAGTAAGCGTGGCACCAGGCATCTTCCAAAGCCTTATGGAAAGAATGTTACAAGGATTGCCAGGGGTGGTGCCCTATTTTGATGACGTTTTAATTTCTGCTGAAAATGACACTCAGTTACACGAGAGACTCAGGGAAGTCTTAACCAGATTCAAAAAGCGGGGTTAAAAGTCAAAGAAGAAAAATGCACACTTAGAACAGATAAAGTGGAATTCTTGGGTTACATGATTGATAAACATGGCATCCACCCCACAGAAGCAAAGGTTCAGGCAATCAAAGAAGCCCCCAGGCCAAAATGCAAAACAGATTTGCAAGCATTTTGGGACTCATTAACTTTTATCATATGTTTCTACCTCAGAAGGCAACCATTGCAGAACCCCTACATAGGTTGCTGGACAAGAAATCTGTTTGGGTCTGGGGAGGAAGGAACAAGCTGCATTTAACAATATCAAGAGACAAATCACGTCTGATGCTGTGCTGATACAGTTCTCTGAGAATCTTCCTGTTGTTCTGACTTGTGATGCCTCCCCTTTTGGAGTGGGGGGTATTGAGCCACATGCTTCCCAGCGGAGGGAAGCTCCTATTGCATTTTACTCTCGCACCTTGACTAAAGCAGAGAGGAACTACAGCCAACTGGATAAGGAAGCCTTGGCAATTGTAGCAGCTGTCAAGAAATTCCATGAGTATTTATATGGGAGAACATTTACTGTTGTCACAGATCACAAACCTCTTTTAGGCATTGTGGCAGGGGACAAACCAACCCACGATCCTGTCACCAAGAATGCTGAGATGGACTGAATTTCTTGCTGCTTATTCATACAAACTGATCCACAGACCTGGTAAAGACATTGGGCATGCAGATGCTTTGAGTCGCTGCCCACTTCCTTCACACATTGAGGACCCTGTTCCTGAGACTCACACCTTTTTCTAGAAACTGTTGCCAAGCTTCCAGTACATGCTGCTCAAATTGCCAGAGAGACTGCCAAAGACACTTTATTGGCTCCTGTTATAGGCTGGATTAAGAAGGTTGGCCACTTCAAGATCTACCTCAACTCGCCCAACCTTTCAAATCCAGGCAAACTGAATTATCTGTATTAAGAGGATGTATTTTGTGGGGTAACAGGGTGGTTATTCCTGCAAAACTACAAAAAGAGGTTTTGGAAATGTTACATGAGGGTCATCCGGGAATTGTCAGAATGAAGGGATTGGCCAGGAGTTATGTATGGTGGCCAGGTATTGACAAAATGGTTGAAAACTGGGTTGCATCTTGTCCCAACTGTCAGGTAGTCAGGCCTGCCCCACCTCTCGCCCCCACACAGGAATGGGAATGTCCTAGGGGCCCATGGTCCAGGATTCACATTGATTTTGCTGGCCCTACCAGAGGGCACACTTTCCTTATTATAGTTGATGCATATTCCAAATGGCTAGAGGTTATCCCTATGGCATCCACCACAACTGAAGCTGTCATCAAACAGCTTAAAAGCTTTTGTAACTCACGGGTTACCTGATGTGCTTGTTTCTGACAATGGCCCTCAATTTACATCCAACCTTTTTGAATCATATCTAGCACAACAGGGTATCAGACATGCCCTGACAGCCCCTGGGCATCCTTCGCTAACGGCCGGGCTGAACGTATGGTACGATTTACCAAGGAAAAACTTCAGCAATTGGGTCCAGGGGATATCACTGAGAGAGTTGAAAAACTTCTCAGTGTTCAGCATATCACTCCCAACCCCTCAACTAATTTGTCCCCAGCTGAATTGTTGATGGGTAGGAAACTCAGGTCTCCCCTTGATCGCCTTCATCCCACTTACGCACCCAACGCACCACTAGATTCCACTAGCAAAATTCGCACATTCACTGTGGGTGATTCTGTTTATGCTAAGAACCTTATGGGTGAACCATTATGGATTCCTGCTGAGATAACCCAAATCACAGGCCCCAGGTCTTACAGGGTACAAACGGAGGATGGTGTCCTCTGGAGCAGGCACATTGATCAGTTAAGATCCAGATTGCCTCAGGAGCATCGCTTTTGCTCCTCTCTGGTTCCCATACCTACTGCCTCTTCTAGGGGAAGGGGAGGATCATGAGTGTAATCAGCAAGCAAGAATCAACCCCATGTGTAACGAGCTAACACGACAGGAACCATCCCAAAACCTGTCACAATACCAACAACCATTTTCACAAATGGAAGATTGCACATCACTACCTGATTTAGGTGCTGACATTGGGTTGGAGATGGATTGGGAGGAGAGACCAGGTTGTAGTAACCAAACAGGTTCTACCATTACTACAAGTCCTAGTAAGGAAATGTCAGCAGACACATTTCCTCCCTCACAAGGTGAGAACCTTAAAACATCTGAACCACGTAGGTCTCAACGTACACGTAAGAGCCCCACCTATTTAAAAGAATACATTAGATAGGCTGGGGTTTGAGTATGGACTGAACCTAGTGGGGAGGGGTGTTATGTATGTAGGTTTAAAGTCATTGGTTTAGTTTGAACTGTTCTTGTAAAATGGAAGAAATGATTGGTTTTAAAAGTGCGGGAAAACCCTGCACTCTGATTGACTGGCAACTGCGGCTGCTGGCTATAAGTAGCAGCTGCAGCCCAGCCAAAGCAGGTCCGTTCTGAGCTGTAGTCACTAATAAACAAATAGCTTGAAGCACTCCGCGTCTGTCTCTTCATGCAAACTTAACACCTTCCAGATGCTTTGAATTGCTGTATCAGCCATGCAGTCAGTATAGGAAGTCCAAAATATCTGGAGGCAATTAAGTTGCCTGCCCTATATAAAAAAATCCCCTCCTATACAGCTCAAAGTAGAAAATTGTTAAGCGTTAAAAATGTTCTTAATGCTGATTGATTGATGTGCCACCAAATCAGCATTGGTTCTTAGCTAATAGAAATAGAATATTCCATAAAGATTGGTTAAATACTTTGTGGCTTAACTACAGAATTTTAAAAAGCAACTATAACCTTTTTTTCCTACTATAACAATGTCAATTTTTAACCGACACCCTTAAATCAAATGCTTTATGGACAGTCATTTGCTCATTCTGAGCCTGTCTTTATACATGGACACCCCTGGGAAATGCAAGCTAATATTGTTTTTTCAGCACTCAGGTACATTAGAGGAAACAATTTCTCTCTGCCTCTCCGGGATGTGTGTTTTGGATGGCCCTCATATCTTCTGACATGCTTTTAGCTCACAACGCTTCAGATCTGTCAGGGAGTGTAACTAGAAGAAAATGTTTGTAAGATTTACGATACAGAGGCTTTAACTTCCCGACCTAATAATGGTGAACAAAGCATTTGCTTTTTGGTAACAAAACCAGTTGATGTGCAGAAATTAAAAGAGGCTCATTTACTCCTGCATATTTCAGTCAAGCACTTTAGTCTAATGATGATGATTGCCTTAGGGTTTGATGAGAAATGGATTGTTCTGAAGCCTGTTGGGAATAAGAAGGCTTTTTGAATTGGGGCAGAGAAGAGTAGAGTGCATTGATTATTTGAAAGTAATTTTTCCTGTCTAAGCACCATTACACAGAGTGGAGCAAGAGATTGTTCTTTTGACTGGCATCACTGCATTTGGTTGCATCCAAGACAGAAATTATATTACGTTCTCTACTGCTTTCTAGGGCAATGATCAAGGCACTGTGGGGTTTGATTAAATATGATTTGTTTTGTTACTTGGGGTGACATGGCATCTAAGTTACAGGTCACATCAATACAAAATGCCCAAATTTTATTTCATGTGGTAATTTGTCTCCACTTATTTGTACTTTCCAGCCACAAGGTTTGCAGAAGAAGAACAGGAAATACTAGGAAAACATCTCATGGAACTAAATAAAAAAGGGGGATATTAAAAATCATTTGAGGAGAAGTAGCTAATATTTTAGACCAGGGGTCTTCAAACGTGACAGCTTTAAGACTTTTGGACTTTAACTCCCAGAATTCCTCCTCCAGTCATGTTAGCTCAGGAATTCTGGGAGTTGAAGTCCACAAGTCTTAAACTTGCCAAGTTTGAAGACCCTTGTTTTAGATTCATAAATAGGAAGACAGGAAGAAAAGAGGCAGAAGGTGTCACTTTAGCCCTCAGGTGAAAGAGAGTTTAGAATTAAATAATTAGAATTAGCTTCTGTCCAAGTTCAGGGGAAACTTGCTCATTTCATTTTAAGGTACAACTCATTGCAATATAACCAGAGAAGAATAAAATACTAAAATTAAGATTAAAATTCAAGCAGGTTGTTTGGGCCAGAGACCTTCATGACTTAGAGGACTTTATCTAACCCCAAGGAAATGGTGATTCAACTTGTATGAGTAGCTTTCGAAAGATTTGTCTGTTAAAATTATGAAAAGAAATGCGTAACAATACATCGGCCCCTTTTTATATCTCATACCCATACTGGATTTTTAGAATAGGTAGGAGGATATCCCTCTCTCCTGAATATTAGATTAGATTCAGTCTGGCATAAGTCTTGTAGGGAAGACAAAAGAGGAAGAAGAAGGCCAGTGAAGGCAATATATCTTCATATCAACAAGAACCACATTCCACTGCTTTTCTTTGCAGTGGAATATTTTCAAGGCTCTGCATTTGAAATAATAATTACCAACTTTGGGTCTATTGTGGAGGCTTATGTAAAATGGAACCCACAGAATTTTGGCAATTCATTAAATGATTACCATTTAATTACCATTTAACCATTACCATTGGTAATCATTTACTTGGTAAATGATTATCAAGAGAGTGTTGCCAGTCATAAAATATTAGTTAGGTTATTCCCTAAAATCTTACCATTACAGCTTACCTGCTCCCCTCTCCCCCATGTTGTGTGTGTGTGTGTGTGTTCCTAATTAAGAGACCACATTTGTAAAGAAAGCACTTATCTGCAAACAGTCACCATTTTTCTTTTCTAAGAATTTACAGGTTGAGGCCCAGTGATATTTTTAAAAATAAAGATGATCTCAAAGATCCGTACTTTGTTGTCAGATCCCATGTCATTCAATTTTAATTAAAAGCCTCTTATAAAAATTAAGTCAAGTGAATTATGAAACCTGGTGGAGCAACAAGAAGTGTCTGCAACACTCTGCTCTGCCTAGCCTCAGACTACAGAAAATCTGAAAGGGGACTGTTGCTATTGTTCCTGGGTTGTTTATTTGTTAATTTGTGTGTGGAAGAGAAGGAGCTAGATAGATAGCAGAACAAAAAAGAAGCAGAACGAAAAAGCAGAACAGAGGAGGAGGAGGAGGAAGTGGAGGAGGAAAAGAAGAAGAAGAAGAAGAAGAAGAAGAAGAAGAAGAAGAAGAAGAAGAAGAAGAAGAAGGAGGAGGAGGAGGAGGAGGAGGAGGAGGAGGAGGAGGAGGAAGAAGAAATGAGAGTAATTACTTCTTCTTAGCTGAATGTGAAGCAGGTGCCAATCTAATAAAAAAAGGAAAAGTCTAGCTTGTAGGACTGGGAATTGTTTTACTCTTTCTCAAGCCTTCCAAGGACCAGATTGTTACTCCAAATGGGTTAGAAAAATGGCCCAAGTCAAGAAGGACTAAATTCCAGTGAAACAGTTAAAAGTGAAGGCAGGATCATAGACAATTTCAGGTTAGAGTTCTTAAGCTGAAAAGCAGCAATCCAGAAAAGTTATAAAAGGTAGAGCAGCTTTCTTTTACCTGTGAAGATATTTGGCTGAAAATAAGGATGGAGGCTAAGCAATAACTTGCTTTATTTCTTATAAACTCAAGTAGAAACATGCTAACAAAGAATTCTGGACTTCTAATTCAGGTTACATAACTTAGAGTTCAAGAGTAGGAAAACTTCAAGTCAAACCACAGATGTCTTTATGATTTTGGCCAAAGGTCATTTGAAAGTGTTGGAAGTTAAAATCCACCCCTCTCCTAGGAAAATGAAATATTTTAGGATATACTAAAAAGACAGGATATGTTCGCTAAAAGAAGTAGAAACTCAGAGGCAGTAACACAGCCGCCCCACCTTTGCTAATGGACCATTAGTCTGGCCTGGGCCAGTCTATTTTATATAACAAAGATCTACTCCAGGTAGAGCTAAAATAGGAATTGCCCAAAGCCCTTTCATTACATCACCATCCAGCAAGGCTCAACCACGCCTGGGACTCAGGACAGCCTACAGAGTTGCCCCTGCATGGCCCCATGGGAGTCTGACAACCAATCAGAATACAAGCTCAAATTCAAATCCCAACAGAGGGCATAAAACCAAGGGACTCTCAGCATCCTGACCCTTTTTTTCTTTTCCTTCACCCAACATCTTGAAGTATGTGATCATCTTTTTCCCTTTGGCGCTCCAAGCCATGTGCTCCTGTTCACCATTAAGCCATCTTTCCAAGCAGTCACCATGTCTCCAGTGTCTTTCTTCCCCACTTGGAACTGAACCCAGAAGGCTATTTCTTCCAACAAAAGGAACTGTCCTTCTGTTCTTGTTTTATAAAATAAAATGATAATATATCCATAATACAGTATGAAAAAGACGCAAATCATTTTTGTTTACTAAAGTGCACAAAATGTGAAAATAATTTTTGCTTTTAAGTGCAATAAAAGGGTTATTTTCAATGCTTTGTTTCCTAATTCCCACAATTATTTTATAAAAGAACTTGGAACTTTTCAAAATAAAAATAAAAACCTTACTTTAAAAAAAAGTGCTTTAGTTACAGGTAGCCCTTGACTTACAACCACAATTGAGCCCAACGTTTCTGTTGCTAAGTGGGACTTTTGTTAAGTGAGTTTTGCCCCCATTTTATGACCTTTCTTGCCATGGTTGTTAAGTGAATCCCTGCAGTTGTTAAGTTAGTGACATGGTTGTCAAAGCAAATTTGGTTTCCCCATTGACTTTGCTTATCAGAAGTCGCAAAAGGTGATCAAGTGACCCCAGGACACTGGAAC
Source organism: Naja naja (assembly GCA_009733165.1). Classification (NCBI taxonomy): domain Eukaryota; kingdom Metazoa; phylum Chordata; class Lepidosauria; order Squamata; family Elapidae; genus Naja; species Naja naja. Next base: position 72,415,791 of record CM019150.1, read on the forward strand.
CGTCATAAATATGAGTCAGTTGCCAAGTGTCTGAATTTTGATCATGTGATCATGAGGATGCTGGAATGGTCATAAGTATGAAAAATGGTCATGTCACTTTTTTTCACTGCCATTGTAACTTTAAATGGGCGCTAAACAAGCTGTTGTAAGTCAAGGACTGCCTATATTTATATAACAACATATAGTGTATGTTATTATATACTATATGCTATTATATTACTTTGAAGTAGTATCAACACTTCAGTAAGACAGGTTTTTACTGCTCTAACTACACGAATGGTTTCATGTTGAAATAATAATTTCTGGGTAAAATAGTGATTCCAATTTATCAGGTAGAACAGAGGTCTCCAAACTTGGCAATTCCCAGAATTCTGGGAGTTGAAATCCACAAGTCTTAAAGTTGCCAAGTTTGGGGACTCCTGAGGTAGAAGCTTTGGGTTGCATTTCACCACCTAGCATCTTAATTAACAGAAAATCACATCTCCTCGGTAAGAGCAATGCAACAACAGTACAACAAATCCACCCCAAAATAAATATATGGATTAAAAAAGATCTCTTCTCACACTGGAATATTATAAATAAAGGGTCTTCAAACTTGGCAAGTTTAAGACTTGTAGACTTCAACTCCCAGAATTCTTCAGATAACATTACTGGAGGAGGAATTCTGGGAATTGAAGTCCACAAGTCTTAAAGCTGTCAAGTTTGAAGACCCCTGATATAAATGCTTGCTGGCTACTCTTTAACATTCCCCTCCTCTAGCACATATAAGGGTGGAGTATCTTTCCCAGTAATTATATTGGAGATGTGTTCCTATTCTATCCACCTTCTACTTTTCCTTCTGTCTGTTGCAATATTGGTCATGGTCAAAGACCAACATATTTCAGCTCACTGGACTAGAAGATGATTTGTTCTGCCTTCTTATTCTGTTCTCTTCTCCTCATTCTCCCCTGCTAACAATAGGTTTCCCAACCTTGGCTACCTTAAGATATGTGGACCTCAGTTCCCAGAATTCCACTGACAGGGCCCATGCTGGATAGAGAATTCTGGGAGTTGAGGTTCACATATCTTAAAGTTATCAAAATTGACAAACACTGCATTAGAATAAGACAATCACATCTTACCTAGACTGTTTCTGCATATCAGATGTGGTATCTGGCCCACTAATTGAGCAACTCTGCAGAAGAGATTTACATTTCCAATGCAGCCAGATAAAGTTTGTGGGCTAGGTCACCACATTCTGTTTCAAAACATCCAAACTATTTCACACTCTTATCTCATTAATTATATTCTAGGTCTACAATTCATCAGAACTCAAATTAGTCATGATTAATTTGTCACATTAATTTCAATAAGACCTAAATATGACTAATTTAACTTGGATCCAACTCAATTTCAATATCATCAACAAACTCACTAGCTAAATGTTGCCTTAAGGCTTTTGCTAGCTAAAGTATCTTATTTCTAGGCAAGACAGATAGACCTAAAAGATGGCTCTCATACATATTTTTGTGTCTGGAGCAAAGGCCAGTGCACAATATGTATTAATATTGATGAATTCTGCATCTTGTATAAAGGACAGATTAGAAAAAGATTAGCCCCAATTTAGCATGGGTATATTGCTGTGCACACCTGAATGCAATCACAGTTCCTTGTGAATAAACATGTTTAACTTTATGCTGGAAACTGATAAGTAATGAATACTATATTCATGTGCCCTTCAAATTGGATGCAGTATGCACATGCTTCTTTTTTTATTGATTGCCTGATTGTTCTTCATAGAGATTTTTAAAAAAATACGATAAACAGTTTAGCGTTGCAAGCTGTAGGACAGAACATTTCTCTAAGCTAACTAAGGGTCTTTTAGTTAGAGAATGGTCTGTAAGAATCCTGGCCTACACTTCTACTTCTAATTCCAATGTTTATGGTGAAGTACAAAGCAATGGGAAAGAAGATTAGAAAAATAAAACTTATCTGCTTCCTATATAACATTCTCCATGAACCTAAGAGGACACTCCTAGTTAAAAGATACTTTACCGAGGAAGGTGGTTTTATTTCAGATAAATACTGTATACGAGGAACTAAAACTAGGCCTCATCTTTTTAGTTTTGCAATACTATTTATTTTTGCAATATTATATTCTCCCAGTTAAACAATACCATGCTGTGGGCAACTGTTGAGTATCATTTAGGTTCAGATTCAGACTTCTGGAATATGGTTTTTAAGGAAAAGAGTTAAGAGACCAGTCAAAAGCAATAGATGATTTGAACAGATACTAGCCAGAACTTCTAATGCTGAATGTTCCCCATATAGTACAAATATTTATCTAGTGATTAGCAGTGGGAGGGTTAAATGAAAGGAAGGGGAGAAAGCATTGCAAAATTATTTACTTATTTTTTTATTAGTCGTTGCTTAAATTCTGCTTTGCTTTTACATCTTCATTCTTGTGTTTAAATAATCTGTCAAAACTTATGCAATAAAAAAGAATTGTTAACAATTTAGATTCAAACCAAACAAGGTCATATAATGAAATGTCAAAGAGATGGCATTTTGGCCAGGCACATATCTTTTTATATTGATTCCTTTCTCACCCATCTATCTATTATAATATTTACTCTTCAGTTAACCAGGTAAGGCTGTATGGTTGAAACTTTTTTTTTAACAGTCTCAATGTAGGAAAGTTTGAAAAAACACTGTAGTGTCAACAGAGAACATTCTTTTTGTCCTTCATCTCATACAAAAGGATAATACAAAAGAAAGCACATTGTAAATACCATCTGTTCTCGGCATCAACTCATTTCCAAAGGCAACAGGAAGTTAAAATCATTGAAAGTAACAATGTCATTTTATTCAGAAGTAATAACAAAACAGAACAGTTATAAAGGGGATAGGCTGTGGTTTGACTCTGTTCAACTTTAAGTAGTGCAAACATTCCTCCAGCCCAGGTGGAATATAAAAATTGTACTTTTCTCTGGATGAAAGCATGATAGTGACATTGTTGCTGTAATACACTTTATTTAAAAATGGAGAAACAAAATTTAGAAATGGAGAAACAAGCAAACAGTGAAAACAGACAGCAAAACCTCTGCTCCTGGCATCAGTTTAGAATACAATAGAATTCTTTATTGGCCAAGTGTGATTGGACACACAAGGAATTTGTCATGGTGCAAATGCTCTCAGTATACATAAAAGAAAAGATATATTTGACAAAGAGTCAAAAATAAGGTACAACATTTAATAATAGTCATAGGGTACAATAAGCAATCAAATCGTACTAGGAAACAGTCAATAAAAATTGTAAGGATATAAGCGACAAAGTTACAGTCATACAGTCACAAGTGGGAGGGGATGGGTGATAAGGAGTGATGAGAAGATTAACAGTAATAGTAATGCAGACTTTGTAATAGTTGGACAGTGTTGAGGGAATTGTTTGTTTAGCAGAGTGATGGCTTTCGGGAAAAAACTGTCCTTGTGTCTAGTTGTTCTGGTGTGCAGTGCTCTATAGCGTCGTTTTGAGGGAAGGAGTTGAAACAGTTTATGTCCAGGATGTGAGGGATCTGTAATTATTTTCACAGCCCTCTTTTTGACTCGTGCAGTATACAGGTCCTCGATGGAAGGCAGGTTAGTAGTAACTGTTTTTTTTTACTGGACAAAGACTGATTGATTTGTCCCAATGTGCCATTTTAGCTTTTACTAGCTTTAATCAGATTGTCAATTTTTTATTTACTCTAGCTTCAGATTGCAGACTGATTGCAAACCATTCTAGCTGGAGGATTGCAGACCCCCTTCTAGCTGGAGGATATATCGTTTTGCAAAGTTGGAAAGAGAAATTCTGAGCAATCTGAAAATTATGCCCACTTCTTAGGGAACATTTTCTTTTTTTCATCTTTGATTTCTCAGTTGCACATAATAGGATTGCAAACTTCTCAATAGGATTTATTTTACTTTTGGGCATCACAGCTTCGATCAATCAAGGGTACAGATTAAGGATAGTTTGAATAGATTGATTGATTATGTGCCATCAAGTTGTTTTTGACTTCTAGAGATCACTTAGATGTTCTCTATGGAGTTGGAATCAAACAAACATAAATGGTAATGAACAATCTGGTGCTCTTTTATCAAAAACCTGTCTTCTTAATTAGCTAAATGATTACAGATTACAGAACTGGTCATTTTTATTTTGCATATGAAAAAGCATACATTTCCAGACACATTTTGTTGCCAGCACACATGTAAATTTCAAATGAGAAAGTCATGAATTTCATTTTGAGCTAGCAATAGCAATGACACTAAACACTTATATACCTCTTCATAGTGCTTCACAGCACTCTCTAAGAGGTTCACAGAGTCAACATATTGCCCCCAACCATCTGAGTCCTCATCTTACTGACCTCGAAAGGATGGAAGGCTGAGTCAAGCTTCAGCCAATCAGGATCGAACTCCAGACTGTGGGCAGAATTTGCTCAAAATACAGCACTCTAACCACTGTGCCACCATGGCTTATTTTAATGAGCTACTCTCATTATTGCTAATAGAGCTGCTTCATGACAGTAGTTTATTCATTCACCTATTGCATCCAGTTCATGTCAATATGCTTGATTTCCATGTTTTTCCCTCCAATGCATGATTGTTAACACACTGGCTGGTAGACTATTCTCTAATGTGTCTATCTTACTTTATTTGCAGAAAAAAATCAGCTAGTTTGAAGATCAGATTCTCATGCTAGGTAAAATGCATCCATTGACTGGGCCTCTGTCATTTAGGTTATATCCATTTTTGTATTGTTTTGAACATAATATACAGTTGAAGCCTGAACTGTCTTAAGATTAATCAGTATTATATCTTCATATCACATGTAAGAAATATTGCTCAATGGCCTGGAGCTTTCAATATGTGATTAAATAGGTTTATATAAATATAGAATTAATGAATGTGCATGCTCTTTTTATTGCTTGAATGTCCTTAGTACAAGCAGTCTTTTTCTTCATCTTCAGCTTCTTCCCATTATGCCACCAACTGAGCAACATAACAAAACTGGCAAAACAAGTGTTGGTATAAGTCCATGGTCATACTGAAGTTGGACAGTTTGTAAATGTTGTGATACCATGTTTGGCCTCTTATGTACTTGGGTGTGACATCAAAATGCATGTACAACAGGGCAAAATTATGCTGTGACATAACAATTCACATTTTATAATTTGTGTGTCATTGCTTTTTCTCTCCAGATACCCTTGATATGAATTAAGCCAGTATGTTTTACTAATTTAACCCTTTTTGAGAATAAAAAAAATTACACCCAAATAGCTTGATGTCAACAAAAAAAAATCCACAATAAACTTCAGAATGAAACTGTATTTGGGGTTTACAAAAAGAAATCGTTAATCTCAAAGGAAAAAAAATAGCAGGGTAGTTTATAGTGAGCCATTTCAAATGCCACAAAACTCTGCAATATGTTTTTTGTTATCTTTAAATCTCATGATCGGGTAATGTTAAAAAAAAAACTGGTGGGAAGGTGAATGGAGGAAATTATCTGTTTTGATAATGGAGTTATGAAATCTACAATAGCAGCAATTTCAGACAGAATATGGGAGAACATTGCAAATACTGTAACGAGATTCTTTCTGGTTTCAGATGTAACCAGGATAATTTGAAATTGCTTCCAAGAAAAGTAGGATGAATAAATGAATCGATACTAACTGATTCCATCTCTTCCCTTTTTTTCAGCTATAAAATCTGTACTGACCAAAGTGAATATGTTAAGCAACGTTGTAGGTTTGTAATAAACTTCTAAAGTTAGGTTTGCCGGGATGCTTGTCAATTTGTGGGTGTTGTTGAAGTGAATCTAGTTGTCACCACACCTCCCCAACAGAAAATAGCATGATTGGAAAAGAGTGGGAGGGTGAGAGGAGAGAGAGAGAGAACCTGTCATGATATTTGATGTATTCAAGTGATATATGACTCTTCCTTAATTTCTAGAAATAATTTTTAAAAGCTTGCTCCAGGGTACAGACAGTCTAAAAGCATTTGATAATAAATCCACACAAGTTCATCAGTGTTTAATACAAATTTTGCTTCAAGTGCTCTTTTTTTTTAAAAAAAAAATGTATTATCACCTTTAAGTAAATGCCATGGAAGTTTGCCAAATTCTTGGCTGCTCTTTGTGGCAAATTGATGCATTTCTATAGTTAAGGCATAAAATGTCTGGCTTTCATTGGATTTTGCTAACTGATTTTGAAGTTCAAGCAGTAATAATTTCTATGTGTTTATCAATTATATTTTAAGAGGTTACTATGATATTTCTGTTTAGCCAGGAAAACTAGATCCCCCTCATTATTCTTTAAAAAAAACATTAGACAGAACACTTCCATTCTTTCTAAGTTGTCGTTCAAGCCAATGATTTTGTGCTCAGAAGTAAATCAATTGAATTCAATGGGATTTACTCTTTGGAAAGCAGGTATGGGATAACAGCCTTAGTTCAATTTGATTTCTATTTCCTTTATGGTATACAACTAAGTTAATGCCCAAGAAGAAGTATCATGCAGGAAAACTAATTACTGTAAGGATAATTGTAACCAAATGATCAGTGTTGCCATAGCATTTTATCATATCAACATGTGTCATATTAGGAGGAAAAAATGGCAAATTTGATGGAGCATTGCTTATGCAAAACACAAAGTCTCATTTGTTTCCTTCTAATTCTGTAATCCTATAACATTATGAAGTGTTTATTTAAGAATTGCATCATGAATTATGAACATAATTCAGTATGTTAATTAGTGTCAGTTCTCAAAGTTTGACGCAACTTAGATTTACCAACATGAATCAATCTTGCTTAATTTCCACAGTGCAATGTAAGTAACTCTATAACAGCTTTTTTTAAAATCTAGAATTTAGATTTTAGAATCTAGAAAATATTTCAGCGATTGTTTTGAAGGCCACCTTTGATAAAGACATTTTATGGTAAGTGGACCTACAGCAGAGGTGGGATTCTACCAGTTCGCACCTATTCACTAGAACCGGTTGTTAACATTCTAAGCAGTTTGGAGAACTGGTTGTTAGAAGAAATTACTGGCCTAATCCTGTAAGTAAGGCAGGAAGGAAACCTTCTGGTGTTGCTTACAGAAACTGCCTCTCTGTTAACCCTTATTACATTCTTGGCAGGTCTAGACTTCCTGTCTCAGGAAATCTCTGGAGTTTTTTCCCCTCCTTTGCTGGTACTTTGCATGTGTGGAGTGACCATTTAAAGTTACAATGGCACTGAAAAAAGTGACTAATGACCATTTTTCACACTTGTGACTGTTGCAGCATCCCCACAGTCATGAGAGGCCAGGCGAGGAGATGCGTGCCTCGATGGTAGTGATATTGAGTTGGCCACACCCAGCCAATAACATGACCACCAAGCCACGTCCACCCAGTCACATGACCACCAAGCCATGACCACCACCTAAGCCACACCCACAGAACTGGTTGCTAAAAATTTTGAATCCCACCCCTGACCTACAGTATTGTTCTACTAGAAGAAACTGCTGACACTCTGGATGATACATTTTTCAGCCTGAACCAGGATTCCAGTGACGGCTCTGGATCAACTTAAGACATCTTTATTTACAGTCAAACTCATGATAGCGGCAGCTGGAATTACCTGAACATTCTGTGCCTCCAGTGTCAAGAACATATTCTGCATATTCAGCTAGATGGTTTTATAAGAAAACAGTAGGAATGGAGTTGATGAAAAGGCAGTTCAGTTTCCTTGACAATGGAAACAAGTCCTGGAGTAATTGGACAGCCGCAGAGGATAACTGATAATAAGATCATTGGGAAATAGATTTAAAATAATTCCCTAAACCAGGCCTGGATGTGGTTTGTAGGTCTTAGTCTTTCTTCTTCTGAACTTGATGGGCTATGTCAGAGTAAAACCAAAGTGCAATCCTGCTGCTAAGAGATCATGCTGTGGAGAAAAGTTAGGACACTGATGTCAAGTTTTGGACCAGCAGTGCGAGATAAAGCATGACTCAAGAGAACACACAGTTGTTGTTGAAAAAGCAGATAGTGATAAACCTATTGTCACTTGACTGGTAGTGAATAACTATGTTGTGGGATTTGCATTTGGGGAGAAAAAAATAGAATAAATGTTTGATGCTATTAGGAGGGCAAAACAAGAACTAATAGAGCAAGGCATGCATAATCAAAGCAGAAGCAAAACTTGATAGAGGAAAGGTGCATAAAGTCATAAGAGCTGGAAGCAGACTTGTAGGCTAGTCAGTTGAACCTCTAAGTCTGGAATATTTCCAATGATAAAGCTATAACCACCTCTCTCCTCCTGCTGTAAGGATAATTTCTTAATATTCAGCTGAAATCTGCCTTGCTAAAGTTTATCCCAGATAACCCATATTCCATGATGTCAGAGAACAGATGACAATCTCCTTTCATCCATCAGCCATACAAGAACCAAAAAAAGCATGTATCTACCCTTCTGTTCTGTTCCTATGAAGGCAGATCATTCACTGGAGTCTTTTTTCTTTTTTTAGCCCATTGACATTTATTTCATTATTTTCGGAGACCCATTCAATTTATTTGAAACTTTCTTAAAATGTGAAGAATGGAAATCTTCATGATCTCAAAGCTATTGTTCTGTGGATGCAACCAAACATTACATTTGCCTTTTTGGTGACCATATTACAACATCGTGAATACAGTTTCTCAGGATGGCAGATGTTCCATGTTTTTCTTGTGATAATTATAGCATTTGTGTGGGGGGATAAGGTGATACTGAATCTTAATTGAAGTATACTGCAGTTTTTTGCACTATACCCCACAACTCTTATGAAACTGATTAAGGTTGCAGTTCTGTGCTTACATAGAAGAAAACATTATAAAACTAATAGCACTTGTCTTTTCAGTAATCACACGTCAGGAGAGTATATAGATAGATACCATTATAGATAGTATGTGGATCTAGCATGCTCCTCATTTTCATAAAATGATATTGCCTGAACTTGGGACCCATATATTTTTATATAGGTAATCCTACTAGCTCAGTCACTCCCTTCTCTTTTTAACAAAAGGCAGGTGCCACACCAATGTGTATATGCTGTGGCATAAACTCCTGAGGTTAGGGGAGTGTTGTGTATAACAATGCTTTTTTGTGAATGTAATAAATTTCAGTGGCTAAGATGTGTTTTTATTTATGCAGCCAAGTTTAGTAGTTGACTTGTTTCTTTTCAATCTAGTTGGATTCAAGGATAAATTCATCCTCTGTTAAGCTCTCATTTCATTAATTTGACCTAAAAGCTATCATTTTTCCTTGTGTCCATAAATACAACCAATAAGGGACAGGTTTGAATTAGAAGTGTATAATTTTGTTGTGTACCTTTAGATATTACAATACCGGCCTGAGTTACACTCTCTTTCCCATTATAAAACCTTGGCTAGTCCTTAGGCAAATTTGATGCTGTCTGAAACTCCATGATAATTCAGGGCTTCTGATGGGTTAATCATGCCTAATTATGCTTTGGAGCTATCATGCACAAGGTCCTCTGAGATAGCTTGAACTGTATCCAAATTTTGTAGATGTTTGGGGAATACTAATCCAGGGATAAAGAAAAGGATAGGCGTTGTTGTTTGAGATTGCTAAAATGCTTCATAATGGTTTCTATTTCGTTTTGATTTTAAGAATCTATTAACTGCTTAGGTAATCATTCCTTTGCAACCTGAGAAATTAAGAATGACAGCCCTTTGAAAACTTTGCCCTTCCCCGAAGTTGCAAAGCGTTTCTCGAATTCAGATTTTGTTTCAAGCAATACCCATGTTGCAATCCTTATGGTCAGCTGCTCTTTGCTTCACCATCCCTTATCCTCTGAATATTCTGATACAGTCACATAGGCACACTGGTTAATTGACTGACAGGCATCAATGGTGAGATGGAAAGTAAATGGCTTTTGGAAACTGTCTTGCTTTTAATGACTTTACAAAGTCATTCAATCTATATATATAAAAGCAAAATACCACTCATGCATCATCACAAAATCTCCAGAACTGTAAAACCTATAAACTTGAAATTTGGCATGTATGTTCCTCTTGGTTTCTAGGTGCTCACTAAGAAAGGATTTTTCGAAATGACCGTCAGAGCATTAGTATTTTGTATATTATTATTAACACGCTCTGATGTTAAGGAGTTCTACTCCCCATCCCCACTTGAAAAAAAATCTCTTCCAAAAGCGAAATACAAGCAGAGGAGAGGAATTTCAGTTTGAGTTTCACAGCACCAAGCAGCTTTAGTACAGAACAGTTGAGCTAAGCCATGCCCAGGCTCCTTGCTGTCTCCTTCTTTCTCACACAGCAAATATTGCTTCAGTTTCCAAACAGCCCTCAACTCTCACACACACACTGACAGGATACTAGCCAGATTATTATTATTATTATTATTATTATTATTATTATTATTATTAATTCGACTTGCATGCCACCCTACTCCCTAAGGACTCAGGGCGGCAAACATTAAAACAGAACAAATTTACAATAAAAAACAAATAAAACAAGTCAAATACATTAAAACATTTAAAAAGATTAAATAATCCTGAAACCCCCACCCGGGTCATTCCAGGCCAGCCTGTTGAAACAACCAGGTCTTCAGGTCTCGGTGAAAGGAGTGGAGGTCAGGGGCCAAACGGAGATCCACGGGGAGCTGATTCCAGAGGGCGGGCGCTCCCACGGAGAAGGCCCTAGCCCTGGGAACCGCCAGCCAACAATGCCTGACCGATGAATACCGATGGATGCTGATAGGCAGAGGTAGAATTTTTTCCCCTTATTTTCCTTCCCAAAAACTAAGCACGACCACGTCGTTTCATAGCGAAGCATGGGTATTGTATATTTACACAAGAACTTCCTGGGATTTTGCATGGGAATAATCTGGGAAACAATTAGGAACCTGGCCGAGTCAAAGGTCATGAGTTCACAAAGCCTGTCCTGTTGCCTTGTTTGAATTAAAACACCCTTCAAGATCATGTTATGGTCCTGACTCTTCATCCAGAATACATGTCTGTTTCCCCAGACACGTGCAGCCCAACTTGGCTTTCAATGCGCTGCAGTTCCAGTTCAATGTGATGGCTCTGTTCCCTGTTGTGGTCACACAGAGCAGAGTACAGTGTGTTCTGAAAAGGAGATGTTGCTGCTGAGGCTACGGCTTAAGGCATGTTCTGAGTTTTATATGAAAGGTTGCTCTTGTGCCAATCCACGAGAAGGAGATCCCAAACAATAACAACTTGGCTAATATAGCAATGGGCAGTTGATATTATTCTGTCAGATGGAATGTCTTTTTTATTTTTTATTTTGCAGAGCAAAGCCTGCAGTCCATGAATTTTCATTGTTAGCATTTTTCTCCCCCCACCTTTTTTATTTTGTTTTGTTTTGTTGGTCCTCCTATTTTCCAATAAACTGTCTGTCATAGTTCCGAGTAATGAACTTAGGGTATCAGGACTCTGACACGTTTTGCAGGTTCAAGACATCCTTTATTGATTACATCATATCATCACTTAGAAAGGTGAAGCTAGCTCTAAATTATTCCCGCATTGATTGATTGATTGATTGATCGATCGATTGATTTGATTTGATTTGTCAATCGCTTACAAGATAATAGGTATAAGTATAAACATGAGTAAGAATACAGGAATACGAATACATGGGACAATAAGACAGGGACGGGAGGCACGATGGTGCACTTATGCACGCCCCTTACAGACCTCTTAGGAATGGGGTGAGGTCAATAGTGGATAGTTTGAGGTTAAAGGAGTGGTGGTTTGAGGATGTAACTACAGAGTCAGGTAGTCCATTCCAGGCAACACATTCCTGAGTTCCCCTCAATGCTCTCCCCCTTCCCCCTTGAATGACAAACTAGAAACGAAGAGCCTGAAGTCGTTTTGCAGGCTGACACTATTTTCTAACGTAAGGTTTCCGTACAGCTGCTGTGCACATAACCCTGATAAGACTGATGTCCTGCCAAGTTTCATTCAGAAGCAAGAACTGGCTCTTTTAAAATACTACTGTGTAGCATGGCCTCTTACACAAGTGATTGCTTAATAGGCACGGCGCTAACTTTTCTCTGAGTTTGCACTTGTGGTTGTTTAAAACATTTAATGCTATTCACCACCGTTCCCAAGATAACATAACCTTAACACTTAAACCCATATCAAACATGGTAAAATTAAATTTAAAAAGGCAATAAAGTATGTATATTTGAAATAGATGCATGGTGCATGTTTTTTTTGAAAGGAATATAAAGAGTGTTTTACTGCATCGGGATGGACATAAAATGTCAAAACAGGAAAATTATTCTACAGTGAGCCATAACAGAGATCTTTCCCCCAAGCACCACTTTTATAATCCCTGAAGGTGATGACACATAAAAAATGGCTGGGCTAACCTTTACATCTCATATTCATTTCTAAATAGACAGTTCTTTATCATTCTCCTTACATTGATGAATTAAGTGGATTCTTCCCCTTGCAATTTTGATGCTTCTACAAATGTATATAGTAGATAGAGATTACTATCAAAAACCTGAGAAAGCTTTCTGTTGCATGGCAATAATTTATGTATTTATTTATTTATTTATTTATTTTGTTTGGACTTGTATGCTGCCTTATCTCCCAAAGGACTCAGGGCAGCTCACATCATAAAACCCACAATACAAAAATTAAAACGGATTAAAAGTTATTAAATTCAAGCCAAACAAAGTCTAAAACCCACAAAAATTATAAATTATAAATAAAAACATCAAGTGGGTCAGGTTCACATAAAATTTCCTATCTCATAAAACAAATTTTTTTTTTTCAGACTCAAAGCTTTATTGCTGAGCACATTGGGTTGTGCTCCAAAAATTGTAAGCCGCCCTGAGTCTTCGGAGAAGGGCGGCATATAAATGTAATTAAAAAAAAAAAAACACCAATTCACAGCCATTGATACTCGCCTCTATTGGAAAAGGGTGAAAACCATGAACAGCATTTCTCACCGAACAATCTTTCCAAAACCCACATTATTACAGACCAACCTACCAAACTATTTTGCCTTTTAAAGAACTAGGTACACTGAATTTCTAAAGGAAATGAAACTAAGACTAAGTTAAAGAAAGAAAATGAATGCGGAGCTTAAAATAACCATTAGAAAGAAGAGTCTTGGTAAACAATCCAGAAATGCTGGGCTGAATGGAAAATTTACCATGAGCTCACTTCACCAGAAGGGATAATATTCTGGGCGGCTTTTTTTTCTGGGGTGTGGAAGAAGATTTACTGACAGCCTTCCAAGGCTCTGCTGGTGACAGAGGGTGGGAAGAAAAAGGAATGGCCACACCTCTAGAAAAAACACAGCAGAAGAGAGGCACACAACAACAGTATTTGAAATATAGGCTGCTTTTATTATTTGCAGGCCCTAATGTGAGAAAGAAATGCTAAACAGTTTGGCTCCTTAGTGTCCTTAAAGCCATTTTAAAAATCTATGACAGGATAGGGATGGGCTTCTGGATTTACGCTGTATGAAAAGTCTGGCTGCCATTTTGCTACTTGAGTGTGAATTCTTGACAAGTTGAGGTCCAGATATGGACTCTTGGCTACATTTAGTCAAAACAAAAACCAATACTGTCTTAAGGTGGCTGAGTTTAAGAGAGGGCATGATGCCTTCATTTTGATATCTGTGGCCTGCCTGCAGAAACATTATGTGAAACCAAAAATTATTTCCCCTCAGGAGCTTCTGGCAGAGTGAGTTAATTTTGAAATTCAAGAATATAATACAATAACTTGGTACAACCCAAGAGGTTTTTGTCTCTTGTGCTCTAGACTATAAGAGGAATTGTGACCAAATTGAAGCCATTCTCTATATCTGCTGGTGATATTCCACGTTTCAGATGAGTTGTTGTATTCACTCAGGGTGTCGTACTCCATTATGGATTTCTGACCAAGTGGACCCATTATGAGTCTATCCTATCAACAAACTGGAATGGAAAACTGACTTTCTGGATCTCAGAATCAACAGAGATGATACCGATTCCTTGCTAGAGCAGAGTCCCCATGGATATATGGCAAATATGTCACAGCCTGAGGTCATCTCTGACTCATGTTACAGCATCCAGTTTTATTATTTCCAGAATTAATTTGAATTGTGTCACCTGCTCAGTTGAAAACTGGGGTAAGTTTAATAGTGTGTCGTGTGTCAGGCACTAATAACTGAGAGCATTTGTGGAGTTCAAAGCACAGGAGAATTTATTATAGCTACCTATACATAAGAACCTAGCCAACTAATGCTCAGAACTAAATTGGTGTTAGATAAGGGTCAACATAATTCATAGGGAAATTCTTGTGTCAATTCAAGGACTCTAAACTGATGATAGATTTAGCTCTTCCTTCCATCTCAGCCTTCTCATTTCCTACATCATGTTATTCCTCTCTGTTCTTAAATGGAGGATTCTTTATACATTTTCAACATAATACTCATTGCTTGGGAGAAAAGCCATTTTTGTTCTTTAAAAGGAGATGAAATTTAATTGCAACGCGGTCAGTGGGAAACGATATGGCTGATCAGAGCAACTGCTTCTAGCTACATTATAGTATTATAAAAAAAATACATTCCTTTGTGTACTTTTGCTCTTTAGAACCATATTTAAAAGATATTTACAAGGTGAAGGACAAATATTAAAAAAATAAATGAAGGATGGAACAGTGGAATGGGTCTGGCAATACCCTACCCTTTAACAGTTATCACCCAGTTATCATTGTTTGGGCTTGTCTCTTCGCATCCCTGCATCAAAAATTAGCACCAGTGGACAGAGCTGCTCTGGTGGATCCTAAGCATGAGTTTGGACTTCCTTTCAACTTGATGATTCCTTGAGAGGGAAAATGATTTTTAACAACCATATCATTGTTAATGGGTACTGAACAGAATCCAGTTCAATTGTGTATGTAACTGGATATAAGATAGAATCCTGTCTCATTATATCCAGCAGCCCATGGATTCCACAGCAAGATTGTCCATTTTCCTATTTTCTCTTTTGCCACACTGTTGACTAGAATGTTGTTGAACCTGGACTGGGACAAATGCTATCAAAATAGCAGAAGGGGAGATGGATATCCTGGAATGTTTGCAGTCTCAATCCTTCTGGAATTAAGGAAAAGATATTTCCTTGATTGCTTTGAAAAGAAGCAAAATCATATTAATTTACCTAGATTCTCTACATTTAATATGTAGAGAATTATGTAGAGAATTAATTTAGTGTGATTAATCATTTGTGTATAAGAGAGAAGGGAGAGAAGGGAGAGAGAGCGAGTGTTGGACAGGTCTAGCTTTGCTTTTCCAGACCTAACAATTAGTAACCTAGCCCTGTTGCAAACATTTTTACATTGTGCCAGCCACGTACCTCTGAAGTTCCAGACAGACATGGGTGGATACTGGGGGTGGGGGGATGAGAATGGAGGGGGGAAATGCCCCAAACTATATACGGACAATGGGTTTGGCTGAAAACTGAAAACTTGTTTGAACAGCATTTTCAAGCCCTCTCATTTGATTTTTTTTTCTTTTCAGGAACAAGCTACCCCTTTCATTTGTAACAGCAGACGTTCAAAACAGGCATCTCAGAAAATGAATGAAATGGAAAAACTTGCTTGTACCAAGTTCAACTTCCACACTGTTGGAACTACGTGCCCTCAGGGACTGCGTGCCCTCAGGGGGAATCTATTGAGAGCTGCAAGGGAGATGGAACCAAAAGAAAACCTGGGTGGGGCCACAGGAAGAGTGGGTGGGGCCATCCATTCTTTCAATTCTTCTCCCCCTGCCTTTTTCTTCTTTTCTCCAAGCAATATTTATTTATTTATTTATTTATTTATTTATTTATTTATTTATTTAATTGGACTTGTATGCTGCCCCCTGTCCGCAAGGACTCGGGCGGCTCACAGTTAAAACACAGCAAAAAATATTTTAAAAAGAATTAAACCTAACAAGCCCAATCACTAAAAGATTAAAATAAATTAAATAGTCAACAGCATGGGTGGGCAACTATATCAACTTTATGATCTGTGGACTTCAACTCCCAGAATTCCTCAGCCAGCCATGCTGGCTCAGAAATTCTGGGAGTTGAAGTCCACAGGTCATAACATTGCCATAGTTACCTGCCTCTGGACTGGAGGTGGTATTCAGCAGGTTCTGACCAGTTCTAGAAAACTGGTAGCGGAAATTTTGAGTAGTTCAGAGAACCGGCAAACACCACCTCTGACTGGCCCTGCCCCCATCTATACTCTGCCTCCAGAGTCCCAGCTGATCGCTAGTCTTCTTTTGTTGCTCTGCACAGGAGAATGGAGCTGGAAAACAGGTTAGTGGGGTAGGGAGGGAGTGGAGATTTTACACTATACTTCCCCTGGAATGGGGTGGGGAATGGAGATTTTACAGTATCCTTCCCCTGCCACACCCACCAAGCCATGCCATGCCCACCAAGCCATGCCCACAGAACCGGTAGTAAATTTTTTTGAATCCCACTGCTCTGCGCTACAGGCAGTGATAGGTTGGTCTTTACCATGGGTCTTAACTAAGATTTGAAATTAGTCTAAGGACAACATCCATTTCTATCCTCGAGTAAAGCTTCTCAATGTATAGTATAACCCATGTCTTTCTTCCAGCTTTTCATTCCTTTACTCTTCTCTTCCTGTTTCCTAAGTCCCATATCTCTTGTCCTTCAAAATTCATTATTAGGAAGCAACTAGGTACAGAGGAGAAAGGGAAGAGAAATTGAGTGTTTCTCACCTAATCTTATGTGTTGTTTGGTAGAAATTGAGAAGCACCAGGATCCAGCAACAGTTCTTTCCATGGTGTCTTATAGATCATTGATGACATCAGACACCAAAAAGAGAAACAAATGCAATACAGTAGGTGTGTGACTGAGAAGTTATCTTAAAGTACTGAAGGTAAGGTCTACCATCCTGAATTGGACTAAAGGCTCAGGTGTAGTATCTCAGTCTTTTGCCTGAGATGGCCATCTAAGTATCTTTGGAGCATTAAAAAAAATATGTATTTTTCCCCCATTTGATATGGAACCTACCCAAATGGATAGGTACAGGTAATCCTTGACTTACAACCATTTGTTTAGTGACTGTTCAAAGCTGCAACAGTACTGGAAAAAGTGACTCATGATTGTTTTTTTTAGACTTACGACCATTGCACCATCCCCATGGTCCCGTAATCAAAATTCAGATGCTTGGCACCTGGGATGTATTTAGGACAGTTGCAGTGTCCCGGAGTCATGTGATCACTTTTCACGACCTTCTGACAAGCACATTCACTGGGCAAACCAGATTCACTTAACAACCGTGTTACTAATTTAACAACTGCCTTCACTTGACAACAAGAAAGGTCATAAAAGAGGGCAGAACTCTCTAAACAACTGCTTTGCTTAGCAAGAAAATGTTTTTTGGGTTCAAGTTAAGGGCTATCTATGTTGGAGAAGCCTTGTACTGTGTGCTCCAGGAAGCAAGCTTCTCTTGTTTCACTGTGAACATGCACTTTGTTCTTAATACACTGAGATCCTTTTTAATATTGTAAAATGCCTTTTATCTTCCTTATTCTTTTGAAGGGTTAAAGGAAAGAACAAGGGAGAGAATGTGATAGAACAAAGAAAACAGACACCTGTGTTGTTTCTTCCCCTCTGTCAGTATGGCAGAGTTGCCAATAAAGCCACAACCTTGAAAAAGGGATGGGAGGAGAATGGGAGACTTGCCAGTAATTTTTCAATGCCCTTCCACCAACTGAGCCAAAGAGACAGATAATTTGATTAGGACTCTTGAGTCCTCTATAGTATACATTTATTTATGTATTTATTTATGTGTTTATTTATGTATTTATTTATGTATTTATGTATGTATGTATGTATGTATATATGTATGATGTATGTATTTAGCTAGTTAGCTAGCTAGCTTATGGATTCTCCTTCTGCCTAAGAGATACTGGAAGTGGTACTCCAACACATTGTACATAAATACAACTACAGAAAAAAAATGGACATGAGGGTTTTTTTCCCAAATTACCAAGACTATTAAAAGTCAGAAAGGGAAAAAAATGAATCTTTTCACATACTTATCTGAAGTGTGCTGAAGTCTGGCTTGGGTCAGTAAGATTAAGCAAACTGCCAAGATTGCAGTTCAAATGAACAAAGGTTGGGTTAATTTCTTATTTATTTATTATGCATAGCTTTCAATATTGTTCAAATGGGAAAGGTTTCGTATGGGATAAGTTACAAATACAGCAATATAAATATAGGTGTAAGTATAGATATAGATGAGGGATGCGGTGGCTCAGTGGCTAAGACTCTGAGCTTGTCAGTCAGAAAGGTCGGCAGTCCGGTGATTTGAATCCGTAGCACTGTGTAATGGAGTGAATACTTGAATACAGCTCATCAGTCTGGAACCCGCATTATGTATCTGATATTAATACAGTTGAGAAAGTCCAGAAATATTTCACAAAAAGAGTTCTCCAATCCTCTACTTGTTGCAGAATACCTTATGCCACCAGACTTGAAATTCTAGACCTAGAAAACCTAGAACTACTCCACCTTCGGTTCGATCTAAGTATAGTATATAAAATCATACATTGTAATGTCCTACCTGTCAATGAATACTTCAGCTTCAACCATAACAATACAAGAGTACATAATAGAGACAAACTCAAGGTTAACCACACCAATCTTGATTGCAGGAAATACGACTTTAGCAACAGAGTGGTCAATGTCTGGAATACTCTACCTGATTCTGTGGTTTCTTCCCCAAACCCCAAAAACTTTAACCTTAGACTTTCTACTATTGACCTCACCCTTTTCCTAAGAGGTCTATAGGGGGTGTGTATAAGCGCACCAGTGTGCCTACCATCCCTGTCCTATTGTTTCTTTTTATTTTTCTTATATGTATCCATTTCATGTATTCATAACTATGTTTATACTTATACCTGTTACCTTATAATCGCTTGACAAAATAAATAAAAATTACTTGTCCTAGCTTCTGCCAACTTAACAGTTCAAAAACATGTAAAAATGCGAGTAGAAAAATAGAAACCACCTTGGTGGAAAGGTAACGGTGTTCCATGCGCCTTTGGCGTTTAGTCATGCCGGCCACATGACCATGGAGACATCTTTGAACAGCGCTGGCTCTTTGGCTTTGTAACAGAGATGAGCACCGCTCCTAGAGCCAGAAACGACTAGCACGTATGTGTTTACCTTTGCCTATAGATTTTACCTTTACCTTTGCCTATAGATATAGATATTTGTATGAGAATTCAGTCAGTGCTGCAGGAAACAACTAAATAATAACATTTAAAATACCAGTACCTTTTTTCTAAGGGTGCAAATGAGGCAAGGATTTTTCTAAGGGTGACTGACAAGGATTTGATACATTTGATACAAAGATATATTCCAGGATTTATGGAACATTTCAGAAAAAAAAGTATGGTGTAACTTCTCAGAAAAATGGGAATCCCAGAACAACTCACTGTTCTCATGAGAAATTTATATACAGGCCAGGAAGCCACAGTATGTGGCATGATGAAACAAATTGGCTCCAGGTTGGCCAAGGGGTGTGGCGCTGCTCTAAACTCTTATCAATTCAACATATACGCTGAATATATATTATGGCAGTTGGACTGGAAAAAGATGAATGTGGTTTTAAAATAGGAGGAAAAAATATTAATAACCTGTGCTCTGCTGATACTACTCTGCTAGCCAAAAATGTAAAAGATCTGCAAGCCCTTCTATTAAAAGTCAACAAACAAAGTGGACAAATGGAACCGAAATTAAATAAAAAGATAACAGGTATGACAATCACCCTTAAATTTGGCCGTTAAGTTATTAAAGTGATGGATAGCTTCTGCCTTTTAGGATCAAACATCAAACAATAAAGGAAGGAGCAGTTCTGGAATACACTGCAGACTGGCACATGGTAGAGTAGACATGAAGGTCTTGGAAAAGATTTTCAAATGCCATAATGTGTCTATGCCTGCAGATATCAAAATTGTGTAAGACATGGTGTTCCTTGAGACAATCTACTGAAGCAGACTTTGAAAAAGCAGGATAGGATAAGTAGTGACACCTTTGAACTTTGGTGCTGGAGAAGACTCCTGAGAATACTGTGGACAACCAAGAAAACTAATCAATGGATCATTGAAAAAATCAACCCAAAGTTCTCACTCAAAGCACAAATAACCGGCCTCTTATTATCCTACTTCAAGCACATTATGTGAAGACATCAGTGATGGGATTCAAATTTTTTTACTACTGGTTCTGTGGGCGTGGCTTGGTGGGCGTGGTGGGGGAAGGGTACTGTAAAATCTCCATTCCCTCGCCGCCCCACTAACCTTCTTTGCAGCTCTGTTGACGTCCAAAAGTGTTAAAGTTGCTGAGTTTGGGGACCCCTGTTCTAAAGCAATCTCTTTCATTGTTAAACAGCTTTCACCATTACATAAGAACTTTTCATTGACAACTGAAATCTTCCTTAAAATGGAAACCCATTGTTACATGTAATAGAGTATAATTATATAGATATAATTAAAATTGTACCTGCATAGTAAAATGCAGTTCAGCATTTTGTGTTAGAAAGTATAAACATTTTGCTAGGATTTGGTGTCATGACAAGTGAAGTTGATATTTCAGGGTATTTTATTTTTATTTTATTCCTTACATTTATGGAGCTGTCCATTTCACAAATGAGACTCAGGTGGTATGCAATATAATAACTGTTAAGTTTGCATGAAAAGACAGACGCGGAGTGCTTCAAGCTCTTTGTTTATTAGTGACTACAGCTCAGAACGAACCCACTTTGGCTGGGCTGCGGCTGCTACTTATAGCCAGCAGCCGCAGTTGCCAGCCAATCAGAGTGCAGGGTTTTCCCGCACTTTTTAAACCAATCATTTCTTACATTTTGCAAGAACAGTTCAAACTAAACCAATGACTTTAAACCTGCATACATAACAATAACCACATTCTACAATAAGAAGAATCAATATTGTTAAAAATGACTAAAAGGGAGCATCTTCAATGTTACAAACAACCTAGCAATCTCAACAATTCTCCATTGCCTTGAATATCAAGCCTGTTGACAAAGCTACGTTTTGAACAATTTTCAGAAGGTGGCAAGGTGGGGCCAGTCTCACCTTGGGGGCAATGACATTCCACAGGGCAGGTGCCATGGCAGAAGCGGTTTTGCCAGGTGTAATTCTCTAATAGATGGAATCCGCAACATACTTCTTCTACTGGATGGGATGGGCAGATGTAATCAGGAAGGTAGTCCCTCAAATAACCTGGCCCCATGACATGAGGGGCTTTAGCCAGTGGTGGGATTCAAAATTTTTTACCACTAGTTCTGTGGGCATGGCTTGGCGGGCATGGTGTGGCTTGGTGGGCATGGCTTGGTGGGTGTGGCAGGGGAAGGATACTGTAAAATTTCCATTCCCACGCCACTCCAGGGGGAAGGTTACTGCAAAATCCCATTCCATCCCCACCCCACTAACTTGCTTTCCAGCTCCATTCTCTTGTGCAGAGCAACAAAAGAAGGCCCAGTCGATCAGCTGGGACTCAGGAAGAAGAGAATAGATGGGGGCGGGCCCAGTCAGAGGTGGTATTTGCCGGTTCTCTGAACTACTCAAAATTTCCACTACCGGTTCTCCAGAACTGGTCTGAACCTGCTGAATACCACCTCTGGCTTTAACAGACAAAATTAGCACCCTGATTGGACCCAGAAACAAATTGACAACTAATGCAGCTTATGAGCCAAGGGGTAACATGTGACATTCTAGAATCGCACATAACTGCCCATGCTACTGTGTTTTGCACTAGCTGAAGTTTATGAATATTCTTCAAGGACAGCCCCATGTAGAGCAGATTGCAGTAATCCACTCAGGAGCTGACCAGGGAAGCATCTGGGGTTGCTGACTCAGGAGCATTTGAGGATAATAAGACAGAGAACCATGAAAGTGGAAATCAATATCCATTATATAAATAGTGATATGTTATATTTTATTGTGTCTTCTGAAATTTTAGCAATTGAATCTTATCCGGTCTTAACAGTCTCTGTCTTTACATTTGAATCAAAATATGCTGTTTCTAATCTCTTGGAATTATTAATTTTATTAAACTGTCCATCTCTTGGAATTATTAGTTTAAAAATAATGTTTATGATAGATCAGCCCTTGGTCTTAGACTGAGAATCCAGAAAACTGCAAGTCTGTCATCCCAAGTCTGTCATTAAGAAAGACCAATACTCTTCCTTCCAAATTTACTGTTTTTAATATGTGTTTAGCATGGAAGTTTACATCTGCTGCCCTTAAAGAATCTCAATAAGAAGGCTGGGCTGGGCTTATCTCTTACAGAATGTGCATACAACATATTGGAAAGCTATGTGTGCTATGTTTGCAGTGTGCAAAAAAAGGATCTCAAACTCAAAAATACAAATCAGATGTTTAGATTGGAGGCGGGGAAGAGAACGAGCGGCATATGTTACCAAGGGTTGTGAAACAGCCCAAGGGAAGCAAATAAGTAAAAACAGCTTTGTTGCATAGTAACATCTGCAGCAAAACAAGTTACAGCCTGGTTGGCATCCGACAGGACAAGTTTCATTCTTGGCTGAAGAAAGAAAGTTGGTGATAGATTTTAGAGAGCCAAGCAACTTCTTTGCATCCTTCAGATAATCTTTTTATGATTATTTTATATGAGTTTTGTACTGATTTATTTTCCAATTCAGATTATTAAGGGTGCTGTCTTCAAAACAGCAAATTGGGTTTTGCTTGCTTTCTTTTTTCTTTTTACTCAGATCTGTTCTAAACTTCATACAAGGTAGTCAGAATAGGCATAATTTGTTGGAGTAGTTGAGCATGGGACCTGCCAGGAGTTGCTACGTCCTAGCTTCTATCAGATTCATCCAGTAGTGCCAATGATTTGGAAGCTAAGATCAACCCTATCAAAGGATTCACATAGCTAATGTTTTCCCCAAATGAAGCTTGCACAATATAAAGAGATAAGAAACTCATCTTCTGACAGTGCTCTATATCAGTATTTCTCAACCTTGGCCACTTGAAAATATGTGGACATCAACTCACAGAATTCCCCAGCCAGCCATACTGGTGGAGAATTCTGGAAGCTGAAATTCACACACCTTCAAGTTGACCAAGGTTGAGAAATACTGGTCTATATCTTTCTTCTATTGCTCTTCTTGACTGTTATATTTGCCTTCAGCAAATACTCACATGTTAAATACTCATATGCAATGCTATTATGAGATGAAAACCTTTATATGCTTAGGGTGGTAAGAAAGGCAATTGTGTTTGGGGGCTGAAGCACTCCTTTATTTATCAAATTTATATCAGTCATAATCAAAACAGATTCCTGCCTGCTTGGGCACGTCTAATATACACCTTGTGCACAATTTTTTAATGTGATTGTATTAGATTTTACAAAGGGCTGCTTTTTGTAAGAAATGATTGGGGCAATTATGCTTCATCAGGAGGTTTAGAATGATACTGACCACTACATTTGCATAGGCACACTTTTATAACATTTCCAGTCTGCAATAATATAGTAGTAACTGATAATACCTTCAATGAACATGATCTAATGATTAAAAATATTGGGAATATAAAAATACTTCCAATTTAAAGGGATGGGGAAGGAAAATGCCTTTTCAGGTGTTTATATGTATTTTTGCCCCATCTACATAACCAGATCATGATTTTGCACGTTACGATTAAGGATAGTTAGAGTGTATGAAGTAATTCATTCTTATTATTTATTATTTATTTATTATTTGGTCTTATATGCCACCCTCTCTCCCGAAGGACTCAGGGCGTCTCACATAAAAAACAACCATACAAATACAAAAGTTAAAATAGAATTAAATCAAATTCGACCAAATAATCATTAAAACCCATTAAAAAACATTCAAAAATATTAAAACACCCCCCCTTAGTCCAGACCGGCCTGTTGGAATAACCAGGTCTTTAGGCCACGACAAAAGGAGCGAAGGTCGGGGGCTAGTCATAGCTCCAGGGGAAGCTGGTTCCACAAAGTGGGTGCCCCCACAGAGAAGGCCCTCCCCCTAGGGTCCGCCAGCCGACATTGTCTAGCCGATGGCACCCCAAGGAGGCCCTGTCTGTGGGCGCGCACCGGGCGATTGGTATTCAATGCTGGCAGAAGATGTTCCCGTAAGTACCCCAGCCCCAAGCCATGGAGAGCTTTGTAGGTAAGCACCATCTTAGACACCTTTGTGCTCTAATTGTGTAGCAAAATGTGGCCAAATATGCAATGTAACTCTTATATTTGTTATATAACCTAGATGGTTAAGATGGGCCACTACTTTCAAAACAGACAAATATGTAGCAACAGGATATTAGGAAAAAAAATAACTGGATGAAGGAGACAGACACTGATGGGTGCAGCAGACTTTCTCAAGTGTGGAAATAAATATGACGCTTCCTGAACATGTTTCAAATCGTTGGTCCATGAAGTCAAATATTTTCATTGCTAATTGTCAGTGGCTTCCTTTTGCAATGAATTCCACCTCAGCCCTACCTGGAAATACAGAAGCCATAGCCGTGATTCTGCAGTAGGTAAAAATATACTCTTCTCCTGAACTCTGTCCTCTACAATAAGAGAAAAAGCTAAGGCAATCTGATTTGCAAGGGAGAGGTTGAGAGGAGTAAATTGTACAATTCATTCAAGCTAGAAGGCAAAGTTTTATCTCACAAATCTGGATATCAAGGTCATGTCTTCTGCCCTTGGAACTGTCCATGGTCTGCAAGGTCCTAGCTCTGATTCAGTGTCCGCTACCTTCTGTCCTCCTGTAATCCATTTTCAGAAATCTGTTACCCCCATCTATTCATTGGGTTCCAGATATATTGTTCAGTACCTGTGTATCTCAAAAAGTCAAAATGATGCATATTAAAGCATTCTGCTGCTGCTGCTCAAAAGGATATTTTTGTTGCAAGAAGATAGATGATCGTGGGATCTCTTTAAATCAGAGAGATCTATTTTATGGGGCAAATCAGTGCCAGAGGAACACTAGTTCTATTTCTACATGCCTACTTCTGTTCTACACCAACAAGTAATAACTCCAAGATGTTAAACAGGTCCTCTATCCAGAGATAGCAAAAGCTGAACCTGGAACATTTCAAAGAGAGGAATCCATTTATTCCACAAAGTAAAGTAAAATTCAATTTAGTCCCTGTTAAGAAATTTGTATGCAGGTGGGAAGGAGGACTGAGCGTGGGCTTCACCCAATAGCATACCTGCCCAACAGGACAGTGTGAGAATGGTAGTGATGGCTTGCAATCCCCATTTAAAAGGACTAGAGAGATGTATCCACCTGAAAACCTGAAAAGTTGTCAGTAACCTAACATATATTGGGCTATGGAGACTTGATGTGATCTATTCAATTCTCCCCTACCCTGGTTAGGGTAGAAGCACATGGTGGGACATAGCTAGAGCATCCTCCAAATGAAAAACCTCCTAGGTCTAGCCTTACATTAAACAGCTACCACAGGAATTATCTGAAAAAACATCTGAATGGTTCATTTGAGTGTTCCTCCTTAGAAATTCACTCCTTCCAAATTCCACTTTAGAAAACCTAATTTGTCATCATGTAGCTGCCTCCAAGAAAAAAGATATAACCCAGGTTGTGAAGTCCTAGGAACATGTCTTCCTCTAAATCAAAGGGTTTCCATCTTTATCAGGCTGTGGAATTTATTAGTTAAAAAAAATCCTGGAGCTCTGTTCGAGAGAGAAACCTCCTGTGACGGAGTCTATAAACAATAAGTAATAGCTGTAAGTCTCCTCAAAAAGTGAACTTTCTGACAGTTAGCTAAGTCTTTTATTTCAACAAGCAACTAACCCCTTTCTGATTCCTCTCTATAGAGAACTAGAAACTGAAGTTAATTCAGCCATTTTACTTGAGCATGATGTCAGAGTATATTCATGAACTGGAATAGAGCATGGTAACAAGGCCAGCCAATGAATAGGCATAGCAACTAAGTCAACCAATGAGGACTGTTTGGAAACTGAAACTAGAAGTAGCCTAGGCATGGCTCTGTATTAAGCTCTGCAGCTCTGAAGCTATGTTAAGCTCTGAGTCTGTCTATTGAAAATGAAACTGCTTCTCTCCTCTGCTTTGTGTCTTGTTTGCCTGCTGAACTAAAGGGAAACTGATGTCTGTTTCTGAGCTCCTGAGTTGCTGTTCTGCTCTGAACCTGTAACATGTCTGCTTCTGTTTGAGTTTGCTCCATGTTGGAGAAATCTACAACTGGTATTGTAAAATTTACTTTTTATGTTTATAAAGAAGTTAAATGAAGCCTCAGCCATCTGTGTTTACTTTTCTGGCGCTGAATTTACACTGCAATACTCTGAACAAATGATCTCATTTTATCTGATTCTTAAAGGAGAAAGAGTCTACCCTCTATGAAGTTAGAGGGCATTTTGTCCAGAAGACTCATGTGTCCAGAATATGATTTATTAGTATCTACCGTGTTTCCCCGAAAATAAGACACTGTCTTATATTTTTTTTGGCTCCCAAAAACACACTAGGTCTTATTTTCGGGGTAGGTCTTATTTTTGGGGTAGGTCTTATTTTTCGGGGTAGGTCTTATTTTTGGGGTAGGTCTTATTTTTGGGGTAGGTCTTATTTTCGGGGAAACACGGTATTAGTTATGAAAAGGTGGAGGCCTATAAAACCAAGGCATAGAAAATCTGGCTATGCTAGGGTCAGATTTTTGGTTCCCAGATTGGGTGAGGCTCAACTGTTTGTGTGTTAGGGGGTTGGAATAAGCCCTTGCATTCTTTTCCCTCCTTAAAATCCTTGACTATCTTCCCACCAAGGGGTCTAGCCTACATCCCTTTTGAGCACAGCCTTCAACACATCACGGAGACTCCGATGTGGCTTTCAATCTACTGGGAGATTCCCACACCTGCTCTAATAACAGAAAGGGAAGCAGCAACCTGGCAGCTGGTTCTGTTTTGGGGGATGGCAATGAAAATGCCCCTATTGTCCCATCAGGCATCAAACAGTTTTCTAGACTAACAAGCAAACAGATTATCTGTTTTGCTGCCAGGTAAAGGCTGCCAAGAGAAACTTTCTCACCATTCTTATTCTGAAGTTGAAATTACAGTTCGTTTAATATCCCTCCCTCCCATTCTCCCTGCCCTCTGTTTTCTAGGACCGAGATCTTCCCTCCTCATTCTCGCTCACAGTGTTTGGGAAACACAACCCAAGTAATAAAAAAAAAAACATGACCTAAGACAAAAGCAAGGAGTAATTCCTGAACATACAGCAGAAGATCCAGCCTGATAAAACAGAGGGTTATTAACCGAGCAGATGCTGGATATTAATTGCTGCCGAGATGCAAACTTTATGCAAAGAGTTTAACGTCTCCCTGTCCATCACATCCGGAAAAGAGAAAGTTGTGCTGCCAAAACAACGATCAAAATAACAAACTTCATGTGAGTTCTAATTCATGAAGCCAGCAATTTTGCCTTTTGGCAAGGGAAGAAGCTTTCACTATCAGTGCTGATTTCCAAGGTGATAACCGGGAAACTAACCAGTGTCAAATTCTTTGCAAAACTAAGCATGTTTCTCAGTATTTTTCAGGACTGTAAAAGTACTCTGCTATGCAGAGATTAAAGTTGAAGTGAATTTATGCCGTTTATAAGGTGTACCATAACACAAGGCAATCTGGTTTAAAAGGACTCGTAAAAAAGTGGATGAATCTTCCCTTCCCAGTATATATATATATATATATATATATATATATATATATATATATATAAAAGATGTGGAGTCTGCAGGAAATTGGCCACATTAATCCTGGATTAATTTGCCCACGGTCCAGCTCTCATTTCACTTTGCGTGTAGAAGGGCTCAGAGACAGGGTGAAGTGAATAGACAATTCAGGCAAATCAGGAATTCCTTCAGGAGTGGGATGTTACTGGTTCGGCCCGGTTCTGTAGAACCAGTAGCTCTGAAGAGAAGCTGACACCGAACCGGTTTGCTGTGACGACCTTCTGGTCGTCTGTTTGGCTTACCCGCCCGCCCAGGCTCTTGGCTGTCCTTTATTTCCTGCTTTTTCAACCTCAGCTGCTTTGCCAGGTTGAAAAAGCAGGAAAGAAGAGGATTTTCAAAGACTGCGCACCTGCGTGCAGTGCATGTCAACTGTCCAGGCAGCACAGCTGATGTTTTTTTGCAAGTGTTGTATAGGCGCGTGCAAAACGCACTCTCACCAAACCAGTAGTAACACCGGTTGAATCACACCCCTGAATTCCTTCCACATGCAGTGGATTCCGTGCATATATGTCAGGCATCACATTTTGAATTCTTCAGAATTTTGCCTTCACACAAGAAAACTGTTTTGAGACTGTGTTGCTGTATCTATTTTTTTTTTTTGGCTCTTTCTGGCAGCAAAAGTGGCGTTCAGTTTAAGGGAGCACCAAATGAAGGCCAGGCCAGATAAGTGGTTTTTTTTGGTCCAAGTCAGGCTTGGAAGCCAGGTGCATCAGTTTGAATGTCTCACTAAACCAGGGATCAGCAACATTTGAGGGACATGGTCATAGGTAGACCCCTTGGAGTCTCAGAAAAGGCTGACATCACAGGGAGGGGAGAAGAAACAGATTGGTTTTTACAATCTGAGAAAATGTAAAGGGAAGGAATAGGAAGTGGGAGGACAGGGCCATTCTCCAAAATGGAGGCAGAAAAATGGAGGCAAGATAAACATTTGGTTTGATTTAGTTTCAGGGCATAAATGTACCTAACAATTGTCTCTTTTACCATATTAAAATTTACAAATTGGCAATAACTTTGAGAGGGAACCAGACCTTCTGGCCTTGTTCAGAAGTTTCTGCTTGCAGGGATGGAGCAGCACCGCAACATTACACTGTTCATTCACACTAAGCTAGATATCTGAAGAATTTCAGTTTAGCTTGATATCCAAACATAAGGTATGTATAAGTAGCTGCTATTTTGTGGTTTTGGTTCTTTGGGTTTCCAAAATTGTCAGCGCCAGGTCCCCCACAACACTGAGTCCAAGTTTACATTGGTCCAGATCATGCAAATTTATCTATGGTGACTTTAACTGATCTAGTGATTAATTTTGTCTTGTGAGAATTTTACTACCTGAAGATTTTTCTGGAATGGCAGAAAAACCAGTCTAGTTTCTAATAGAGTTACTTAGGTGAGATTGCTGGGATACAATTGGAATGAATGAACGAACGAATGAATAAACAAATAAATGAACAAATGAACGAACAAATGAATGATTGAATGAATGAACAATGCATAAGGGTCTTCATCTGAAAGTTTTATTGGTCCTTATGGGTTAATGGATTAGGAGAAACAAATAGCACATCTGATGCCTTATACAAGCAAAATCACTATAAGGACCCAGGTCTTCTGAAACCACTTATGATGTAAATTGGCCTTTAGAACAGTCTTACATTTTTAAAAAAAGGTAATAATTGGGCTACAGCCCAACCCAATATTATAACACAAATGACAACTCTTTTTAATGGCAGTGTAAAAGGAAACACAATCTCCTATTTTTCAACCTGCCTGTGCTCTCAGGCTGTCAAATCTAGCTGTCCAGAGCCACGCTGATTCAGTAGATAAAACGAAAAATCTTTTCAAGCCACTCTGCCAAAAACACAATTTGGCACACCTAGTTGATTAGTTTGAGCTTTTCCAGTGGCACAGATATACATGTCACAATATCCTTGGGGAGGCTTTGCAAAAGTGCAAGAGAATGGCTCTTAATACAAGATGCAGTAGTTTAGGGCAGTATTCTCTCTCTCTCTATTTCTCACACACACAGACACACTCTCACTTTCACTCTGTATGTGTGTCTGTGTATGTATATAAATTAACATTTAGCTGTTTTTGTTAAGTTTGCATGAAGAGACAGACGCAGAGTGCTTCAAGCTCTTTGTTTATTAGTGACTACAGCTCAGAACGGACCCACTTTGGCTGGGCTGCTACTTATAGCCAGCAGCAGTTGCCAGCCAATCAGAGTGCAGGGTTTTCCCGCACTTTTTAAACCAATCATTTCTTACATTTTACAAGAACAGTTCAAACTAAACCAATGACTTTAAACCTGCATACATAACAGTTTTCCTATTATCTTTTGAAGCTTGTATTAGTTTCAAGACGGTATTCTCAGCTTGCATTCTGACAGTCTTAAAACTGAATGATGACGTATTGTTCTTAATTCTTAACTCTTAACTTAATTCTTAACTCTTTAAGAAGCTTACTTCCTGAAATGAGAAAGAAAATGCTACTTAAAACAACTTTGTCATTTTACACATCTACTCAGAAGTATAATTCAACAGGGCCTGAGTTATAGTAGTAATTATATAGGATTTAAATCTTTTAAGAGAAAGAGATTTAGTGCATATTATACACACACACACCAAGTGCTTCTATTATAGTTCAAGCCCTATTAATAATAATATTTATTGTCATTGTGTATATGTGTGTGTGTGTATACATTATTATTATTATCATTATTATCATTATACATTATTATTATTATCATTATCATTATTATATTTGGATTAATATGCCGCCCCATCTCCAGGGAGACTCGGGGCAGCTCACACAAAGATATATATACAAAATAGATGAAAATATATCCAATCCAAATGTGTAATAAAATACTAAAATAGCCCACTTAGATCCCCAATCCCTCTCAATCCAGGCCGGCCTGTAAAAACAGCCAGGTCTGTAGATCGTGGTGGAAGAAACGTAGGTCAGGGGCCAACCGCAGCCCCAGGGGCAGCTGGTTCCACAGAGTGGGCGCCCCCACAGAGAAGGCCCTCCCCCGGGGGACCACCAACCGACATTGTCTGGCTGATGGTACCCCCAGGAGGGCCTGCCTGTGGGAGTGTACTGGGCGATTGGACCTCGATGCTGGTAGGAGGCGCTCCTGCAACTACCCCGGACCCAAGCCATACATACATACATACATACATACATACATACACACACACACACACACACACACACTGAAATGGATTTCATTGTATTAGCTTTTCAAGACACCCAAAGTGGTAAAAGAGGAAATAAAGATGAAGACATGACCCGTTTATATATTCCTTTATTTTCTACTTCTTTGATATTTCTTCCTTTCTGTGTTTTTTATTCATTCATTCATCCATTCACCTTTTGAGCAGGTAAATGGATTTTTATCTGCCCCTTTCTTCACCGCCTAAAGATATAGGCTGCTTTGCTACATAGCTATATTACAGATTCTACACAAAATCTATCAATTTCTTTTACAGGATATTCAGATGCATATAAATTTATTTCAGTTCTGCACTTGAAAAAATGTCCTCTTTGGCCTTTTAAAGAATAGCCTGCCTATTCCTGAAAATATGCTAGCCTGACTTTATTACATGTTCCATCAGTGGTAGAGATGTTACGTTCTGGGTAAGGAGAAAGCCTTATTGAAAACCTCAGCCAGGTGTGGCTTCAATAACTTTTCCAGATATCCCGACATATAGCCAAATCAAGTTTATTTTAGAATGCTTTGTAGTATAAATAGTAAGCCAATTCTTTTCAAGCTATGACCTGCTCTTCCTTGCTTTTTGATTTTTATTATATAAGGGAAAAGTCGAGGTGCCCAGGGAGCCAGCAAAATCAATGCACAGGTCTGATGGAAATCTCAAAGCAATTAATAAATGGGCCTTCACTGATTATAGGGAAAGGTTCTAACGTACTATTGTTATTACAATGATATTGTTGTGATGACAATGGTGATGGTGTGTGAAAGCTAATTCCCTTGGAGAAATGTTAATATAAACCCCTCATTTGGCTATATCAGAGGTCTCCAAACTTGGCCACTTTAAGACTTGTGGACTTCACTTCCCAGAATTCTCCAGCCAGCATAGTTCACAAATATAAAACCAGTTGTCCAAGCGTCCAAATTTTGATCAGGTGACCTGGGGATGCTGCAATAGTCATAAGGGTGTCAAATGGTCACAAGTGGCTTTTTTCAGTGCTGTTGTAACTTCGGTCACTAAACGAACTGTTGTAAGTTGAGGACTACCTGCATTGTTTTACAGATAGTTCTGGACTGACGACCGGTCACTTAGAGATCCTTTGAAGTTACAATAGTCCTCTGCCAGGCTCATTGTGACCTGGATTCAAATTCCCCTACCTTGTAGTATCCCATGGTCACATGACAGGGATTTACATTTTTCGACCACAACCAGTGTTTATATCCATTGTGAACAATGGGTTCCCTTGAGGAGACATGGTTTTGTTTTATGACTGCACATTCACTTAACAACCATTGCTGAAAAAGGTCATAAAATGGACCTCAGTCATTTGATGACTATAATTCTGGGCTTGACATCAGTTGAGGCCTACCTGTAGGCCGTATAGATGAGATGACCGAAGAGCCTCAAAACCAATTCAACCCATAATTTAACAAACCATACATACACTGATTGAGGAGGACCAGAGGTGGTATTCAGGAGGTTCTGACCAGTTCTGGAGAACCGGAAGCAGAAATTTGGAGTAGTTTGGAGAACCGGCAAATACCACCTCAGACTGGAGATTTTACAGGATCTTTCCTCTGCCACGCCGACCAAGCCATGCCCACAGAACTGGTAGTAAAAAATTTGAATCCCACCACTGAATAGGATGCCTGAATAGAATGTTTCTGTTTAATAAAAGCTGAAGATGATATTCTTCGGAGGGGTGGAGAAATCGGTGTTGCTCCTTTCTTTCTTGAAATGCAGAAAGTTCTGATTGCTGAAGCCAGGCATGGCTTGAAGTCTAAAGCACTGCAGGTGTTCGTTCCCCAAGTTGAGAATGCCTCAGGAACCATAAATTCCAATGGGATTTCCAAATCTGTGAAACAAAAACAGCAGTGTGTTGATGGGCCGGCTTACAAAGTCCCTATATAAATTCCTTTGAATTTATCTTGAAAAGGAGCTCTCTGCTAATGTTTACTTGAAATTAAACTGAAGGCCCACCCCCTTCGGGCCTTGTTGTTAAATGTTCAAGAAGAGAACAGAGGAGATGAGGAGTAATTGGGAACAGGGCAGAGGTGGTATTCAGCAGGTTCTGACCAGTTCTGGAGAACCTGTAGTGGAAATTTTGAGCAGTTCGGAGAACCAGCAAATACCACCTCTGACTGGCCCCGCCCCCATCTATTCTCTGCCTCCCGAATCCCAGCTGATTGGCTGGGTCTTCTTTTGTTGCCCTGCATAGGAGAATGGAGCTGGAAAGCAGGTTAGTGGGGTGGGGAGGGAATGGGGATTTTGCAGTAACCTTCCCCTGCCATGCCCACCAAGCCACGCCCATCAAGCAACACCACACCCACCAAGCAATGCCCATAGAACCGGTAGTAAAGAGTTTTGAATTCCACCACTGGAACAGGGTCAACGTGCAGAACCTTGTGCTTCACAAAACTAGGGTTCCTGATCAGAACTTGGTACAGGTAGTCCTTGACTTACAACAGTTCGCTTAGTGACCATTTAAAGTTACAACAGTACTGAAAAAAAGGGGACTTGTGACCATTTTTCACACTTATGACTCTGGCAGCATCCCCATGGTCATGTGATTTACATTTGGATGCTTGACTACTGACTCACATTTATGACGGTTGCAATGACCCCAAGTCATGCGATCCCCTTCTGACAACCAAAGTCAATAGGGAAGCCAGATTCACTTAACAACCGTGTTACTCATTTAACAACTCTGGTGATTCACTTAAGAAACGTGGCAAGAAAAGTTGCAAAATGGGGTAGAACTCCAAATTTCAACAAATTTCTCACTTAGCAACAAAAACTCTGGGCTCACTTGTGGTCGTGATTTGAGGACTGCCTGCATAGCGACAAAGAGCTGAAGCCATTCCACGCCGAGATAATTCGTATTTGTTTAAAAAGAAGCAAGCAGAAAAAAATATGCAGTGTGAATTTTGAAAAAGGGAGCCCTTTTCTAATTCCTCTCACCTCCCCCCTCAGCTTCAACTGGGATACTGTTGTAATGGTCACTGTTTTTGCCACATTGTCCTCCATAGGAAAAATAAAACGAGAACTGTATAATTTGTACTCATAAATTGAAGAGTGTTTCTACGTTCCTTCTGTTTTCAAATGTTAATTTTATTCCACCTACAGATTTGGAAGCAGTGGCTGTTTTAAGACTCAGTGTGGGATTTTATTTGTACTTTTCAGAAGTCATGATGACTTGGTGGTAGATTTATATTGTCATTTTATAATAAACGGAGGGGCAAAATGTCATTTTTCTTTCTCCATTATAGCATTGATTTATAGCAGAAAGCCTTCTTTTCTCTTGGCCCCTGTCCCTTTTTTTTCCCTCCAGAAATTTCTCCACTAAATGTCTTCTATTTATAGGACACCTTAATAATACCTGTTTAAAGTTCAAACCTAAAGCCAAGCGTTGCCACCCAACATAGAAACAAACAGTGCTTCCAGGTTATAAGCCTTCAAGAATAAGCTTCTTTACAGTAAATTTCTTTTTCCTTTAAGTAAAAAACTCTTTAATCACCACTAAATAAACATTCTTTACAAAATGTACTTTCTAAGATTTCTTGCATATCTTTTGTTTTCTTTTACCTTGTGGAAAAGATCTTTTAGAAATATCTAGCCAAGAAATTGATCCCTCACTGCTTTTGATTATCAAATCAATGTGATCATTCAGAGTTATTATATCTATATGAGGAGGGAGGGAATCTGAAAGACATAGTTGGTGATATCTTTATTTTTGCCACAGTTGTTAAGCAATTCATTGCACTTATTAAATGTATTGTGCGGTTGTTATGCGAATCTAGCTTACCCCATTGACTTTACTTGTCAGAAGCCAACTGGAAAGGTTACAAATGGTGACCACTATCCCGGGATAGGGCAACAGTTATACACACCTGCCAGTTGCCAAGAGCCCAGATTTTGATCCCATGACCATGGGGATGCTGCAATGGTCATAACTGTGAAAATCGGTCATAAGTCAATTTTTCAGTGCTGTTGCAACTTTGAAAGGACACTAAACAAACGGTTGTAAGTTGAGGACTACCTATAAATAATTCTAAATAAAAACACAGAAATTACTTTAAATAATGAAACATTATTTGTGGGATCCTTCCTATAGAATTAGTTGGGCACCATTCTGAGATAGAATGCAAAAAGTAGATTCCATTTATTTTATTTTTAACAAAAAAATTTTTAACACTTGTGTGAAGAAGAGTTCAAAAGTATGCCCAACTTCTTGTGATTTGTTTAGTCCTAATACAGAGCATATTGAAATTAAAATGTTATTCTGATTTTGAAGTAATAGAAAATTGTTTTGATCACATGTTTGTTTGTTAACAAATAACAAATTGTTATTCTGATTTTTTAAGCAGCTGCATATGGACTTCCACATCTTGTAAACTCCTTAGCCCAGATTGGTGGGGTGTTTCTGATAACACCAGCTATTGCAAAGGTAAACATAGTGAACTCAAATAGGTTATCTTCAAAACACTCAGGCCTATTTTTCTATTCCTAAAGGCCTAAAAGAGAATGATTCAAATTTCCTGTAGTCAATTAATACTCAGAGAAAGCCATTCTTATAAAAAAAAAGATCTATAAGTAGGAGTTGATGATTCATCAAGACACATTCTTGGAACAATTTTGCAACTGTTTTTCAATGTTTAATTATGTAGTCAATTCTGAACCTGTCAACATTCAGTCAAATACATAGGGAAGAATGACATACCTTGCAGTTTCACTGTTTAATTATTTCTAGAACTTACTTTGAGATATGCTAGGAACTTCTTATTCCTATCTAGTTTGACTGGACAATCTAGAAAATGTTAAGTTTTAATCTTAGTGGAAGGTAAGGATGAATATATGATTGTGGATTTCTTCATGCTCGGTCCTAACAATAGGTCAACCCATTTTTCCTATCCTGAGGCTTGCAGATATATAAGAC
Source organism: Naja naja (assembly GCA_009733165.1). Taxonomy (NCBI): domain Eukaryota; kingdom Metazoa; phylum Chordata; class Lepidosauria; order Squamata; family Elapidae; genus Naja; species Naja naja. Next base: position 72,451,760 of record CM019150.1, read on the forward strand.
AGGATGGTATTCATGGTCCCTGAACTTTTTTCCTTTTACTAGTCAGGCTGCTGTAAAAGAAGATTTCAAAACTGGGAAATGAACTTAAAATGCCAAATCTGATCCTGTACAAGCAAGGATACAATGATGGGTAGTGCCACTGAATCTGATTTGGCTCCTAAGCCCAGCATATACAAATGCTAACATATCAATATGCTTACTTCTCCCACCTACAGTCTAATCATTTCTTTAAAGTTTACGTTGGTAATCACTGCAAAAGACCATTGAAGAAACCTGCTAGTATCATCAGACCTCTGACAAAATCCATTATAGCCTCACAACTGGAGCGTAGTGTGAGATTCTTAGCATCGAATCTTGAAAAAGAGAGAGCTGGAAAAGTAAAACTATATATTTTATAGGTTAGACATACCACCTCTACAAGTAAAAGAAAAAAACAACAGCAAATATATCGTTCTATATGGTGCTGAGAAAGTAGAAATGGAAAAAGAAAACTGAAACTCAAGGCCGTCCCCAGAAGCTGTATGTGGGAAATTCTAGACAAATAATAAATGTTTTCACATAGCATTATACCATAAGTGTCCTACCCTAGAATATATTATCGAAGTCAGCAAAATGGCTGGCAGTAAAGCTACTCTTGATTACTAGTAAAGCTAGATAGCTGTTTGGCTTTTTCAGTATGGGAATCATGACAGTTCTGGCTCTCAGAGATATAAGATTGACCATTATAGAAACAGCATGTTGATCTAAATTGACATTTGGTCTGGTTTAATTGGCTGTTCTATCTCACTTATTTAAAGACTCATCAAAGACAATCCATCCATGTATAGTCAACCCCCAATTTAATGGGAAGACTATGAATGCAAAGGACCATCCACACTATATCCATACAAAATCCTGTCTGCCATTCTATGCCTGTATAAAATATACAAAATATGAATGAGTAAAGTCCCACTTCCATTTCATACATATGTAAAAAGTATTTCAAAAAATCCCACTCAGATTTCAGAGGCACTACTTCCATCCATTTGTCTCTTAAATGAGGATATATTGTATATAAGAATATAGGTATAAGAATATAGTCATTAAGACATCAAACAACTGTAATGGACTTACAACCTCACTTCTTCCACAGTCATTAAGAGAGACATCGCATGCCCATAACTTACTATTTCACTGGCAGCTTCTCCATGGATCCTGCTTGTCAGAAGCCAGCTGTGAAACATGGAAATGGTGATTAAATAATTGTGGGATGTTGTGACTATCACAAACACATCCTGGTTGTGAAGCACATGAATCTTACTCACATGATTGCAAGAATGCTGAGAAAGTCATAAGTGCAAGAATAAAGTTGTAACTTTTTCTGCACTGTTGCAACTTTGAATTGTCCCTAAACAAGGCAGTCCCTAAACAAGTGAGGACTACTTCAAGTAGTAAACTCATTCCTCTGACTAGTGAAATGCTTCGGGTGACGGCAACTTTGATTTCCTTTAGATGATAATTAGTGGAGATATACTGGCATTTAGTAAATTTAACATTTATGTACAAACATTTTACAGTGACAATATGGTAAGGATCTTTGAGTGTGACCGATTTAATCCAAGTAAACTCTCTAATGTGTTTTCTCTCTAGACTCTGCTTAGGTCCACGAATTGCACCAAGCTGTAATTTAACTTATTTGTTTTTAGTTTAGTGTCAACCCAACCATTGTGGTTTAGGCTTAATGTGATGCGACTAGCTTATGTTCCATTTGATCTCTACAATGTTTATAATCCCAACCTACATATAAATTTACTGGCCTTTCAAAACAACAATCCCCACCTCCCTACTTCAGAGAATGCTCAGATGGTTTGAAATCCTTCCCAGTCTCTGTTCTTCAACTAAGAAACCTTAATTTACAATAGGGATGGATTAAAGATTATGTATCCCTCCTCAAAGCAAAATGAATCCTTTTCAGAGGCTTTGTTTCTACAGCATGCTTTCCCATGGTTTTACTTAACCCCAATAGCCTGAGGCATCATGGTTGCCTGATTCACACAACAAACTGAGCCAAACCAATACTAGCTTAATGTGTTGTCTCATTTCTGCCAAGGGTTTTTCTTTTTCCCCTGTGCTTTGATAGGGATTCTCCTCCAGAAACTTTCTGTCTCCTGTACTGTAAAGATTCCTCCTTATCTTTCTGTTCCTCAGCTGTTCTGGGCTTCCTTCCAAACAGCTGTCACAGGCCAGGATCTAAGCTGCATTGTTCTATTTATCTAGCTCACCACAGCATTAAATGCATAGGATGCAACTTAATATCCTTTTAAAAAATGTTTTATAAAGTCACTCTTACAGATTGTTGTAGGTGAAGACCACAACAAACAGGGAGGAAAAATTTCCCCCCTTATGATTTCAGCGCAGAGCCTCCTTTTCACCATGTGCTCTTAGAGTTCAGGGGGAAAGCAAGCTTTCACTGACTTCAAAGAGAGTTTGTTTGTTTTGCTTAGATTTAAAGGGCCATGTGGATGAGAAAAACTTTTAAAAATGAACATCATGGTATGGCACATGGGATTAAACATATAGATAAAAAGGCATGTACGGCCAATTATGGTTCATTAAAAAAAACACAATTGAACACAACACAGATTCATAGGAAGCAAGATATTTAGCACAGAGAGGAAAGCTCTCCCTTTTGTTTTATTTTAGGTGCGTATTAGATCTTTAGAAAACTTACGGAGAATGTTGTTGGTGTGGCATAGCTAACTTACTCTTCTGCCATTTTAGGATAAATATTTGTCACTTTAGACCCATGGCAGGAAAGCAGACTGGGGCCATTTTTCCAAGAAACGCAGCCATTGCAACATTGGAGATGATTTAAAGATTGCATTAGATAGGATAACTCTAAATAGGAGAATATTAATTCAGTTCTGGAAAATGTAAAAACAAAGGCACAACAATTAAGGGGAGCCTTGAAAGTAAAGACCAATAAACAGTTCTTTTTCATGGTACTCTGACTTGATCTTGGAAACCATGGCATCACTATAATTGCATATTCTTTGGCATAAGAGTTTAGGAAATTTTAAATTAGAGGTCCTTCACTCAGCTTGTTTGCTGATGAGACAACACATTGAATTAAATATGTTACTCGGACAAATATGACTAGACACATAAGGAATTTGTCTGCAGTGCAGAAGCTCGGTGTACAGAATAATGATATTACCAATTTAAAAAAAGGGGGGGGGGAGTAAAGACAATAAGGAGAAATACTACTACAGCCATACTACATGGGTAGATACACTTGGACATAAACATTTAATCAAGTGTTTATGATTTGCAGTTTCAAAGTAAACACAGCATTTCCCAGTTGTCTGGTTAATTTGGACAGTGGATGGGAAACAAAGAAATATTGGGCAATTATTATTTCTGCAACATTGGCAAGAGTGTCCCTTCCTTCTATTATTTACTCTACCCAAAGTATTAGGGGAAGAAAACAGCAATGGTGCAATCAGGATTGGAAGCATGGTGCTAGAATTTGAGGAGACAAATATATCTTCATCTGCCTCTTTTCACTTCTTCTGGATGCTTATAAGGAAGAACCTGGGAATGATCAGAAAGGGGGTATTCCTAGAGAACCCTCTGGGTTTTTTGGAGGGCGGAACTGCTATAGCAATTGTCTTTGTGCTAAAGTAGAGAAGGGTGGGTGAAAGGTTAGTTCTATCCAAAGCAACCCTAGACTTTTGGGGTTAAAATAAATCCTGACTCAAAAGCTGATTGGATATAGCTGTTCTCATGAAGTACTATTCTACTCAGGCCCCAATTAAGCATTTCATGCAAGTGCAATCCCTAAATTCTGATGGAAATAATTTTCAGGTGTCTTAGCCCTGCTTCTTGGCCACATATATTCTCCTCAATCTCTCATAGGAACATGCAGCTCTCCAAAAGTTGCTGAATGCCAACTCTCCACAGCTCTAGCCATTGGAGATAATGGTGAAGGAGGCTGGGAATTATACTTCAGAAACTTCTGAAAGGCTACTGATGCCCCATGCTTCAACTTGCATACCTTGCAGTGAATAAAGGGTGGCCTGGACTATGCCTATATCATCAGTCCAGATGGGTTGTTTTTGTGCTATCTCCTTTTAATGTTTACGTCCTACCAGGTAATTCTGGATCCTGCTCTCCCTTCATGTGTGTGTGTGTGGGGGGGAGAAATCTTGCTGTGCTTTATTTTCTGACTTGGAAGCTTGCTTCCTGCAGTTCTTGAATCGTGGGAGCATTGTAGCCATCCATGAGTCACCAAAGAAAAGTGAAATGTCAAAGTTGAAGCAAAGTTTATCGGCTGGACCCAAACTCTGCCAATACGCCTAGCAACAGCTTTTCCTCATTTCTGTATGCCGGGCAGAGTGCTGGATTTGATGTTAGAGAGAACAGAGAAAATCTGCAGCCAACTCCCAAATGCCAAATGAGCTTTTTGGATTGTACTAATGTGGCTTTTAACATGAATATATCAAAGGACAAGTGGATGCTTTGGTCACAGAGTACTAGATTCACAGCAAAGGAATGACCAGGTCACAACATCACCTGTTTATCAGGATGACCTTTTATTGTCCAAGAGCCAGATTGCCTGACTATACTGTACAACAATGGGAATCTTAAATCACTTTCAGGACTGCTAAAAGTGACAACACTCCACAGTAAATCTTAAATGAACAAAAACAGGAAGCTGTCAAATCAAGCAGTAAATGCAACACTGGATTTCAGTGTCCCAGTGTTCAAATGCCCACTGGGTTCCAGTTTACTAAGCTTGTTTAGGCAATGGGAGGGATCTAAGGGATTTGTATCTTTTCCAGAATTTCATTAGTCTTGTTTAGGTCAGTCTCCCGTCTTAAAAAGAAAACCTTGCCAAGTTGAATTGTTATGTTCCTTGAATATTAGCTAGCTGCTGTAGTACACAGCGGTATTATATCTGTAAAATATAGTTGAAAATTTGCTGCCTTCATTTTTAAAAATACTTCTATGTATAAATTTCTACACATGTACAACCTTAGTATGAATTAGTATGCAATATACTTAAATATGATTAGGTCTACTCTGAGCATATCTGTTCATTCTTCTTTCTGCAAGAAGATAAGAGTATATGAAAGGCTAGAATTACTGTGAAAATTTTAGTACTGAACCAAAATTTGTAGAAGACATTTTCCAAAGACCATTTGTTTTTCTTCTTTTGAACTCCTAGAAAATGAGGCAACTTAAGCCAGTTTTTTCTCTTTATATTCTCCACAATGGTTCTCTTCCACATCTTTGCATTAAACTAAACCAGGAGCATTATGAAAAATATAAAAGTGTCCTAATTAGTTGTTGAGGGTAAAAGGCATTGATAAAATCTACTATGAATCTAGCCAGGAAAATCATGTTTCTTAGTGCAGTGAAAATTACTGAACTAATTTAATGGGCTATTCACTGAACTTTTATATTTTGCGTTTTGATTTAGATATTTGATAGTGAGGAAGTTTAAAAAATGAGCAAGAATTGAAGCAAGTTATTTTCCCACTTCAGATCATGCACAAGAATTAGAATTTGAATGTATGTGGTATAGTGATTAGAAAATCAACTTCATATCCTTAACTTTGTGGTCACTCACTGTCTCTCACCCAAATCTACCCCAATCAGATTGTTGTGAATTATTAAAAAGTGTGTGTGTGTGTGTGTGTGTGTGTGTGCGCGCGCGACAGGAAAGTTAACATATACTTCTAAGAAATAAACTTTGTAAAGAAAAATTGTTTTCCTTCCTGCAAATTAAAAGCTATTTTCCAATTAGGACATTCTTCCTTCATACCTGCTAAGGTTGAAAGAAAGACAGCACAGGATTCCTTCTTCTCGGTAGGGTTTAGCAGGTGAGATGTACACATTGAAAAGTGAGTTACATATATTTGTCCAGTGACTGCCACACACTCTTTTGTTGTGTGTTCTGTGTCTTGCTTTATGCAATTCACATTTCTGTGCCAAAAGAAAAGTCATGAAACAGAATCAAGCTCCAAAGTTTTCAACAGCTGCAAAAATTGTTCTTCTAAACTCGAATTGGAACGACCCTGGCTTGAAGTGATCCACTTGGATCTCTTCCATGCTGGTGTCTTACTGATATTCTCAAGTAGGGCTGTGCTCTAGATTCAGACAAAGTCCAAATTCCAGAGCACCCTGGAATAATTCAGAACAGATTGTCATTAGCACAAGAGAGCAGATGGGTCTAACTAACTCGGTTCTTAATTCAAAAACTATCTGATTCTGATCTATGATTTGGGAGTTTTGACACATTCTGAGTGTGAAGATTCTCAAATTAGGACAAGAGAAAAATAAAGGGCGGCTTTTCCCCCAACACATATATGAAGATGGGAAAACCAATCCCAAGAAGGAAGATAATTATCTTAAAACTTCTCGACAGGCTTATCTGGGGAAGATTGCATTCAACTGCAGTTTTGCTCAAAGGAAAGAAGACATATGTCTGAAAAAGATTTTTCTTTTTTAATTCTACAGGAAGAATCCTTCCAGAGAGATCATCGCTCAAGTTTTCTCAGCTGCACTTCAGAACCCAACATTAGCAAGGTCACGCTTCTCCTTAACTTGCGTCTCTCCAACCTTGACAACTTTTAAGACTTGTGGACTTCAACTCCCAGTATTCCTCAGCCAGCAACAGCACAGTAACATCTTGCTTTCTATTGCTCAGAAGTGAAGCCTAGAAATTCCAATGCTGTGAGGTAGGTAGGTAGGTAGGTAGGTAGGTAGATAGATGGATAGATAGATAGATGATAGATAGATAGATAGATAGATAGATAGATAGATAGATAGATTGATTCGTGGCTTCACTTCTGAGCAAGAGAGAGCAAGATCTCTATTATGCAGTGTTGGCTGAGGAATTCTGGGAGTTGGAATCCACAAGTCTTAAAAGTTGCCAAGGTTGGAGAGCCCTGAGTTAAGGAGAAGCTTGATCTAGCTAGCTAATGTTTGGTTTTGAAGTGCAATTGAGAAAACTTGAGCTGGGATCTCACTGGAAGGATTCTTCCTCTAAAATTAAAAAAGAAATCCTCTTTTTCGTCTGTCTGTCTATCCATCGATCCACCTACCTACCTACAGTATCTGTCTATCTCATCCATCCATCTAATCTATTATCCACAGGCTGTAAAAATTGTCATAGATGCCCAGCCCTGGTATAGGGTCTGCTTGAGCAGGGTTTGGAATAGATGCCCTCCAAGGCCCTTTCCAACTCTGATATTCTGAAGCACAGCCGTTTGTGCTTCCCAAGGCCAGATTTCAGTCCTACTCAGTCAGCTCTGCCGGGAAGACCGCTTAAGTCAGAAATAATTCGCCAGTTCAAGTCTAACAATTGAGCGCCTTCCTCGGATCGACTGCGGGCGCGCTAATAGAGCAGCCCCACATGGGAATCCCAGCGCCGTTGGGCTCGTCTGGGCGAGACCGGAATAGGAGGCGAAGAGGCTCTGGGCAAGTACCGGGATCTGTCACTGAGCCGGGCGAGGCGGGAAAGACACCTAACCCAGGATCTAGCCGTCAAACAGCATATGCTTGCCCCCTCTTCCGTCTCGTTCTGAATTTTGTCACGCTTGTCGACTCGTGTTTACATGCAGGCTGAACGCCTACCCGTTTTGTTTTCCCACTTTGGAGTTTTCTTCTTTCCGAAAGAACTATACAACTTCCCTCCCTCCTCTGTGTGTGTGTGTGTGTGTGTGTTTTCTTGCAGTAACCGAGCTGCATTCATTAACTATCTTATTTAAAATGAAAGCAGGGTTAACATTTCCATAAGAGCGCCGCTTTCCTGACTCCGTTTGTCAATGGCCTTCATAATGAGAGACCGCCCCTTTAAGGGAGTTTGAAATACTTTGCTTTTGAAGGACTATTTTCCCCTCCTCTAAAGCTATGTTACTTTTTTTTTTCTTTCCAAGCAGGAAGAGATGGAAATCCCCTAATTTTCCCAGGCAGTTTCACACATCACAAATTTTCCAGTGCCTTGTGGTTTGTTTTAATACTCCAGAGCGCTTGAAATAAATACCATCATTTTTTAATTGTATTTATATGCAATCTTTAGATAATAGCCCTTCCTTCCCTTCTACAGCCTGTTTTGCATAGGTAACCCAGAAATATTCTGGCTGCTTTGATAATTAATGTCATTTGAATTCAGAAATAATCCTTTTGTAGTTACACAAAGAGCAGAATTTAGGTAATTAATGTTTGAATAACATATGGCAAATCTCCATTCTGTGTTACTCAGCAGTTTTGAACAAAATTAATGCCATTTACACCTAACATTAAATCAGGATATTTAACCCTTATTTGTTGATCAAGCCATACACGTAGTCCTTGACTTATGACCACAACTGAGCCCAACATTTCTGTTGCTAAGTGAGACATTTGTGGAATGATTTTGCCCCCATTTTATGACCTTTCGTGACTCACTTGCAGTTAAGTTAGTAGCACGGTTTTTAAGTGAATCTGGCTTCCCCATTGACTTTGAGGTCGTAAAAGGTGATTACATGACCCCAGGACACTGCAACCGTCATAAACATGAGTCAATTGCCAAGCATCCAATTTTTAAAAATAAATTTTATTAAATGTTACACTTTTAAAAACAAATCATATTTACAATTTTTGTGGTAATTTGTGGCATTGACTTTTCTGTATTCATTCACATACACACACACACTATACGTACACATACATACATATATATATATATAATTTACATTTACATTTGCATAATCTTTTATTCCTGTTATCTAACCAAACATACAATTTTTCTTCCTTCTCCTGCAATTCTGTTGTAAGTTTATTCATTTCTGCACAATCCATAATTTTTTTTATAATCAAATCATCTAGAGGACTTAATCCCTGATTTCCAATTTTGGGCACATGTTATTTGAGCTGCTGTCAATATGTGTATTATTACATATTCCATATCTTTCTTGTAATCACCTCTAATTAGTCCTAGTAAGAACATTTCAGGCTTAAGTTCTATTTTTAAACCAACTGTTTCTTGCAGCCAGCTCAGAGGTGGTATTCAGCAGGTTCTAACCAGTACTGGAGAACCGGTAGCGGAAATTTTGAGTAGTTCAGAGAACCAGCAAATACCACCTCTGACTGGAGATTTTACAGTATCCTTCCCCGGCTACACCCACCAAGCCATGCCACATAACTGGTAGTAAAAATTTTTGAATCCCACCACTGAGCCAGCTCCTTATTTTATTCCAAAATTTCTTTGCTTTAGAACATGATCGCCACATGTGAAAGAAGGTACCAAGTACCCAGTTTTGATCACATGACCTTGGGGATGCTTTTTGCAGTTATAACTTTGAACAGGCACTAAATGAACTGTTGTAAGTCAAGGGCTAGCTGTAATTTCTTCACAAATGGTAAGATGTAATGTACATAATGAATGATGAAGTGAAGTTTACACATGCTAACCAGAAACAGATTAGTATGGTTTTAAGAGCAGTGTTCAACTTTAGTAATTTTTGGACATGTGGACGTCAGCTCCCAGAATGTCCCAGCATGCTGGCTGAGGAATTTTGGGAGTTGAAGTCCATACGTCTCAAAGTTGCCAAGGTTCAGAAAGACTGGTTTAGAATAAGCTCATTTTGATACAAGAATGCAGCACAGTTGGCACAGTTGGTCCTAATATGCATTCTTTTTTTAAATGGCACTGCATTTCAGTGCAGGGTTGGGTTTCAACCTAGGCTTATCTCTGCTGCAATCTCATGAGAAATGAATACCAGAAGACTACAACAGGATTACAACAGATCTTCAGTTTCAGAGTTTTCTCAGGTTGCCATTCAGAAGATATTAACCAAGTTTAACTGATTAAAGTCCAGTCACCGATTGGTGTAGGCACAGAAGAGGTTGATTTCTACAAAGAAAGTTCTACAAAATGATTTCTAACCTATCTTCACTGAGCTAACACACTCTATTCAGTGCTGTAAGTTTAGAATAGAATAGAATAGAATAGAATAGAATAGTAGAGTGGGAAGGGATCTTTGAGGTCTTCTAGCCAACCCCCTGCTTAGGCAGGAAACCATATACCATTTCAGAAAAATAGTTGTCCAATCTCTTCTTAAAAACTTCCAGTGTTGGAGCATTCATAACTTCTGGAGGCAAGTCTTTCCACTGATTACTTGTTCTAACTGTCAGGAAATTTCTTCTCAGTTCTAGGTTGCTTCTCTCCTTGATTAATTTCCATCCACTGCTTCTTGTCCTTTTGACTCCCTCTTCTTTGTGGCAACCCCTGAAATATTGGAAGATATTGGATATTGGAAGATAGCCTGGAAATGCAACAATAGGTCTGCTGGTGGCTGGGAGCCTTTATAACCATTTAGCTCTAATATTGCAGTGCATTGCCTTCCAGTTGGCTTATGAATAGAATTCAAAGTGCTGGTTTTAATGAGATTCAAGGTTTTAACTTTAACATACAAAGTCCTACATGACATGGGTCCTCATTATCTAAGGGAGCGACTGCTGCCGACATCGAATATTAACCGCCCTGTGCGAGCTCATAGACAGGGACTCCTTGGGGTCCCGTCGGCCGGGCAATGCCGGCTGGCGGTCCCCCGACGATGTGCCTATTCTGTCGCAGTCCCTGACCTCTGGAATCAGCTCCCCTTGGAGCTCCGCCTGGCCCCTGACCTCCGCACTTTCCGCCATGATCTGAAGACCTGGTTGTTTAACCAATCCGGGCTGTGACCCTTGGGTGGGGTGGTTTTAGATTGTGCATTGATTTTAAGTTTGTATTTTGTCTTGGGGCTTGTTAGTTTAATTTCTTTTTAACTATTTATTGTTATTGTCTTTTAACTGTGAGCCTCCCCGAGTCTTCAGAGATGGGGCGGCATACAAGTCCCATTAATAAATAAATAAATAAATCTATAAAAGCTTACCATGACTCTGTGCCCACATGTTTCCAGGACAGTTTCCTTTGGGTACTGTCAAGATGTCTGGATTTGTTATCCTGAGTGATAGCTGGGGAATTCTGGGAGTTGAAGTCCACACATCTTAAAATCACCAAGCTTGAGAAGCACTAGTCCAGGGGTAGGGAAACTTGGCTCTTTTATCACTTATGGACTTCAACTCCCAGAATTCTTGAGTGAGCCATAAAAGGTTCCCCATCCCTGGCCTACTGGTTTTTCAATTGTGGGGGAAATCATTTTTTGACTTGAATGGGACTGTTTAATATACAAATGTAGGACATATTAAACAGTCCTATTCAAGTCAAAAATTGATTTCCCCCACAACTGAAAAACCAGTAGGCCAGGGATGGGGATAAGTGATAAAAGAGCCAAATTTCCCTACCCCTGCACTAGTCTATACAGGTAGTCCTCGACTTATGACCACAGTTGACCTCCAAATTTCTGTCGCTAAGCAAGACATTTGTTAAATGAGGGTTGCCCCATTTTATGACATTTTTGGCACAGTTGTTGAGTGAATCACAGAAATTCTTAAGTTAGTAACACAGTTGTTCAGTGAATCTGGCTTCCCCATTGATTTTGCTCGTAACATAACTATCGGGACCCTGCAACCGACATAAATATGATTCAATTGCCAAGCAGTGATCACGTGACCACAGGGATGGATGCTGCAATGGTTATAAGTGTGAAAAACGGTCATAAGTCACTTTTTTCCACTTTGAACAGTCACTAAATGAATTGTTGAGGACTGCCTGTAACTTCAAGACACAAGTGCATAGACAGTAATTCAATGCTGGCTTTCATCCTCATAAAATCTTTTAGGCCCTTAAGAATAGAATAAGAATAACAGAGTTGGAGAGAACCCCCTGCTCAAGCAGATAACCCTATATAACATTTCAGACAAATGGTTGTCCAGTCTCTTCTTTAAAAACTTCCAGTGTGGGAGCATTTACAACTTCTGGAGGCAAATCGTTCCACTGATTTTACTTACATTCTCAAAAACCAGCACAAGATCCAACTTGGAATCTGAATGCGCTCTTGTAAGTTGTCAGTAGTTCTTTCTTTCTTTGTTTCTTTTGTCAAATGCTTATAATATAATATAAATAAAAATAAACATGAGTTTAAATATAAGAAATAGGAATTAATAATTGGGGACAATAGGACAGGGACAGTAGGCACAATTGTGCGCTTATGCACGCCCCTTATAAAAGAAAATTCCCAGGCAAGGTCATTCAGGAAGTTTGGGAAGGCACAGGCATCACTCACCAGGGTGTTTACCTTTAAGCAATCATCCCTACTAGAAGTACAGGTAGTCCTCAACTTACAACTGTTCACTTAGTGACCGTTCAAAGTTACGTCCCTGAAAAAAGTGACTTACGACCGTTTTTCACACTTGTGACCATTGCAGCCTCCCCATGGTCACGGGGTTTACATTCGGAGGCTGGACAACTGACACACATTTATGATGGTTGCAGTGTCCCAGGGTCATGTGATATCTCTTTTTTTAATTTAATTTTATTTTTTTTTATTATGGGATTTATATGCCGCCCTATCTCCCGAAGGACTCAGGGCGGCTCACAACCATAAAAAGAGCAATACAAAATTTAAAATTTAAAAAACTATTAACTCAAAATCCCATTAATTCTAATTAAAAGCACCAACAGCCAATATTACCATTAAAACAATTTTAAAAAAACCCTCAGTCCAGGTTGGCCTGTTGAAAAAGCCATGTCTTCAGGTCGCGACGGAAGGATAGAAGGTCAGGGGCCATCCGCAGCTCCAAGGGCAGCTGATTCTAGAAGGTGGGTGCACCCACAGAGAAGGCTCCCCCCCGAGGGTCGCCAGGTGACACTGTCTAGCCAACGGCACCCGGAGGAGCGCATGGGATGCTGGGAAGATGTTACTGGCAGTAGATGGTCCCGTAAATACCCCGGCCCTAAGCCATATAGGGCTTTATAGGTGATTACCAGCACCTTGAATCTCACCCGGAGGGCAACCGGCAACCAATGCAGCTCACGCAGGAGGGGTGTAATATGGGGGTATCGGGATACTCCCATCACAACCCGCGCAGCCGCATTCTGTACCAGTTGAAGCCTCCGAGTGGTCCTCAAGGGCAGCCCCATGTAGAGAGCATTGCAGTAGTCTATATGGGAGGTGACGAGCGCATGAGTAACCGTACGTAAGGCATCTCGGTCCAGATTTGCGACCTTCCAACAAGCAAAGTCAATAGGGAAGCCAGATTCACTTAACAAGCGTGTTGCTAATTTAACAACTGCAGTGATTCACTTCACAAATGTGGCGAGAAAAAGGGGGCAAAATCCACTTAACCAATTTCTCACTTAGCAACATAAATTTTGGGCTCAATTGTGGCGGTAAGTCGATTTTTCTTCTGGAAATTAACCCAAAGGTGCTTTTTCAGGAGGCAACTGGACTTTCTTGTTGTTTCTTTTGAAGACGTTTCTCTTCTCATCCAGGAAGCCTCTGCAGTTCTGATAGGATAGTGGGAAATGGAAGGGTTTATATTTCTTGCAGACAGCTGGTAATCTGTATCCTTTTAGAGGAGGGCTGTCAAACTCCCGGCCACAGGCTGGATGTGTTACGTGCTGGCCGCGCCCACACCCGGTTTAGGGAAGGGGAATAAAGTCATGATACATCACGTGACGACGTGAATTTGACACCCCTGTTATAGAGGGTCGTTGAAGCACTTGAAGGTTTATCTGAGTAGTGCTCCCGGTTCCTGCAGTCTGCGATTTCTCTCTGGAAACCCATTTGTACTCCCATACCATTCAAAGGGTGTTAAATTGTATAGCTAAAAGTCTTTATAACTTTATTGTCTGTATAGCTAAAACTTTTGGGACAACCATGACCTGAATGACCAAGAATCTCTACAGACTTTCTGGAAATTAACCTCTTGAAATCAGATGCTAATGGCTAATCTGTCTGCTTTCATACCTGTAGACATTTTTTCCCCTAACCCCCCCCCCCAGTCTTAAACCAGAGATTATTTTAATAAAGAATAAGAGAAAGTAGCTTTTTTCTCTAATGAGATATCTCTTTCCTATATCCACTGCTGCTCCAGCAGAGACTGATTCAGCACTCCACCATGTGACCACAAAAAGATTTCAGCAGCTGAGTCATAGGAATAACTGGAATAGTTCTGGAGCTGATCTTAATTCCCAGAAACCTCTCTGGCATATACCAGCAAGCATATGCTTTACCTCCAGAGGTGAATTTACAGCCTGACAGTCTGTTTTAGTCAAACAGACCCAAACAATAACATTGTAATGATGATTGGACAATCTACTTGCTGTTATGATATTGAAGCTCACAGGTTTGTCATTACTCTCTTTTCTCAGGAAGCGTTAAAGCAAGACACCCTGAGTTCCAGTCCTGCCTTAGCCATGAAAACTCATTTGGGTGACATTGGGCCAGTCACTCTCTCTCAGCCCAATTCCCCTCACAGGGTTGTTGTTGAGGGGAAAATAGGAGGAAGAAGGTGTTTTGGATATGTTTGCTACCTTGAGTTATTTGTAAAAATAATAAAGGAATAAATAAATAAACCTGAATGTGGCAGGAAAATAAAATTAATATACTGCATACATAGGTAGTCCTTGACTTATGACCACAATGCAGCCAGGAATTTTGATTGTAAGTCATTTGCATTTGTAAGTAAAGACAGGGGTGGGCTTCAAAAATCTTAGCAACGGGTTCTCTGCCTGGTTGCTAGGTGAGCGTGGCCATGGTGGGCGTGGCCTAGTCAGCCTCCTGCACCATGGTGGGAGGTATGTGTGTTTTTGCCCTCCCTGCACTCCGGAGGCTTTCCTCAAGCCTCTGGGAGGGCAAAAATGGCCTCCCCAGGCTCCGGAGGCTCTCTAGAGCAGTGGTTCTTAACCTGGGCGATATTGCCCTCCAAGGGGCGATTTTGTTTTTCAGGGGGACGATGGAATGAAAAGGGGCGATGTGGGGGCGAAGGAACGGAAGGGGGGCGATATGGGGGCGATGGAACGAGATATATTGGGAGAGAGGGAGAGAGAGATCTATATTGGTAGATAGGTAGGTAGCTAGGTAGACAAAAAGTCAGACAGGTAGGTAGATAGGCAGGAAGGCAGGCAGGCAAACAGACAGACCTTTTGGATGGATGGATGGACAGACAGATGGACAGACAGAAAGAATGCGAGAGCGGCAGCACTTTGGGAAAGCGGTGGCGGCGGCTTTTCCCAACATGCTGCCGCATTCAAGGCGCCGGTTCAGGTGTGGTACAACAGTCAATGGGGTGAGCCTGCAGGGCCGGCGCCTCGAATGCCCCCCTGCCGCCTCTTAGCGTCCCTTTGCTGGCCCCCTTGGGATGCTAAGAGGTGGTAGGGGGGTGGTTATGTTGGGGGAGGGGGGGCGATGACAACTTCCTCAATGGCTCAAGGGGGTGATTCTTTCAAAAAGGTTAAGAACCACTGCTCTAGAAGCCGGAAATGGGCCCGTTTCCAGGCTTCCTGAACTTCCGGGAGGCTCTCCCCAAGCCTCCGTGTGTGCCCTGCACTTACCTGCATCCAAAATGGGCTGCGTAGAGACTCCTGGAAGGGGAGGGGTAGGCGGGGCCATCCAGGAGTGGGTCTTAAGTAAGTTGGGGGTTCTCCGAACCCCCAGCAGCTCACCCCTGAGTAAAGGTAGCACTTGACTACGCTCAATTTTGTGACTGTTTCTACTATGGTTATAAAGCGAGTCACCATGGTCATTAAGCAAATCCATTTTTCCAATTGAGCTTTTTTGGTAGAAACTGGCAAAAAACACTGGAAATTGGCAAAAAAAAGTCACAAAATGCAGTCACATAACTGTAGGTTACAGCAACCAGTCATAAATGTGAACCGCTTGCCCAAAATGCAATTAGGTGACCCCAGAGGAGGGACAGCAATCATGACTTCAAGAATGGGTCCTAAGTAGCCCTTTTAAGGTCTATTATAATTTCAAATGGCCATTAAATGGCCAATCATAAGTCAAAGACTACTGTATACCTTGCTTACAGACTGCTTGTTGAGTGACCGTTCAAAGTTATAAAAGGAAAGTTATGACCGCTCCTTCATGACCTGTCCCAGCAACTCTGTGGTCCAGTGGTGGGATTCAATTTTTTTTACTACCGGTTCTGTGGGTGTGGCTTGGAGGGTGTGGTGTGGCTTGGTGGGCGTGGCTTGGTGAGCGTTACAGGGGAAGGGTACTGTAAAATCTCCATTCCCGCCCCACACTAACCTGCTTTCCAGCTCCATTCTCCTGTGCAGGGCAACAAAAGAAGACCCAGCCAATCAGCTCAGACTCAGGAGGCAAGGAATAGATGGGGGTGGAGCCAGTCAGAGGTGGTATTTGCTGGTTCTCCAAACTACTCAAAATTTCCACTACAGATTCTCCAGAACTGGTCAGAACCTACTGAATACCACCTCTGCTGTGGTCATATTATTACAATTCAGGTGTGTGACCCCTGGTGCAACAGTCATGGGATCACTATTTGTATCCTTGACAGGTGGTTTCTGACAAGCAAAGTCAATGGCAGGAAGTCACAATTTGTTTCTTTATAAAATTGTTAAGAGTTTGTAGTTGTTAAATGGTTTAAATAGGACAGTTTAAAACAAGGGTCCCCAAACTTGGCAACTTTAAGACTTGTGGACTTCAACTCCCAGAATTCTTGGAGTTGAAGTCCACAAGTCTTAAAGTTGCCAAGTTTGGCGACCTCTGGTTTAAAACCTCTCTTCTTTTTACAAAATTAAGAGATTTGCTACTGCTATTAATACTCCTAAATGGTCCCACCACATTATCTGTCCAGCAGGACCAGTTTTACAGGCTGCATAATTTTAAGGGGCAGGGCTTTTTGCCATGGGATTTCCAGGCTGAAAAAGGTTGTACTTGTCTTTTTTCTTCCTCCGTGCAATGAGCAAGGGAGTTCATTAATGCTGAACATCAACAGCGTGTGCAATGCAAAAGCATTTTCACTACTGCTATTTGGCAAGCTTAATTGATTCACTTGACAAACAGCAGGAAACAGGCCTGAAAGGTGGGACAAAAATTGGATGGGGAGGCCTGGGCCTGGCTGAAATCTTAGCCTTTTTCCAGTGAATACACTGACTAAAATTTTAAGGAGAGCCAAACTGATCAGTTAGTCTTTTCCCAATATCAGGATTTTTGCAGCTCCATGATGCCCATGTATACATGTGTAGGGCAACAGATCACAATTAAGTGAACTGTTAAAGAGAAAGAGTTTTATTTGCATATTTTTTGGATTCTTGTTGGACATGTATGCATGACTTTCTGTGTCATTGTTGCTATTTTTTAATAGAGTTGGTGATGAAGCATGGTTCCCACATAGGACATCTTAGAATGCACATTCTAAGGTAAAGGTAAAGATTCCCCTCATACATATATGCTAGTTGTTTCCAGCTGTGGGGGGCGGTGCTCATATCTGTTGCAAAGCCAAAGAGCCAGCGCTGTCCAAAGATGTCTCCATGGTCATGTGGTCAGCATCAGTGGTGGGATTCAAATTTTTTTTACTACCAGTTCTGTGGGTGTGGCTTGGTAGGCATGACTTGGCTTGGTGGCATGGCTTGGCTTGGTGGGCATGGCTTGGTGGGCGTGGCAGGGGAAGGAAACTGTAAAATCTCCATTCCCTCCCCACTCCTGGGGGAACATTACTGCAAAATCCCATTCCCTCCCCACCCCACTAATCTGTTTTCCAGCTCCATTCTCCTGTGCAGGGCAACAAAGAAGACCCGGCTGATTAGCTGGGACTCGGGAGGCAGAGAATAGATGGGGGCAGAGGTGGTATTTGCCGGTTCTCTGAACTACTCAAAATTTCCGCTACCGGTTCTCCAGAACTGATCAGAACCTGCTGAATACCACCTCTGACTAAATGCTGAAGATGCACGGAACGCTGTTAGCTTCCCACCAAAGTGGCCCCTATTTTTCTACTTGCATTTTTACATGCTTTTGAACTGCTAGGTTGGCAGAAGCTGGGACAAGTAACGGGAGCTCATTCTGTTATGCGGTGCTAGGGATTCAAACCGCCAAAGTGCCGACCTTTCTGATCGGCAAGCTCAGTGTCTTAGCCACTGAGCCACTGTGTCCCCTAAATGTTGGTTATAACATACTGTTAAAACTGCAATTATGAAATGGCTATAAACAAAAACGTATAGGAAGCTGCCTCATACTGAAATGGAGAGAGAGAGGCAACCATTTAGTGACCAGTTCCATATTTAGCATTTCTTTAAGGCCAAAACTAAATGGGCTGGGATTTTCTATTTCTTTCTAGATTTTGCTGTACCATTTTAGATGTATCCTTGTTTCTAATAATGTATATAGCCTATTCCTTGGGTATATAGGTAATCCTTGGCTTACAATCACAACTGAGACAAGAATTTTCATTGCTAAGCCAGGCAGTTGTTAAGTGAGTCATGGCTGATTTTATGACCTTTTTTTGGCCGTGGTTCTTAAGCGAATCACTGCAGTTGTTAAATGAATCACCTGGTTATTGAGCAATCTGGCTTTATTGACAATGCTTGCCAGGAGATGGCTGGGAAGTCTGCAAATGGCGGTCAAATGGTGCTGTAACCCTCGTAATTACAAGCCAGTTGCCAAGCGCTCGAATTTGGATCCCTTGACTGTGGGGATGCTGCAATGTTCATAAGTGTGAGGACTGGTTGTACATCACTTTTTTTGATGCTGTTGTCATTTCAAACAGTCACTAAATGTATGGCTGTCTAGCATTACCTGAACTCCACTGTTTTGAATTACCTGTACCCTTTTTTTTTTGAACTATTACCATCTGGCAGATGGTACAGAATAATAAAAACAAGGACAAATAGGCTGAAAAACAGCTTCTATTCTATCCCAGGGCAGTAGCTCTTTTGAATTCTGCTGTATAGTGCAATGTTGGTGCGTTGTCAGGAGTTTTAGATTCAATGTGTGGAGGGTGAAGGATGTGTGTGTTTATTTTCATGGTCATGGTCATGATGTACACTGAAGATGGTGTTTGACTTGGTTGTACGAGGTGCAATGATAGTAAAGTAAAGTAAACTAAAGTAAAGTTAAGTTTTCCTGTGTTTGCAGTCTGGCTATGGTAGAAATCAGACTACAGAACTTTCAGCAAATTGGTTAGAAGGCTTTGAGGGCTGCATGAGATCCTCCAGGTACAAGATAACCATCTTTAAACTATTTTGATCGCTACTGTCAAGTCTGACTGACAGAGTTTCTCTTCTAGCCTGATCTTGAAATATTTAAATTTCGAATATTAAATATTAAAGGGGCTTCTTGCATGCAAAACATGCACGTTGTAGCGAGACATCGTCCCTGACCTGAGTTGAAAGACAAACTGGTTTTCAAGGAAGAAATCTCTTTATCCCCAGGGCGGTAGTATATTTCATTCTCTGGGCTGCAGTGTGGCTTTTGCTTTTCTTGTTGACCTTCAGACTAAAAAAGAAAATGAGAAAAAAAAATGCCTAGGAATTTAAAAGGCTGCGGTCCCTCCCTTTAATAAGCTTTCTCCTGGGATTTGAGTGTTTGTATGCCGATACAAGGGTGTGGTGAACTCCCTTTCTGCAACAGATGTCAGCAGATCAGAAGCCAAAGAGGAGGCGATGGTTTTTTCGCAGACTGTCTAGGAACAGTTGGACAACCTGCTGTCAGAAATTGTTGAGTGCTGTGCTTGCTGATATAACAAGTCTAAGAAGCAGGGTTAATGTTTTAAGAAATAAATATTATACAGTTCAAAATTTAGGGATTCCATTAAATTCTAAGTATCCAAAGAAAAATTGCTAGTTCTTGCTTTCCTAGTAAATTTAAAAATGAAAACCCAAGGTGGAATAATTAGGAAAAAAAATACTATATGAATATAATCACCCTGTGCGAGCGCACAGACTGGGACTTCTCGGGGTACCGTCTGCAAGACACTGTCGGCTGGCAGTGCCCCAGGGAAGGGCCTACTCTGTAGCGGCTCCCGCCTTGTGGAACCTGTTAAGTTTGCATGAAGAGACAGATGCGGAGTGCTTCAGGCTCTTTGTTTATTAATGACTACAGCTCAGAACGAACCCACTTTGGCTGGGCTGCGGCTGCTACTTATAGCCAGCAGCCGCAGTTGCCAGCCAATCAGAGTGCAGGGTTTTCCCGCACTTTTTAAACCAATCATTTCTTACATTTTACAAGAACAGTTCAAACTAAACCAATGACTTTAAACCTGCATACATAACACCCCTCCCCATTAGGTTCAGTCCATACTCAAACCCCAGCCTATCTAATGTATTCTTTTAAATAGGTGGGGCTCTTACGTGTACGTTGAGACCTACGTGGTTCAGATGTTTTAAGGTTCTCACCTTGTGAGGGAGGAAATGTGTCTGCTGACATTTCCTTACTAGGACTTGTAGTAATGGTAGAACCTGTTTGGTTACTACAACCTGGTCTCTCCTCCCAATCCATCTCCAACCCAATGTCAGCACCTAAATCAGGTAATGATGTGCAATCTTCCATTTGTGAAAATGGTTGTTGGTATTGTGACAGGTTTTGGGATGGTTCCTGTCGTGTTAGCTCGTTACACATGGGGTTAATTCTTGCTTGTTCATTACACTCATGATCCTCCCCTTCCCCCCTAGAAGAGGCAGTAGGTATGGGAACCAGAGAGGAGCAGAAGCGATGCTCCTGAGGCAATCTGGATCTTAACTGATCAATGTGCCTGCTTCAGAGGACACCATCCTCTGTTTGTACCCTGTAAGACCTGGGGCCTGTGATTTGGGTTATCTCAGCAGGAATCCATAATGGTTCACCCATAAGGTTCTTAGCATAAACAGAATCACCCACGGTGAATGTGCAAATTTTGCTAGTGGAATCTAGTGGTGCGTTGGGTGCGTAAGTGGGATGAAGGCAATCAAGGGGAGACCTGAGTTTCCTACCCATCAACAATTCAGCTGGGGACAAATTAGTTGAGGGGTTGGGAGTGATATGCTGAACACTGAGAAGTTTTTCAACTCTTTCAGTGATATCCCCTGGACCCAATTGCTGATGTTTTTCCTTGGTAAATCGTACCATACGTTCAGCCTGGCCATTAGCCGAAGGATGCCCAGGGGCTGTCAGGGCATGTCTGATACCCTGCTGTGCTAAATATGATTCAAAAAGGTTGGATGTAAACTGAGAACCATTGTCAGAAACAAGCACATCAGGTAACCCATGAGTTACAAAAAGTTTTTTAAGTTGTTTGATGACAGCTTCAGTTGTGGTGGATGCCATAGGGATAACCTCTAGCCATTTGGAATATGCATCAACTATAATAAGGAAAGTGTGCCCTCTGGTAGGGCCAGCAAAATCAATGTGAATCCTGGACCATGGGCCCCTAGGACATTCCCATTCCTGTTTGGGGGCGAGAGGTGGGGCAGGCCTGACTACCTGACAGTTGGGACAAGATGCAACCCAGTTTTCAACCATTTTGTCAATACCTGGCCACCATACATAACTCCTGGCCAATCCCTTCATTCTGACAATACCTGGATGATCCTCATGTAACATTAGCAAAACCTCTTTTTGCAGTTTTGCAGGAATAACCACCCTGTTACCCCACAAAATACATCCTCTTAATACAGATAATTCAGTTTGCCTGGATTTAAAAGGTTGGGCAAGTTGAGGTAGATCTTGAAGAGGCCAACCTTTCTTAATCCAGCCTATAACAGGAGCCAATAAAGTGTCTTTGGCAGTCTCTCTGGCAATTTCAGAAGCGTGTACTGGAAGCTTGGCAACAGTTTCTAGGAAAAGGTGCAAGTCTCAGGAGCAAAGTCCTCAGTGTGAGAAGGAAGTGGGCAGCGACTCAAAGCATCTGCATGCCCAATGTCTTTGCCAGGCCTGTGGATGAGTTTGTATGAATAAGCAGCAAGAAATTCAGTCCACCTCAGCATTCTTGGTGACAGGATAGTGGGTGTAGGTTTGTCTCCTGCCACAATGCCTAACAGAGGTTTGTGATCTGTGACAATGGTAAATGTTCTCCCATATAAATACTCATGGAATTTCTTGACAGCTGCAACAATTGCCAAGGCTTCCTTGTCCAGTTGGCTGTAGTTCCTCTCTGCTTTGGTCAAGGTGCGAGAGTAAAATGCAATAGGAGCTTCCCTCCCGCTGGGAAGCCTGTGGCTCAAACCCCCCCCCACTTCAAAAGGGGATGCCTCACAAGTCAGTACAACAGACAAATTCTCAGAGAACTGTATCAGTACAGCATCAGACATGATTAGTCTTTAATATTGTTAAATGCAGATTGTTCTTTTCTGCCCCAGACCCATGCAGATTTTTTGTCTAATAATCTGTGCAGTGGTTCTGCAATGGTTGCCTTCTGAGGTAGGAACATGTGATAAAAGTTAATGAGTCCAAGGAAGGCTTGCAAATCTGTTTTACATTTTGGTCTAGGGGCTTCTTTGATTGCCTGAACCTTGGCATCTGTGGGGTGGATACCATGCTTGTCAATCATATAGCCCAAGAACTCAACCTTGTCAGTTCTAAGAGTGCATTTTTCTTCCTTGACTTTTAACCCCACTTTTTTGAATCTGGTAAGGACTTCTCTGAGTGTCTCTTGTAACTGAGTGTCATTTTCAGCAGAGATTAACACATCATCAAAGTAAGGTACTACCCCTGGCAGTCCTTGGAGCATCCTTTCCATAAGGCTTTGGAAGATGCCTGGTGCCACGCTTACTCCAAACTGTAACCTTTTACATTTGAAAGCATCTCTATGAGTCAGTGGCATCATCAACTGTTAATTGTTGATATGCCTGGGCCAGATCCAATTTGGCAAAGACTGTACCCCTTCCAAGTGAATGTAGAACTGGAACTGGATATGCGCTCTGTTGAAGCGCATGGTTCAATGTCCCCTTATAGTCTCCACAGATTCTCACTGACCCATCAGTCTTGACTGGTGTGACTATGGGTGTCTCCCACCTGGAGTGGTCAGTGGGCTCTAAAACTCCTTGAGCTATTAGTTTATCTAATTGTGCATCATTTTTTTTCCTTTAAGGCAAATGGGACCCTTCTGGGCTTTAAGCGAATTGGTGGCACCTTGGGATCTAGATTGAAAGTGATAGGGGTCCCCATATAGTTGCCCAGTCCTTCGCTGAAGACCTCTGGAAACTCAGACTTCAAGGCCTCCTCCCATTCAGTGTTGCTCATGTGATTGATGCCAGTCACCTCGATGCCCAGTGGATTGAACCACTCAAGTCCCAGCAAGCTTGAGCGATCCTTGTCCACGATGGTCAGGGGCAAGCGTTTGGTGTGGCCTTTGAACTTCACGTTGAATTCTCTTGTTCCAACTACTGGAATCTTGTTCCCTTGGTAGTCTTTAAGAGTCAGTGCTTGCTTCTTGAAATGCTTTTTCTGAATGTTTGGGAGTAGTCTGTGAATAGTGTCCCATGACACCATAGATAAATATGAGCCTGAGTCCACTTCCATTTGGCAAGGACTTCCTTCAATTAGTACCTTGACATGCACTTTTCTGTTATTGATAGAAGAAGAATGACCAATAGTTACTGTCTGATGAGTTTCATTCTTCCCCTTTGCTTCTGTGCTGCGCCCCATTTTCTCACTGAGGTTGTTGGGCCTGAATTCTTTGTCAGGAAACTTCCTTCTGTTGGGTGGAGTTCTGGAAGATTTGCAGACTCTTGCTAGGTGTCCTCTTTTTTCACAGCGGAGGCAGATGGTATCTAGGAACTTGCATTCAGTGCGGGGGTGGCTTCCCCCACAACCTCTGCAGTAGAAATCTTGCCTTTTTCTTCACAGGTCTTTCTTTTTCCACTCCATTCTGAGTCTATAAATTCCTTCCTCCACCTCACTACAGTCTGACTCAGAATCTATTTGCTCACAATGAGTTGTTGTGGACTTTTCCACATCAGGATGGCTTGTGGCCTTGTTAATTTTCTTCATGGCTGCTGCTGAGGACTTGGTAGCTTCTGCTGAAGAGGCCTCTTCTATTGCTTCCTTCAGCGTGATCTTAGGTCTTAGTAATAACTTGCTCTGAAGCACCTTGTCTTTAAGGCCCAGAACAAATCGATTGCGCATGGCCTCTTCTAAATTGTTAAATTCACATGCACCCCCAATGTCTCTTAAACTTGCCACGAAGTCGTTTATGTTTTTGCTTTCCCCTTGATCCCGACGGTAAAACTCGTGTCTCTTAATGAGCACGATACTTGTGGCGCGTAATGGGCTCTTAACAACTTTTCTAAGTCAGGCCATTCCATTACCTTCATGTCTGCAGCTCCCGCCAATGCCTTCGCCATCTTGAAAACTGCCGGACCGCAGTGCATGAGAAAGACCGCCCTCTTCCGCTTCTCGGAAATGTTGGCAAGATCGTTTGCTTCCAGATACATTTGGAAACGATCTGCATACGTCTCCCAGTCTTCTGCCGCAGATCGAACGGGCTGGGGGGTGTTCAGCGCAGCCATCTCTCTCTTCTTCTGTTCCGCATTGCCTTCTTCTTCAGGGAGATCCCATCCTTGTCACCAGTGTTAAGTTTGCATGAAGAGACAGATGCGGAGTGCTTCAAGCTCTTTGTTTATTAGTGACTACAGCTCAGAAAGAACCCACTTTGGCTGGGCTGCAGCTGCTACTTATAGCCAGCAGCCGCAGTTGCCAGCCAATCAGAGTGCAAGGTTTTCCCGCACTTTTTAAACCAACCATTTCTTACATTTT
Source organism: Naja naja (assembly GCA_009733165.1). Taxonomy (NCBI): domain Eukaryota; kingdom Metazoa; phylum Chordata; class Lepidosauria; order Squamata; family Elapidae; genus Naja; species Naja naja. Next base: position 72,476,368 of record CM019150.1, read on the forward strand.
ACAAGAACAGTTCAAACTAAACCAATGACTTTAAACCTGCATACATAACAGAACCAAACTCCCCGTGGGACTCCGTTTGGCTCCAGATCTCCGCTCTTTCCGCCACGATCTGAAAACTTGGCTGTTTGAAGAGGCCGGGCTGGACTGACATCTCAGGGAGGGGGTTTAAAATCGTTTTTATCTGGGCTTGTACTGTTTAATTTGTTTTTTAATGTATTTATTGTTGTTGTTTTAGTTGTGAGCCGCCCCAAGTCCTCTCGGAGAGGGGGCGGCATACAAGTCCAATTAATAAATAAATAAATAATAAATAAATAACGCTTTTTGGTACTTTTGAGTCATTTTGCTCCTGGCAACTGCATGAACTGGAGTTTTCTTGGCAAGTTGTTTGCCATTGCCTCTTTCCTAGGGCAGAGATAAAGTGCCAGGCCCAAAGTTGGTTTTGTGCATTCACAGTCTTCTAGCCTGGTGCCTTAACCATTACACCAAACTGGTTCTTGCCATATACCTTAGTTATATGAAAACAATTTGTCTTTCTCATAAACTGCCAATGACATACTTTTATCAGTTATCTATGTCTTTTATGTCCTGTGGTGAATATATCTTGACAAAGCAATCTGATGTATATTAAAAAATATCCCTTACAATATATCTACACAATATATCAACAGGTTTGTAGATTGTAGATCTGAAAAAAAACTGCTTTGCAATCTAACTGAGTACGAGGTCCTGAAAATATGACTTTGCCTGCTGTGCTGCAACATGGCAATTCTGTCAAAGTTTTTATTTCTCTTTGCCTAGGACTAAAAGGTTTCCCAAACCCTTCTGAAGAAAAATTGGGTTTGTTTAAAATACACTAGCATCATTAGTGTTCCTTTTGGAAGTTCAGCCATGCCTGGTTTCCATGCCAATGTTCTTTCTTTCCCTTCCGCTACTTCTCCAGAAATTTAACATCTTGCTCAGGGAACGTTCAGTTTCTGGTTGCGCATAAGTTTTCTGGAAGTGGTCTTCCTTCTCAACCTCCAAGGTTAGTAATCGTTGGCCACAACAATTCAGAGAGAGAGTTTTCAGATGCCAAGTTATCTCCATAGCCCACCATTTGCGTTTTGATTCTAGATTCTCACCATAATCATCATATATACACAAGGGTGGGCTTCAAAAATTTTAGCAATGGGTTCTTTGCCTGGTTGCTGGGTGGGCGTGGCCTAGTTGGCCTCCTGCACCACAGGGTGGGAGGTGTTTTTGCCCTTCCGGGGCTCTGGAGGCTTTCCTTAAGCTTCCAGGAGGGCAAAAACAGCCTCTCCAGGCTCCGGAGGCTATCTGGAAGCCAGAAACAGGCCGATTTCTGTCCTTCCAGAAATTCCAGGAAGCCCATTTTTTGCCCTCCCTGAGCCTCTGCGCATGCCCTGCACTTACCTACATCCAAAATGGGCCATGTGGGACTCCTGGGAGGGGGCGGGGCAGAGTATGCAGGGCCAGCCAGGTGTGGGATTTGGGGGTTCTCTGAACTGCACAGAATCTTGCAGTTCCTGTGAACCCCCAGCAGCCCACTCCTGTGTGTGAGACTTTCCAGTACAAATGTTTACACGTTTGACAATGAGTCTTCCCTTGCCACCAACCCAGATAACTGTAAATTATTTGGGGAGGGGTAATGAAGGATATTAAGTCAGTTCCACCAAAGCTCAGGAAACTGAATATTCAGCTGTTGGCCAGCCTGGATGTGAACTGTGATTGGTTGGCATTTTGAGGCAAGTCTTAAACTAGCAAAAGCTCAGGAAACCTAAAAACAATTCCAAAATGTTCTAATTTTAACATGCATTGTAAATGCTCAAGAAAGCTCTTTAATATTGCCAGAAGCTGATTCGATTGTAGAGGGCAAGTGCACTGTTCGTGCAAGACTGTTCCAAGCCAAAGGATTATTTACATGTATTGCATGAATTTCCTGTTGGGACTGATTTTGGTGGTGGGAATTTAACTGGATTGAGCAACTGGTAAAGGAACTTAGGACAGAAAATTTCTCTTGCTGAGAAACTTCAGATATTTAAGCAGCTATAATACACCAATCGTCAGATGGGCACCGTTGAAACTTTCTAGGGACAGTATTCCAAAACACCCGAATAGATTACTTTGATCTCAAATGATAAAGGAATTCATTGCAGTCATTATATAATGTATTATTTAAATTCTTTGATACGGGATAGTAAAGTACAGCATCAAAACTGTCACTGATTCTGGCAGCCTTAATAGTGTATTTACTTCGTATACAATTTTTGATTTCATCTTTTAAGGAATGAGATAGTAGTGGAATTTACCATTTTACTTATCTTAATATCTGCCCTCGCGAGAACTGAAGAGCCTGGCCTTGCTATACTTTAAAAGGGCCTTAAAATGTGGGCTGGGACAGCTATCCATCTGAACGATATGGATTATTTATGGTACAAGCCAGGGTGGGATCCTATTGGCTTAACAACCGGTTTGGTGAGCGCTGGCGTGCTGCACACTGTTACAAATCACCCGCTCCTGCAAATATTCACCTTCTCCTGCTGATGTGCGGCACTCAGCTGTGCTGTGCAAAGCAGCTGAGGTAGAAAAAGCAGGAATAAACACAGCCTAGAGCCCGGGCAGGTGGGCGGGCCAAACAGAAGACCAGAAGGTTGTTGCAGCGAACCGGTTCAGTCTCAGTTGCTCTTCGGAGCTACCGGTTCGGTAGAACCAGGCCAAACTGGTAGAATCCCACCCCTGGTACAGGCAGTTCTCAACTTACAACCACTCGTTTAGTGACCATTTGAAGTTACAACAGCACTGAAAGTGACTTATGGCCACTTTTCATGCTTAACGACCATTGCAGCACCCACAAGGTCACATGATCAAAATTTGGGCGCTTGGCAACTGGCATGTATTTATGACAGTTGCACTATCCCTGGGTTATGTCATCATTCAGCTGCCTTCTGACAAGTCAATGGGGGAAGCTGGGTTCACTTAACAACCGCATGATTCACTTAACAAGTGCCATGTTTCATTTAACAACAGTGACAAAAAAGGTAAAATGAGGCACAACTCACTTTACAACTTCCTTACTTAGCAACAAAAATTTTGGACTCCGTTGCAGTCGTGAGTTGAGGACTACTTGTTTATGTTTTAATCCTTCTTTATGATGGTCTTTTAATAATTCTGGTTTAATGTACAGTATCATGGCTCTATTTTTTGTAATTTGTGAGGTACCCGAATTGCTGATGAATTTGGCTGGCTTAAAAATCAAAATAATAAATAATGTATATGTTCTACTCTATAAAGATTAACACTTCATTTCGGGTTTAGCAAGTGAATCTGACCTAAAATCAGTACTAAACAATGCTATTACCTCCCTACATTATGGATTACTTCCCTCCTTTCACTCCAGTCTTTTGCATACCTCCTCACTGAACTACATATATTATTTCCAAATCAGATGTTAGAGTTCATATCAAGGAAACTTGTAATTTCTCATGATGACAATATCTCTGGACTTGTTTTGACAAGAATATTATTTACAGTTGCTCTTGCAGAAGGAAGAGGCTGGAGCACAGTCTGTACTCTTAATCAATAAAACATGTAACTTGTTTTGAAACACACATCTTTGCATAAAGTAAGGTGCCAGATATTTCTAGGCAAAGATAAGGCTTTCCAATATACATATGGTCTCACTGTAAGTGAAATCCAACATTCAATTCAACATAAAAGTTTTCCTGAACTAACCGACAATAGCTCCAAAAGTCTTTGTGTGGCCCTTAGAAAAATATTAAACCAGAGAAAGAGACAGAATTGTTTAATTAGCTTATTGATACCAGGAACATTCCTCTAGGCAAAATTTCAAACTGCAAGTGATTAGAACACTTGGCATTATGGGGCACTTACAAGCTGTAATACCCAGATTTCTAGCTTTTATTTTACAAGAACAAAGGAGTTAGCCTCTAGTTTGGTGTTTTTCAATCATGCCAATTTTAAAATGTGTGGACTTCAATTCCCAGAATTCCCCTGTCAGCATGATGGAGTTGAAGCAAGATTGAAAGACACAGCTGTAGCCAGCAGAAGTGGTATTCAGCAGGTTCTGACCAATTCTGGAGAAATGGTAGCAGAATTTTTGAGTAGTTCAAAGAATCGGCAAATACCACCTCTGACTGGAGATTTTACAGTATCCTTCCCTGCCACACCCACCACGCCCGCAGAACTGGTAGTAAAAAATTTGAATCCCACCACTGCCTCTAGCTCTTCTAGAAGATAAGAAGCAAAATACAAGTCCAAGTCCAATAAATAAAATAGGTACTGTAGTTGCTATTTTGGCTCTTTAAGACTAAAGGCCTGGGCCTAATTCTCAAGTGTTTTACCATTTCTGGATGCTCCTAGCAATTGCTGACATGTTGCACATTTGCCTGGACAAGAAAGGTTTTTAAAATATCTTCTCTGATGTGAAGTGATTCCAGAGTTTAAAATACCGTAACATCTCAGAAATTAAAGGTTTTGGTGAATTGGGCAGTAAAAATAGGAGCCAAACTTCATTCAATAGGTAATGCTTGAGGCAGTTTAGCATGTGTTGCTCAGAAATTAGTGTAATGCTTTGAAAAGTATCCAAATTTGTATATATTACCTAGAGGGCAGAGCTTAGGAATAAGCAGCAAGGCACACTGATTGGCATTAGATAGATAACGTGAACCAAGTATAACATTTCTTGACTTCTTACATTAATTCCCCTCCAAAATGGTAGTCATTGCTAGCAATTCCTTGAGCTGCCTTTTGACTGAATGGGAACATCTCTATGTAACCTTAGAGTCAAGTTTGAACTTTTGCTGTTGCAACTATTATCGCTTCTCGGCTTGCCAACAAATCCAGGTGAGATGGAATGTAGGCTCCAGATATCAAGAAGGCAAGGCATGAGAGCCAAGGACGCTTTGGCAGGTATTTGCCAAAACCAAATGATTTTTCTCATAACAATACAATGACTTTCAATTGGACAATGTGACCTGGACTTAATGGGGAGGTAGAATCCTTTACTTTAATTATGTGGGTTTTGCGCGGAATTAACTAGATCTGGTTTTGCCTTCATCAGTGCCAAAAGGATGTACTCAATAAAGTTTTGCATTCAGAGATTGGATCGTCACGACTGCGCCTGTTTTGGTTGCGTTTGTCAGTCGGAACATTGACAGCATCATTTATTGTTTGTCACCAATTCAAGAGATATCAGACATTGATTTAAGATTTAAGTTTCCTTGAATTTGCACTCTTCAAGCTTCTAGTTATTATACTGGGCTCTAGGTTAACCTACCAACTCCCCCCTCCCTCCCTTCCCCCTCTACAAATGACTATAGACTATAACATATTCAACAGTGTTTGCAAGGCAGAGAGAAAGGATGTAGCTAAGTAATAGATCCTTGCTTTCCATGCAGGAAGTCCAAGGTTGAATCCCTGGTTCTTCTACCTGGACTGAGTAAGGCTTGAATTGGAAAACTCTAAAGAGTTCCTGTCAATACTGAGCTACACCATACTCCCTTTCTAGAGTATGGAATATGAATCCAGGAAGTTACCAAAAAATATCTAGGATTTTCTTAATATCACTGCCCTGAGCTTCTGTCAAGGAAGAAGACTGGGGAACGGGCAGCATGTGCTGTGCACACAAATTCCAAACATATTCCATGTTCTGCATCCCTTCCCTTGGGAATAATTCCTGCAGATCCTCATACTTGGATCTTCTTGATTTCACTCTTCCCTTCTTTGCATCTTCAGCAAAACCTCCAGAAGGATGGAAAACCAATATAGAAGTCTTTCTTTACTTCTGGAAGAGTAAGGAGCCCAAAAAAGGCAATATAAGGATAATGTTTTGGGAGAAAACAGTGTTGTATTCATCTAGCCTTCTTCTGATCTTTGGAGAAGCAGAAGTCTTTGTCCTCTAGTGTTGCCAACGTGTCTGTGTTTGCCAGATTTACACCCATACTTAGGAATAAAGCAACAGAATAAACTCTGGTTTCCATGGCCACTTGGCTGTTTATTGTCTTCTTGGATCAATATGACAATATTAAAGGCTTGCCAATCTGCCACCCAAATAAGCAGCAGATGTCTCAATTGACATAAACTGCTCGGCATGAGTGTTCATTTTGACATGGCATGATGGAAAGGCATGACTTGAAATCTGTAGTCAAGCAACACAAAAATTTCAAAACTGCGCCCCTACAGATTGTAGAGTTCTTTGGGAATCATAAGAATACTTTTGTTAGATCTGTGATTGCCGTAAAACACTTTCAGTGATGCTTGAGCAACTTGCTTACGTGTGGGATACAATTTGACTAGTGTGTTGTTGTTTATTCCTCTCTCCCAGTAATTTATGGACTGCTACTTCTAGGATATTTCTTTTTACTGTTCACATTACTTGTATATATATGTATATATATATATATGGTTATAGTTATCTAAACAAAATTGAAATGTGCAATACGTTGGACATTAGCAAACCTTCATGGGGAGTTGGATTGTAGGCAACTATGAATATCTCTATTTTACAGGTGGAACCCTCCCCCCAATTCCTCTGTATAGACACTGATATATAATATACACTTATTTTTTCCTGAATTTTTGTGCGGTATCTCTAAGGTTGCATGGCAAAAAGTAAGCAAAGCATACCGTGTTGGAAAGCTAATGTTCACTGCTCTTTATATGTTATTTTTCTCTGTTATTTCAGAGGATAGGTTATAAAAGAACATTTGAAACTGCTCACTGAAATATCATCCTTGCATTTGACAGCACTTTGTAGAATGTCACAGTGACTGTTCACCACGAAAAGCGCATCCATCTGATCACAACTCAATTGCAAAGAATCAAATTCCACTGTGACTAATGTGGGCCTATTAAATAGCTTCAAGAAAATAATACCCCACTTTTCTTACATTTTCCTCTGGTACTCCTTTGATGGTGCCTCAATATTGTGCATCTACTAAATGTGTTGTTGAAAATGGTGATGTCTCATGCAGTGGTGGGATTCAAATTTTTTACTACCGGTTCTGTGGGTGTGGTTTGGTGGGCGTGGCATGGCTTGGTGGGTGTGGCTTGGTGGGCATGGCAGGGAAGGATACTGTAAAATCTCCATTCCCATCCCACTCCATGGGAAGGTTACTGCAAAATCCCCATTCCCTCCCATTTCACCGAACCTGCTTTCCATCTCCGTTCTCCTGTGCAGGGCAACAAAGAAGACCCAACTGATCAGCTGGGACTTGAGAGGCAGAGAATAGATGGGGGCGGGGCCAGTCAGAGGTGGTATTTGCTGGTTCTCTGAACTACTCAAAATCTCCGCTACTGGTTCTCCAGAACTGGTCAGAACCTGCTGAATACTACCTCTGATCTCATTTGCCAAAAGATCTGTTATGTATAATAGCAGATATAAGGTGCTTTATTCAAATGATGGTACTACAAAGCAGTGTCACTACGGTTTTTTTTATTTGTCTGCCAAGCTGCTAAGCTAAGTTTTGCAGGCAGTTGCCTGCTAGCTAGAACTTTGTTATCGTGTCTCCATAGTAATGAGATAAGGATGTCTTGTGATTTCTGACTTACTGTGCATGCTTCAAAAGTTTTTTTTCTTCACTTCCTTTGTACTTTTTTCCTATATATGCCTTTAGTGTGAGATTAAGCTGCTGGTATGTAGTCCGTCAGGTTTTATTATTTTTGTAAATAAAAAGATGTTTCTTAGATTACTTTCCAGGTTTTATGTAATCAAAGTTGACAGCAAAGAAAGGCACGGTCCACCTCTAATTAGCAGGGATTTATGGAAGCTGATTTTTACTCCCTGACAAATGGTAGCAGAGGATGGTTTCAAGCTTTATGATGTTTTTCTTTGCTAGTTGCTTTGATAACAAGTGAGGTTAATTAGTCAATTAGTTCACAACATCTGAGGATAGTTGTGTTTAATTGCAAGATGCCTCAAAAGAAAGCAAAAAATAAATGAGTTCCTGAGCCCTCCATCTTACCTCCTTCGAAGCCAAGGGACCACCCACAAGTTGGTCACATGGGTGTGGTGTCAGACCAATCAGAGCAGAGAGCTTTGCCTACATCACAATGGGATTTGTCTTGTGATGCTGACTCAGCAAGAGCGTCTGCGTTTTCTAATGTTGTAGCACCATCTGCTGGCGAATTGCATACAATACATGAACAATCACAAATTTTACAAAGATCATTTTCAATAATGGGCCAGTCAAGTGTACAAGCTATTATATCTCCAGCTGTTGCTCCAGCTGTGTAAATGCCTCCTGTGGCTTCCCAAATTGCACCAGCTCAGCTTCCTGTTGATATAGCTGCTATTAAAATTCAAGTGCAGCAAATGCCAGCACCTCCAGTAGGCCAAATTAATGTTGCTCAAATACCAATGGCAGCTCAACAGCAACAAGTTCACATGCAGCCACAGATTCGACCAGCAATGGCACAGCCACAAATGCCTTTAGCAGGTCAACCAGTGCCAGCACCAGTACCAGCTCCAGCGCCTCCTGGTGTCCAAGCACACATTGCTCAACCAGTGCAAGTTATACATGTTCCTCTTCAACATTTTTCTATCACCCCAATGACTGGTGATTCAAAATTAAAGTGCTCAGGACAAAATTACAAGGCATGGGTAAGTGAGGTTGGCATTTTACTTCATAGAGAAGGTACCCACTGTATGGTGTTTAATCCTCCACCACAACCTTGGCCTCCCGAAATAAGAGAATTGGATACTAGAGCATGCACAACATTATTGATGTCAATGGACACTGAACTGCAGATTATTTTTTCACCTGATGCAACTGCCCAACAAATTTGGGCTCAGTTAGAAGCATGTTACCGGCCTGTTTCAATTGAATCTACATGTTTGCTCTTAACTGAATTTCATGGTTCGAGATTAAAACCTGGAGAGACTATTGGAGAACATTTAACTAAAATGGAAGGAAAGAGAAAAGAACTTGCTGAACTAGGTTATGCTGTGGATGATTTTCAAATGATCAGTATTATTATTAACTCATTGAATTCTGACTGGAAAGATGCCATTTCAAAGATTAATCAAGTGCCTATTGCTCAGCGCACAGTTGATCATGTATGCAGAATTTTAACTGAAGAAGAAGCACTCATGCAAGCCACGCCACATTTGAGAGGACCACCATCAAGAGCTCTAGCAAGGCATCCCTTCCGAGGAAGAGCCCACGTTCCAAGGATGCCAAGATGCTACATCCGCGATCGTGTGGGACATGCCACCTGGGATTGTCCCCAACGATCTCCAGCACCAGCCACATACCAGTCCAGAGGAACAGATTCCAGAGGCAGGGGTAGAGGTGGAAGACAAGGTTGTCGCAGTCCCAGGCGTGATCTACAAGCTCCACACATCACATTGGCGTTAACCAACGATCCACATCCAGAGTATGACAGACGACTTCTCTGGACTTTAGACAGTGGAGCAGCAGTGCATGTTACCTACAGAAGAGATCTTTACACAGAAATGCACAAGCCTGAACCTGACATGCATGAATTGTACACTTTTTCAAACTATCCTGTTCAGGTCATGGGAAACGGAACTGTTAATATTGAAGAGCTCAATGCATTGATTCCTGATGTTTATTATATACGACAGCAACCTGTAGTTTGCTTAATCAAAGTCATTTGTCGAGGGTGTCCAAGTACCAGGTTCACCATTTTGAAAAAGCAAGTTATGTGGTTAAAGAGGGTAATATTGTTGCTGAAACCATATTAATTGGTGGTGTTTATTACCTAAAGCCAAAGTCTAACTTGCAAGCACAGGCAAGTATGCAATATCCAAAGAAGGAGAGCACAGGCCCAGAGAGATGTTCCAGAGAGAGATCCTGTCGCTACTCCAAAAGCTCCTAAAGCCAATAAAAAGAGAAATAAGAAACAGTTTGCTCAAAGCAAGCCTGAGGTTCCTAATAAAAATATTGAGAATTCACTAACAGGTAAACCTTTGCATTCCAGGTGTATCCATAAGTGGCATAGAAGATTGGGGCATGGCAGTTTTCATGTTCTTAGGAAGATGCCGGAATTAGTGAAAGGTTTGGATCTGAAGGGCTGTAAGGTGTTCTTGGATTGTGCTGTTTGCAAGAAAGCCAAATCCAAAGCAGCAGCTGTTCCAAAACACGCTACCGCCTGTCAACACGCATTTTGATTTGGTACACACTAACATAGTAGGTCCATTTGCACCAACACTTGGTGGTAAAAATATTTCTTAACAATTGTTGATAATTATTCTAGATATGGATTTGTATTTCCTATGAAAGAAAAATCAGAGACCTTTCAGATCTTTAAAGACTTTGCAACTTATGTCAATACCCAACACAGTGTTGGCATTGCTAGAATTCAAAGTGATTGCGTTGCTGAATTCATGTCCCAGCTTTTCAGGACTGGATGCTAAGAATGGAATTCTGCACAGACATCAGTCCCTTACGTTCCTGCAGAAAATGGAGTGGTGGCGGAGAAATGGTGTTCTACAAACCATGATGCGTTGTCTCCTAGAAGATGCTAATCTCAGTCTCCATACTGGGGTGAAGCTATTAAATATGCAAATTACAGTATATGTCCACACATGATCAGATTGCTGACATGCTCAACAAACCACTTCCAGCTGCTCAGCATGAATATCTGCGTGAGAAGATGTGCCTTATCTGTTGTTCGCTTAACAGACAAAGAAGAGGATGTCACTACGTTTTTTTTATTTGTCTGCCAAGCTCCTAAGCTAAGATTTGCAGGCAGTTGCCTGCTAGCTAGAACTTTGTTATCTTGTCTCCATAGTAATGAGATAAGGATGTCTTGTGATTTCTGATTTACTGTGCATGCTTCAAAAGTTTTTCTTCACTTCCTTTGTACTTTTTTCCTATATATGCCTTTGGTGTGAGATTAAGCTGCCGGTATGTAATTCGTTAGGTTTTATTATTTTTGTAAATAAAAAGATGTTTCTTAGATTACTTTCCAGGTTTTATGTAATCAAAGTTGACAGCAAAGAAAGGCACGGTCCACCTCTAATTAGCAGGGATTTATGGAAGCTGATTTTTACTCCCTGACAAATGGTAGCAGAGGATGGTTTCAAGCTTTATGATGTTTTTCTTTGCTAGTTGCTTTGATAACAAGTGAGGTTAATTAGTCAATTAGTTCACAACATCTGAGGATAGTTGTGTTTAATTGCAAGATGCCTCAAAAGAAAGCAAAAAATAAATGAGTTGAAAAAAAGTAACCCAAGTCCACAAGAGAGAAATAGCGTTCATTATACTTAACTGTTGCACAATTCCATGCAGAATTCCATGTATACGGCTGCTGAGAAATTGGAACAACTATAATACAGGTAATCCTCGACTCACAACAGTTCATTTAGTGACCGTTCAAAGTTACAACGGCAGTGAAAAAAATGACTTGCAACTTTTTTTCATACTTAAAACTGTTGTAGCATCCCCATGGTCACATGTTTTACAGTCAGATGCTTGACAACTGGTTCATGCTTATGACAGTTGCAGTGTACTGGAGTCATGTGATCTTCTTTTGTGACCTTCTGACAGGTAAAGTCAATGGGGATGCCAGATTCACTTAACAACCGTGTTACCAATTTACTGCAGTGATTCACTTAATGAATGTGGCAAGAAAAGTCGTTAAAAGGAAGCAAAACTCACCTAACAAATTTCTCACTTAACAACATCAGTTCTGGGCTCAGTTATGGTCTTAAGTCAAGGACTACTACCTGTAATGGATTTAAGTAACTAAAAAAGCAGATTCTGACTGTTTTCCTAAGAGTACAAGCAATTCAGCTTTGGAGTTATTTATCCAGGAAAGGTGAGCGATTCTGCCTCACTGGATGCATTCCAGTAGAAACCACACAGCCATCTTCTGGAATGCTTTAATTCGAATTCCTGACCTGAGCAGGTGCTTGCTCGATAGCCCAAGTTTCGCCTTTGAACTCTCAGGGGATCAGAAATGAGGCGGAATGATTAGATTATGCTTTTGGTCAGGGGGGGATTCAAATTTTTAACAACCGGTTCTGTGGGCATGGCTTAGGTAGTGGGCATGGCTTGGTGGTCATGTGACTGAGTGGACATGGCTTGGTGGTCATGTTATTGGATGGGTGTGGCCAACTCAATATCACTCACATTGAGACACGCATGTCCTCGCCGCCTCTCATGACTGTGGGTATGCTGCAACAGTCGTAAGTGTGAAAAATGGTCATAAGTCACTTTTTTCAGTGCCATTGTAACTTTGAATAGTCACTTCACACAAGCAAAGTACCAGCAAAGGAAGGAAAAAAACTCCAGAGAAGTTCCTGAGACAGGAAGTCTAGTCCTGCCAAGAATGTAATAAGGGTTAACGGAGAGGCAGTTTCTGTAAGCAACACCAAAATGTTTCCTTCCTGCCTTCCTTACAGGATTAGGCCAGTAATTTCTTCTAACAACCGTTCTCTGAACTGCTTAGAATGTTAACAACCGGTTCTAGAGAATAGGTGCGAACTGGTAGAATCCCACCCCTGCTTTTGGTTCTCCCAGACGCAAATGGAAGCTAAGAAGTAATTTCTTGGCTCCTCAGCTGGGGCTGCTTCCTCCAGGTAGATCATGGGTGATAGCGGTGCTAGATGCTGAAGTGAAGTAACACTGGCTCTTCCCCATATCTGGGGTTCTCCATTGATGTCTGAATCCTTCACCAAGGTCAAGGAGTTTATGTGCGTGTTTACTCAAACAATCATAAATCATTTTGAGAAGTTCCTGCAATTTTATTTGATGACAGGAATAGATTTACATAATGGTGAGCAACTGGGTAGACTCCTTGCAATGATGTTCTCTTGGCACTTCTGCATTTCAAAGGATTGATTTATGGAAGATGCCCTGGAAAATCCAGTGTTCTTCACTTGAGTTTTTAGCATGACCAAGTTAAAAATGACCGAGTCTACTTTGTAAAATAAAATGCTGAAAAAAGGCCAGTGTTGGGAGATCCTCTTTCCCCTTTAATGACATATCAAAAGCAACTTTAAATTGTCTTTCTCCACTGATCGCAAGGCAACCAACAATGAATTAACAAGATGCTACAGCAGCTGTAAATGAAGATCTCATTGAACAGCACTACTCTTCTTTCCTGAATATGAAGCTCCTATAGCTGTTCCTAAAGCCCAGCCCATTCATATTTGCTTAGCTTGCACTCCAGATACAGGTATTGGATTTTCTATTAAAAAGGAGCGATGAAATCCACTGTATGCCTGTCTATTGTGAATTCACTAAATTTAGGAAGTCTCATTCTCACAAATGTATATTGAAATGTAGCTTCTCAGAAATGGGGATTTAAATAAATGGCACAATTAAGCAGTATGTTAAAGATTTTCTCTCTCCTTTTCTCTTTTGTTGCTCCTGAAGGGAGTTTAAACTCAGTTGAAGTTAAGCTGGTGCCCCAAAACATCCAAGTAATTGTCAAAATTAATACAAAACCCATTAGCACTTTACATTTCTGGATTTGTCCTTGTTCCATTATCTATTGTTTATTCTTCTCTCTAATTCCCTGTCACTTTCTGTTTTACCTTGCTTTTCCACCAACATAAAAAGTTGTGCCTGAGAATTAGATGGTACTCAGCATACCAAGCTTCTATTCAGATGGACTGTGTTTCTTTCTTGGCCTTCTCTATTTAGGATACAAGCAATGGCAAAGTTAATACTCAAAAATCTCACTTAACAACCATCTCACTTATCAACATAATTTTTGGGGTCAATTGTGGCCATACATCAAGGACTACCTGTCCTGCATGGATGTAAAGTAGCAAACTATTAGAGGCCAGAATTTTGTTTGAGAAGATACTTCTCAGAACGAAGCTCCATGAAAATGAATCAGAATAGGCAGTCATTTACTCCTTATTGACAACTATCAGTGTGGATGCTTTGGAAAAAAAGAGAGAAACACCATTCATAAGTGGAGATTATTAATGGTGAGTTTTCATAATTGTCCGATATTTCTTCCAGCCTTGGCCTAGTCAGCTTCTTAATACCAACTGTTATTGGGGAATCTAGGGAAAAAAACAATACTGCACTATGTCTTGCTGATAGGTTTTCCAGAAACTGGGGATTGCTTATTGTGGGAACGGAATGCTGACTTGATCCAGCCCTGCTCCTCTTAATTTCTTACTGTATGAAAGATTTTAGCCTGCAAATGAGAAATTTGGTGTGAGAAGAATAGGGCAAATCCCACTCTGTCTTATTCTCCCTTCCATAGTCCTACAGTTCCTAACAAAGTCTATGAATGAAGTGCCCTTTGAAAAAATATACAGTTGACACGATCCATATGGAAAGATATGCTTTTCCCCCACACAAACTTTTTAAGGAGCATATTGAATAACAAAAGGAATCATTTAAAAGACCCCTTGTACATCCTCTCCCCCAAAAAAAACCTGTTGGTAGCATATCAAGTTCAACCAATTCTAGCATCTGGATACCAACTAGACTCAGACTTTAATTATATATAATGGTAAGATTTGTTTATACTTCCTTCAACCCCAAATGCTTTCTGAGGTGGGAAGGACAACTTGGCAGCAACACAGATTTCTTTCTTTTTAAAGCCAGTGTTGAATATTTAACACAGCTGTTTCTCTTTCTTTTGCTCATGGCTGGATTCATTCATTCTTTTGTGCTCTTTTCTAGGTACCTGCCACTTACACTACTCTTAATAATGTCTTGACTGAATTTGTATGTATCCTTGAAAAGCTGATCTTTGGACATTTTTAATGGATGTAAAAAGTTTGCACTCAGAGATGTCTGTGGGTTATTTCTTGAATATTGTTAGCAACAGAAATTTCTAGCTTTTAAACAATTGCACATTCAGCTCTTGATAGGAATTTTACAAAGTTTTCATTTTGAATGATGGCTTCAACTTTCCCATCCCTTCCAAACCTGGATGGATGGTTGGTTTTTAAAAATATTTAGGCTGGTTTCAGGAATACTTAACAAGTACAGAAATTACTTGGAGAAAGTAAGAAAGTGTTTTGGAATGCTTGTATTTAGCCTCGAAATATAGCAAAGGCCTGCAGTATATGCAATGTTGGAATTGTATGTTTGAAAACCCATTAAAGATAGTTTAAAATTTAAATATTAAATCTGAATCTTGGTGATACTTTGTGGCACTTCTAAGCTAGCTAATGACCAGAATGAAGTTTTCTAAAAAACTTTTCATAATCCGGATAATGAATAAGGTAGCTAGCTAGCTAAATGATGGAAGGATAGATAGATAACAATGATTTTATGGACAACAAAAGTCTCAACTGCATCAAGTAGTAAAATTTTGATTGAAATTATTATGAAAGATGGGTAACATCAGCTAGCCAACCTCATCTGAGACAAAAAGCTTAGAGGACCTAGTAGATCAAGTAAGATGTCATCAGAAAATCTAGGATTGTAGGCTAAGCTGGACAGCTAATATAGTACAAGGCAAGTTACTTCCATACTATTGGCAAGAAAATTAGATGGATGTGTCTATATACTCTATGTCTATATACTCCACGGTTCAATCCTGAACTATTTATACCCTCTTCTATTGGTACATCTATATAGTCACTGGGAGTTGTATTCATATATCCCCCCATCCCTTTCAAATTCTTGGCTTTGAAAGCAATCTTGAGAACCAGTCAAGATTCAAAGATAATGCATACAGATACTGCATTACTTCAAGATAAGTCTCTGGAATTACGCAGTTTTAAGTGGTGGGTGGGTGGGTATGTTTATAGGGAGATATTCAGATGAAAGAGCTAGTATTCTGGATTTTGTTTTTCTGCTCTCTGAACCATAGAATTTACTTTGATTGTAATGCCAGCTGGGGAATTGTGATATAGCTGCAATTTCTAAAATTTTCTCTTTGTTTCATCTTGCTTTCCATCGTCTGCTGATCTCTTTGTAAACTACCAGTCTTGAGTCTACATAAAATTGTCCACCAGTTTGTGTATGAAGGAGGCTAAGCTGTGAATGGTAGATTTTGAAGAAAACTTTTTAAATGTCATGATGAAGATTATGCATTTTAAACCCTTTCTTTCTTTTCTCCTGATTACCTAATGATCAAATCCATACAGTTATCTTAAAAAAGGGGGAATGGATCCAGGAAACTACAACCTATCAGCCTGTTATCAATACCTGGAAAGATTCTGGAAAATAAATCTGCAAACATCTGGAGGCAAACAAAATCATAACTAAAAGCCAACATGGGTTTATAAAAACAGAACATGCCAGACAAATCTTATTGCATTCTTTGACAAAGTGACAAAATTACTGGATCAGTGAAATGGTGTGGATATAATTTATTTGGACATCAGTAAGACATTTGATAAAGTAAAGCACAACCTACTACTTGATAAGATAGAAAAATATGTTAGACAGCTTCACTCACCAAATGGATTCATAGCTAGCTGACCAACCACACTTAAAGTGTAGCCCTTCATGGAACTGCATCTGCAATGGAGGTATGCAGTGGGATATCCCAAGGCTCTGTCTTAGATCAAGTACTCTTTAGTATCTTCATCAATGATTTAGATGAGGAGATACAAGGAAACTCATCAAATTTGCAGACAACATCAAACTGGCTGTTATGTATGCAGAGTTTGAATTGATTGGTTGTTCTTGTAAAGTGTTTAAAATGATTGGTTAAAAAGTGAGGGAAAACCCTGCACTCTGATTGGCTGTCAGCCGAGGCAGCCGGCTATATATAGCTGCCTTGGCTAAGCCAAATCGAGTCCGTTCTGAGCTGAAGTCACTAATAAACTTAAGAGCTGAAGCACTCCACGTCTGCCTCTTCATGCAAACTTAACACTGGCGACGAGGATGGGATTCCCCTGAAGAAGAAGGCAACGCGGAACAGAAGAAGAGCGAGATGGCTGCGCTGAACACCCCCCCCCAGCCCCGTTCGATCCGACGGCAGAAGACTGGGAGTCGTATGCAGATCGTTTCCAAATGTATCTGGAGGGAAACAATCTTGCTGCCATTTCCGAGCAGCGGAAGAGGGCGGTCTTCCTTATGTACTGCAGTCCGGCAGTTTTCAAGATGGCGAAGGCACTTGTGGGAGCAGCAGACGTGAAGGTAATGGCTTGGCCTGATCTGGAAAGGCTGTTAAGAGCCCATTAAGCGCCACAAGTATCGTGCCTCATTAAGAGACACGAGTTTTACCGTCGTGATCAGGGGAAAACGAAGCATAAACAACTTCGTGGCAAGTTTAAGAGACATTGGGGGTGCATGCGAATTCAACAGTTTAGAGGAGGCCATGCGCGATCATTTGTTTTGGGCCTTAAAGACAAGGTGCTACAGAGCAAGTTATTAATGAAACCTAAGATTACGCTGAAAGAAGCAATAGAAGAAGCCTCTTCAGCAGAAGCTACCAAGTCCTAAGCAGCAGCCATGAAGAAGATAAACAAGGCCACGAGCCATTCAGATGGGGAAAAGTCCACCACAAATCATTGCGAGGAACTAGATTCTGAGTCAGCTTGCAGTGAGGTGGAGGAAGGAATTTACAGACTCAGAATGGAGAGGAAAAAGAAAGACCTGGGAAGAAAGAGGCAAGATTTTACTGCAGAGGTTGTGGGGAAGCCACCCCCACTGAATGCAAGTTTCTAGACACCATTTGCCTCCGTTGTGAAAAAAGAGGGCACCTAGCAAGAGTCTGCAAAACATCCAGAACTCCACCCAACAGAAGGAAGTTTGCTGCAAACAAAGACAAAGAATTCAAGCCAACAACCTCAGTGAGAAAATGGGGCGCAGTACAGAAGCAAATGGGAAGAATGAAACTCATCAAACAGTAACTATTGGTCATTCTTCCCCTTTAAAAACAGAAAAGTGCATGTCAAGGTACTTATTGAAGGAAGGCCTTGCCAAATGGAAGTGGACTCAGGTTCATACCTATCTATGGTGTCATGGGACACTATTCAAAGACTGTTACCAAATATCCAGAAGAATCACTTCAAGAAGCAAGCATTGACTCTTAAAGTCTACCAAGGAACAAGATTCCAGTAGTTGGAACAAGAGAATTCAATGTGAAGTTCAAGGGCCACACCAAGCGTCTACCCCTGACCATCGTAGACAAGGATCACCCAAGTCTGCTGGGACTTGAATGGTTCAACCCGCTGGGCATCGAGGTGACTGGCATCAATCACGTGAGCAACACTGAGTGGGAAGAGGCCTTGAAGTCTGAATTTCCAGAGGTCTTCAGCAACGGATTAGGCAAGTACTTGGGGACCCCTATCACCTTTAACCTAGATCCCAAGGTACAACCAATCCTTTAAAACCCAGAAGGGTTCCATTTGCCTTAAAGGAAAAATTGATGCACAATTAGATAAACTAATAGCCCAAGGGGTTTTAGAGCCCACTGACCACTCCAGGTGGGAGACACCCATAGTCACACCAGTCAAGGCTGATGGGTCAGTGAGAATCTGTGAAGACTACAAGGGGACATTGAACCATGCGCTACAACAGAGCGCATATCCAGTTCCAGTAGTGCATCATTTATTACATTCTCTGTGGAGGGGGCACAGTTTTTGCCAAGTTGGACCTGGCACAGGCATATCAACAATTAACAGTTGATGATGCCACTGCTGAAGCCCAAACCATTGTAACTCAGAGAGGTGCTTTCAAATGCAAAAGGTTGCAGTTTGGAGTAAGCGTGGCACTAGGCATCTTCCAAAGCCTTATGGAAAGAATGCTACAAGGATTGCCAGGGGTGGTGCCCTATTTTGATGACGTTTTAATTTCTGCTGAAAATGACACTCAGTTACACGAGATACTCAGGGAAGTCTTAACCAGATTAAAAAAAGCGGGGTTAAAAGTCAAAGAAGAAAAATGCACACTTAGAACAGATAAAGTGGAATTCTTGGGTTACATGATTGATAAACATGGCATCCACCCCACAGAGGCCAAAGTTCAGGCAATCAAAGAAGCCCCCAGGCCAAAATGCAAAACAGATTTGCAAGCATTCTTGGGACTCATTAACTTCTATCATATGTTTCTACCTCAGAAGGCAAACATTACAGAACCCCTACACAGATTACTGGACAAAAAATCTGCATGGGTCTGGGGCAGAAAGGAACAAGCTACATTTAACAATATTAAGAGACAAATCACGTCTGACTCCGTACTAATACAGTTCTCTGAGAATTTGCCTGTTGTACTGACTTGTGATGCATCCCCTTTGGAGTGGTGGGGTGTGTTGAGTCACATGCTTCCCAGCGGAGGGAAGCTCCTATTGCATTTTACTCGCACTTTGACTAAAGCAGAGAGAAATTACAGCCAACTGGACAAGGAAGCTTTGGCAATTGTAGCAGCTGTCAAGAAATTCCATGAGTATCTATATGGGAGAACATTTACTGTTGTCACAGATCACAAACCTCTTTTAGGCATCGCGGCAGGAGACAAACCAACACCCACGATCCTGTCACCAAGAGTGCTGAGATGGACTGAATTTCTTGCTGCTTATTCATACAAACTGATCCACAGACCTGGTAAAGACATTGGGCATGCAGATGCTTTGAGTCGCTGCCCACTTCCTTCACACATTGAGGACCCTGTTCCTGAGACTCACACCTTTTTTCTTGAAACTGTTACCAAGCTTCCAGTACATGCTGCTGAAATTGCCAGAGAGACTGCCAAAGACACTTTATTGGCTCCTGTTATAGGCTGGATTAGAAGGGTTGGCCCTTCAAGATCTACCTCAACTCGCCTAACCTTTCAAATCCAGGCAAACTGAATTATCTGTATTAAGAGGATGTATTTTGTGGGGTAACAGGGTGGTTATTCCTGCAAAACTACAGAAAGAGGTTTTGGAAATGTTACATGAGGGTCATCCGGAAATTGTCAGAATGAAGGGATTGGCCAGGAGTTATGTATGGTGGCCAGGTATTGACAAAATGGTTGAAAACTGGGTTGCATCCTGTCCCAACTGTCAGATAGTCAGGCCTGCCCCACCTCTCGCCCCCACACAGGAATGGGAATGTCCTAGGGGCCCATGGTCCAGGATTCACATTGATTTTGCTGGCCCTACCAGAGGGCACACTTTCCTTATTATAGTAGATGCATATTCCAAATGGCTAGAGGTCATCCCTATGGCATCCACCACAACTGAAACTGTCATCAAACAGCTTAAATTTTTTTTTGTAACTCATGGGTTACCTGATGTGCTTGTTTCTGACAATGGTCCTCAGTTTACATCCAACCTTTTGAATCATATTAGCACAGCAGGGTATCAGACATGCCCTGACAGCCCCTGGGCATCCTTTGGCTAACGGACGGGCTGAACGTATGGTACGATTTACCAAGGAAAAACTTCAGCAATTCGGTCCAGGGGACATCACTGAGAAAGTTGAAAAACTACTCAGTGTCCAGCATATCACTCCCAACCCCTCAACTAACTTAACACCAGCTGAATTGTTGATGGTAGGAAACTCAGGTCTCCCTTGACCACCTTCATCCCACTTACGCACCCAACGCACCACTAGATTCCACTAGCAAAATTCGCACATTCACTGTGGGTGATTCTGTTTATGCTAAGAACCATGGGTGAACCATTATGGATTCCTGCTGAGATAACCCAAATCACAGGCCCCA
This sequence comes from Naja naja, assembly GCA_009733165.1. Classification (NCBI taxonomy): domain Eukaryota; kingdom Metazoa; phylum Chordata; class Lepidosauria; order Squamata; family Elapidae; genus Naja; species Naja naja. The sequence goes on from CM019150.1 coordinate 72,496,935, forward strand.
GGTCTTACAGGGTACAAACGAGGATGGTGTCCTCTGGAGCAGGCACATTGATCAGTTGAGGTCCAGACTACCTCAGGAGCATCGCCATAGCTCCTCACTGGTTCCCATACCTACTGCCTCTTCTAGGGGGGAAGGGGAGGATTATGAGGATAATCAGCAAGCAAGAATCAACCCCATGTGTAATGAGCTAACACACAGGAACCATCCCAAAACCTGTCACAGTGCCAACAACCATTTTTACAAATGGAAGATTGCACATTACTACCTGACTTAGGTGCTGACATTGGGTTGGAGATGGATTGGGAGGAGAGACCAGGTTGTAGTAACCAAACAGGTTCTACCATTCTAGTCCACTGATAGAAGGAAATGTCAACAGACACATTTCTCCCTCACAAGGTGAGAACCTTAAAACTCTGAACCACGTAGGTCTCAACGACACGTAAGAGCCCCACCTATTTAAAAAGAATACATTAGATAGATGGGGTTTGAGTATGGACTGAACCTAGTGCGGAGGGTGTTATGTATGCAGAGTTTGAATTGATTGGTTGTTCTTGTAAAGTGTTTAAAATGATTGGCTAAAAGTGTGGGAAAATCCTGCACTCTGATTGGCTGTCAGCGAGGCAGCCGGCTATATATAGCTGCCTCGGCTAAGCCAAATCGGGTCCGTTCTGAGCTGAAGTCACTAATAAACTTAAGAGCTGAAGCACTCCGATCTGCCTCTTCATGCAAACTTACACTGGCAGTAATAGCTAAAACTCGTAGAAGATAAGTTAAAGATACAGAAGGATCTTGACAGATTTGAACACTGGGCCCTATCTGACAAAATGAAATGAGCGTGGAGGAGCGCACGAGGCAAGCCAGGGCCCCTCAGGATTGGGACGGCTTGCTACAGGGAAGAACGTGGGCAGGATGACAAGAGAGGGCAAGCAATGGAAATGAGGAGTGATAGAACTCAGGCTGATGAGCAAGGACCGCTCCTCTCCTGATCCCCAAGCATGGAGAGTGGAGAAAAGGTGGGAACAGCGAGGCTGACCTGATGACTCAGGAAGAGAGCATCCCACCCCTCTTCACAAGGTATACCTGGGGATTGAGTTTTAAGGAGATGCTTGGGGAGGGGCATTTGTCAGGAACAAATGCTGAATTTG